>JAKSZP010017137.1:0-240853 GCA_022478985.1 Massospora cicadina
TTCCTGAACTTGAGTATCTTCATTTTGCTTCACTTGGAGCTCCGCTGCTGAGCTGGGTGAACGCCACTGAACGTGATCCTCTTCACATTCTATCTTCATTACTTTCTTCAGTAACATATTTCCAAAATTGGAAACATCTTATGAATATGACATTATTGATAGATTCTTCTACTCAAATACCCCTGTAGTGAGCACCAACTTGTAAAAATTTACTAAGGGGTTTATTATTGGTTGTCAACCCAGTAACCTTTTTACTGCACAGGTTCAATTTCCTTGTGCACCTCGCGTTGTAAAGAATATATTATTTGGTAATAGTATGGAGACTATTATCCATAGTTGAGTTAGAACTATTATCAGGCCCAACGCTTTGGCCAGTGAAACCGATTAAATACTTCATAAGTCATACTCATAGAGATTCATTCCCTATATTACTGTCCACTTCATCTTTGTCAAGATCCCCTGATGACAGTCTCTTTCAGCCCAACACACAGTCGGCAGCTATCCTTAATTGTGGTTCCCTTTGTCTCTAGATCCCCACTCAGATCTCTACTCTTCTCTCTGAGAGTCTTCCAATTATTGCCTTCTGCAATAGTATCCTTGAGATGGAACTTCACACTGGATGCTGATAGTCTAACTATAACCAAATCTACAATAAAACTAATAATGTTCTAATGTCTGTTAATATGCGTTTTAATGTGTGTGTTTTTTATTATAGTGAATCCTAGGGAATTTATAGGGGATTTTGGCCATTTAATCCTCGATTGACACCTCTTCAATGAAATGGCAGCCGTTGCCATTAATCACCCTTCCTCGTCTCAGCAGCAATGGTCTTCCCCATCCTGGCTAGGATTCCATCATTGGACATCCTTGAGACCTCAAACAGAAAGAGTCAGAAAATGTGTCCCTAACGTTTTCCTCTCAATCCAAGCAAACCAACCATAATTGGCTAGTAACCTGCTTAGGTAATGGGACTTATTACCCATTATGGCAGGTCACTTCACCAACTAATCAATTTGCTAGTTGCAGGCGTCATCACTCGCCTCGAAACTCACTACTCATTCCCAATCAGTTGGTGATGAAACCTGACCGATCCCAATTGGTACACCTGATAGTTAATCACTATCAGATGTCCCTATTTCGTCGGCCACTCCACCTGATGAGATTTAGGTATTCATCCAGATTGATCACCCAATATATATGACCAGGCGAATATCCCAAAATTCCCTAACGTAGTTCCTCAAAAATTTGGGCCAACCAATTTCTGATTCACTTCACTTTAGGGAATTTTCCCCTAGCGACACCAGGTAGTCTAGCAGGCTGGGAATATGGGCAAAGATCCCAACATATGGCTCAACAATGTAATTATTTTTGAGGTCAACAACGTTTGGGCCTCAATATAAAAAATTATCCGCCAATTTATCCATAGTTTTATTTTGGCATAGCGCAATTTTCATGAAGGCCAGTTATTCATGATTAAGCTTTTCTTGGAACTGGATTCTTTAATGAGCGCTTGCTTAACTTCTCTTCAGGTGTTCAGGTCATCTATATGAGGTACAATAACCTCTTGAGACATACAGCTTAAAAAAGAAAGTAGATTAACCTTTTGATGATCAGTCACACCTTCCATCATTGCTTCATAGACATATAGGAATGATGAGACATTCCTTTACCAGGTGTAAAATTGTCCTTAAACATGAGTTTAAAGGTAGTGGCCTCCAATCCTGTGACGATGTAAACTCTGTGAGCTTTGAATTTAGTAATCTTGGTACATTTGTCACTTTGTCTAACTTGATGCATGAGTAAACATGTTTGATCCTGTAGAGGATTGAGATGTTGCTCCATTTTCTTTAGGGTAGTCTTGGCAAAATATCCAATAGATTAATTATTTTTAAAGAATGACTTTATTATTCTCTAGTTATTAACGCAGAAGTCCAAATCATGTTTTTGTTGATGAGCTTATGAGTGGTAAGGTCATAAAAGTTTATTTATATCTTCTTAAACCCAATGTGCAAATTCAAGTCCATCTTCATATCTTTGCATTCAGCGCTCTGAGGATGCTTGTCAATCTTAGCTTTTAGCTCTTCTGTAATAGAGTTCCATTGTTTCACAGCTTTGTTAATGTGACAGTAGATTTGATTAATGTCCTCTTGACTGGGTGACTTGCCTCTCATGTCTCTCTTCAATATGTTGAGTCACTCACAAATGGAAAAGTAGATGCCTGGGTCACATGGGATGCCTGATCCTGTTTGACATGGGCCACTTAGCTTTTGATATCTTAACATACTAAAAAAATTCTCAGAGGCTTAATGTGCCTACATTTCAAAAATTTATTATAGGGTTTGCTCTAGCTGGGACTTTAGGAGCGTGATCTGTTCTTTCTCCTATTGATGACTAGTAGAGAATTGGTCTTCCATTTTGACATGGGCTTTAATATCTTGACTTTGGAGCCCTTCAGAGAAAGCATTAAGTAAATGTTTGTTATTTCTGTTTAATCTAAAATGTCATTTGATAAAGATTCATATTTTCCTTCAAATACTGGAAAAAAATGAAAGCAATAGCCCCATTTGGCTATGGAGCTGAATGTTATAGGAAAGATTCATTTTATACAAATGGTGGATGTCCCTATACTTTATGATGCCAAATAATATAACTGTTTGTAGACCACTCCTAAAGCCCCTTAGATATTAGTATGATGATGGAGTTCCTCATTATGAACTCATAGTAAATGCACAAGACGATAGAGCTCAGGCTATACAAATTATAGAATATAATGATATAAATTCACACTTGGAGCATAGCTCTATGGGAGAATACTAGATTAATATAAGTTAATGAGAATTATGTCCATGGCATATGCCCCTTTAGCAGCTGGCTCTTCTTCTAGGTAATTTTTCCTTGACTTAAAATAAAACTTCTTTATTGATTATTATGTACAGTGATGAAATTCAGGAATATCCATAGGATTTTCTTTAATTTTTATATGTGAAGATGGGAGGACTTCACATTTGATCTTCTTCTTCACCATTTTCATTTTCCACCTAGAGGGTGACACTATCAGATGTGTTATCTCCCATGGTGTGATCATTTAGGTGAAGGTATTGTTAAGCATTTGATGAGCCTCTGAAGTGAGCACTAGCATGTTGAGCTTTCTAATTTTTGAGATTGATGGTGCTATGCCTAAGAAGTCTGACATTCAATACTTGAAGCTGTCTAAGACACATGACAAATATATTAATTATTTTAAAGGATGCCAAGTCACCGTTTATGTCCTGGCAGCTAGAGTATCTTTCCTGTGTTAAGTACAGCAAAATAGACTTATTAAAGTCAAATACCAAAATTGAGATATAGTTTTATTGATATAACTTTATTTTAGTCTATTATAGGGGTATTTATATGTCACGTTTAACAATATACCCAAAAGGAAAAGATTTAATAAAAATAATAGTGAGAAAATCCAGTCAGGAAGCCCTTGATCAGGCAATACATTCTGGATGGTATAAAGCCTTTGTAGCATATCTTTTTAAGGGTGAAATTATATGTTAAATGTACCAAGTCAGATGAAACTTGGTATACCTAGAACAATTTTTAGGCAGAATCTTGATTTTTAATCTTTTGCAGTTCTGTCTTAATTTACTGCTTTGGATGACACCTAGTGTATTGGTCTCCAACAATCTAATGATCCTCATATTGATTAGTCAAGACTTCATCTCAGGGTATATTAGGCTTTATTTGGTCCAAACAAAATTTTCCTAAGGTTTCTTTGAGCCTTACTGACTATCAATACTTCCTTATGGTTAGCCATTGTAACTTTGTTAACCCCCTTTTTAGGTCTAGAAGTTAAGTTTCTCAGAGGAGTCAATTGTTAAATAACTTTTCCATCATATCTGATATCCTGACATCTGACAGTGCAAAACAACTAGTAACTTAATAGCACTAGGAGCTAAAAGTTACTTGCATAATCAATCCTAAAAGGCAGGGAAAATATAGCTTTTACTTAGAGATTTGCACCATAATGGCAATTAGCCTATTAGGCGAGGAGCTGGAAAATGGCAAGGACATTTGATAATAGCACTATAGTGAAGCATTTATGGTTGTGCTGAGGCAAGAGGGTAATAAATATTGAATTTAGACTTGCTTGTCTAAGCCACTGGGTCAAGAGATTCAATTGTAAATTAGTGATTGGGGGTTTAGTTCTGCCAGGATAGCAAGGAATTTATTTTACATTGAGCCCAACTATACTTAAAGATGTTTCATAAGACTTTAGGTAACATTATAGTAGTTAATATGGCCTAAACAAGTTTATTATGTTAATACTACAGATTGATATTGATGTAAAGCAGGAATAATCTAAGCATCAACTTATTATTGTTTTTGTTATTAAATAAATATATATCTGTTCTTATGTTTTATCACACCAAATTTCAACATCACTTTCCACTTGGCCAAGCATCAGGAATAAAAATGATTAGGGGTAAACTGGATCAATGAGAAGCATTAGCCATTAGGTCAGAGTGCTACTGATAGTTTCTTAAAAGCTAATGTACATAACTATTGAGAAACCCTTAGAGAGATCTTTCAGATTGGAGAAATTAATTAATGTCTAATTAATGATCTAAAAGAGCTTTTTCATATGTGCTCCAACTTTCTTGTCCATCCAAACCTATAGTTATTGTAATAAAAGCCCAACTCTTTATGTAAAGGTTAGGTAAGGTCTTTTAGTTCTTGTTATTGCTCTTATATGTCTTTACTTTGCTAGCTATGTTGTTTGAGATTCTTTTTTCAGTAATAGAATCAAAGTCTGCGTTAGCTTCTCCATATATTTAGTGAGACTCACGTCCTCTTTTAATATCACATGAATATAGATTGAAGAAGTGTGGGGTGCTTTACATATAGTAATCAGAACAGTGATCGCTCCATTGAAGAATCATAACCAATGTTTTGGGCAAGAATGGTGAAAAGCAGAATAAGTTTCATGTTGTAATTGATTTGACCAAATAAGTTTATATTTTAAATTTATTTGAGGTATGCCGACCAGGGGGTGGACATTACCAATAATCAAAGAGCAAAAGAACTGAACAAATGAACAGTTGGAACAATGAACCAAAACAAAAATCTCTAACCAGAGGGTGGTTAGCCTGGCAGGGTAATTCCTGCTTCCACTCTGTGCAGGTTTTGTTCAACACATGTTTAAAACCTGTAATGGCTAAAAAAATCTCAGTGTGGTATATTTGTCTCAAGGTCAACTGCATCAATTACTAAATAATCTCCAACCAGGCGGGTTTGAAAACCACTAACCCACCATGACAGAGGGTGAGGGGGGTCAGGAAGCTCTAATATCAGTTTATAACATTACAAACTTTTTTATTTAATAATACATAAATAAAGAATTTGATTGAAAGTACTTTACCCCACAACCCACATTTTATATGTAGTTGCTGAAGTTGTATTAGACTACTGTTGGAAACATTGACTGCTTCTGTCATATTGTTAGTAATATATGGCGGAAGATTAAATCATCAATCCCTATCAGTAAAATTTAATCCTCTAATAGCTCAAATTTTTGTCCTGCTGCCCTAGTTTTCAAATCATCCATCAGTTAGTATTTACTGTTTATTATTTTGCACTTTCCATTGTAAAATTTGTCATTGTATATGCTTACAATTATTCTCCTCAGCCTTTCTAAGAAGTCTTAATTCTAATAGAGTAACCTTTATTATTATAAATATTCAACAAATTAAATCCTTAGTGGGCCTGTAACTCACCATTATGTGATTTCCCCAAAATTCTTTAGCATTAATTTGCTTTCAAATAATTGCCTGATGGGAATGAGGGATGAGAGAAGCATATCATAAGGGAACTACCATTTTAGGGGTTCTTGTTTACATCAGCTGGTGGTAAAGCCTATCACTAGAAGAAAACTATTTCTTTCAAAGCCCCAAAACTTCTGTCAGTAGTCAGTACTATGGTGCGCTTATCTATTGAAGCTTTTTTCATAAAACTTATTTGCGCTAATAAGGGTTTTCCCTTTGTGTTAACCAAAGTCTCTGTCTTCATAACAGTACCATGCATTTGAGTGTTTAATTAAATTGTGCAACTGAGATAAGACGTCCCTGCGCTAATCTCAACATTCCATCTGGAGGGCTTGCATGGGGTTAGCTTCAACAATATGCTCACAAGAGGGCCATTTACGCATTCCAAGGTGCCTTTGGCTTCAGGTTGATAAGGTTAGACAATACAGCTCAAATAATCATTAAGTAATTGAGATTTAGGATGACATAGGATGTAAAATTAGTCCCATCATCTGTTAAATTAAATTAAGGCATCCAAGATGATAAATAGTATTTTTATTATAAACTTAGCTGTCATCATGATGCCATTGTCTCTTATTGGCTTTTTCCTCCACCCACTTGATGAGGTTATTTATAGCCACTATGATATGCTTGAATTGCCCATAACTGCTGGCAAGAGGCCAACAACATCAATAAAGATGGTGTTCCAAGCAGAATATATATGTTTAATTAATAAGAGATGACCTTCTTGGAAGAGGCTTTGACTTGACGCTCTTTACAGAAGTTGAGGGTTTAGTGGATATCAAGAGGCATTGATTCTATAGTACTGTTGTTTCAGATGTTCAAGCGTCTTTTTGAATCTCCCACCTTCCGCCACCTTATGATTTTAATCAAGCCTAATTACTTTGTTAGCTTTAAATATATTTGTTGCTCATTAACCATTTTTTAAATAGTTATCTCATTCTGACAGTAATATTTGTCCTCAGCTTATCCAAATTACATTAAACCTCCACAGGTTTATTGCCATATTTTAGTAAAATTTATTATATAATCTACCAGCCAGAGTGGCCATTAAGGCCATGTTGGGAAGCTAAGTTAGATAGTTAGTGTTTTTTGTTTGACATTGTGAAGGTGCTAAATTTTAACTTTGTAGGCTTGTATTTTCAAAGCTCATCAGGACAGCCGCCCTTCAGGATCTTTAGCTTTTGTATCCAGAGAGGTGAAGCATGGTCTGTTACTACTTTAGATTGTACCTCATAGACACATATTTAAAAAATCGTGTAACTTCTTTATGTCCAAGATTTCCTTCTCATATTATTGTATATTTTATTTATGAATGTCCAAAGTTTGTCTACAGTAAACACTAGTTTCTTAATTCTATTGAAATTAATTTGTGGTAACAATGATTAAATGACAGTAGAAAATGTTTTTTGAACAATAAACAGTTGATCAAATTAAAGTAAAAGATCAATGGCGCTTTGATGAAACAAAGTCTCAAATTGTTATAGACCATCTGGAAGTTTTTTCAATTAAGTTTTACTCCATTATTTAAAAAATGAATTAACGGCTCACTGTGGCTCAGCTCCAGCATGGCCTGCCCACCATCTTCTTCCCCCCTGACTTCCCTGAATCTCCCTGCAGTGACATCTCAAAATTATTTGATGATGCTGAAATTGCTGTTATGAATGTCGCAACACTTGCTTCATTCAACCCCTCAGCCAAAATCACCCGCCACAGTATCTCCCTTTTGACCCACCTTCCTGAAGCCCGCAAAGAAGCTGAAGTTCTCCTCGCAGCTTTTGTTGAGACACTTTCCCGTCATTATCTTGATGCAGAAGTGGAAAACTCCTACTACGCTGACCTCAGCCCCCACTATGCAGATGTCCCAACGCCCTGGTTCTCTGCTCTGATCTGGTACTGCAACCAACACCCCTTGATTGAGGTGGGTCTTTCTGAAAACCAACCCCCGACCCCTCCTCACCCTCTGCCATGGTGGGTTAAGCAGTTTCTGCTTCCCACCTGGTTAGTAGTTTGTTTTGCCATTTTGAGTGTTGTGATCAGTACTGTCCATCCCCTGGTTGGCGTACCTCAAATAAATCAAATAAATCGAAATTGAATTAACGGCTCACTAACCTTATTGAATTTTAGATAAACCTATGGTATAGACAAGCATTCTAAGGAATACCTGATTGTATTGCTTGCTACAGAACACATTATTTTTTTGATGGCCTAAATCTTTTTCAAGTGGGGCCATAAGCCATGCTTGTCAATGACAAACCCCCATACATCTAAGTTGCTTCTGGAAGAAGTTACACTTACGTGGCTTGATTTTAGAATCAGCCATGGAAAAGCAGTGGAAACTTTCTCAAAGAGGTGTTAGTTCTCAGTAAACTTTCTGGAAAAGATGTTAATATCATTCAAGTAAACTAACTTACAGGAGAACTTTAAAATCTCCCAGAATATTATACATGGTCCATTGAAAGGTTGCAGGGCATTGTACAGCCTTTTAATCATTTTAAGTGTATTTATGGTCCTTAAGAACTAGACATGGCGCATGCTTCTATTTTAACTTTAGCAGATCAATCTTCAAATAACCTAAAATTAGATCCATGGCTAGAAGTATAATACACTGCCTAAGTAGTCCAGTGCATCATCAATGCATGGTAATAAATAGGACTCCTTTTAGGTAACATTTTTAACTTCACACCAATCACCATGTGAACTTAACCATACTTATTTTTGATAATCAACAGGGGAGGCCCAAGGACTCTTAGAGGTCAAAACATCTCCAGATGTACCATATGGTCAAATTCTATATTCAAAACTTCATTGAGCGCCTTGAACGTTTAATAGGATGCATGAAAATGGAAAATTGTTAAAGTGTATTAATTTGGTGTAGCACATCTTATGCGCAACCCAAATTAAAGTCATCCTTAGCAAAATATTAACTATACTTGACAAATAGAACTAGTAAATGATCCCTTAAACTTCCATTAGACCATAGAGCCCTTTTACAGGTGTTAACGCACAAAACGATTAAAACTCCTCATCTTAAAGTCCAAGTTCATCCAGATTACCAAAATTATGGATGTTAAGTAAAAAATGACTAGTAAGTCATGAATAAAAGCAACGATTTTATGCCACTTTACTATTAGGAGAGTGCTAATAAATTTATTAAAAGCGCATGGGCTTTTTCATAGTCTAATAGGATAAACCCAGTAGAGTCAACAGTTTCTAAATTAGGTCGGTTTAATGGTACAAATTTCTATATAACCCTTGGAGAATTTGTAAATTATTTTATGCCTTATTATTATCCAATGAATCACTAGAATGGTGAGGATACAATTAGCTCTTTGCCAAGGAACTTTGATTATATATTCTTTTAGGAAACTTCTTGGCGCAGCTGTGAAGTTTTGAAAACCAATAGGCACTATACCAGCTTTTAAGGCAAAATTAACAAAAGCCTGATATTGGGTCTCACAGCCGCTATCTTTCATGTTGTAGTTTAGAGGAATTTCATGGCCTAGTACTTCCATTGAATTCTATTTAATCAGCCTTAATCCTATAAGTACTTATATAGGAGTTTCAATAGGAAAGTCTTGGTTTGGATGGTAAAACAATAGCAGAAGTTGATACCAATAGTGAGCCAAAATGCAGCTGAAGTGCACTATAAGCTCCTACATATATAGTTATGATGGGCCCCGCTATACCTTATTTCTTTTGGTGGTCAATATTGGGCACAAAGACAAGTTATATAATAGTTAATGAACACTTTATTTATTGGTGCCCCACTGTCCACAATAGCTCTTACTATGAGCTCATTAACAGATTGTATCAATTTAAGTGCATTTAGAATTATAGGCGGCAGTTACATTAATGTCTTACATCAAGAGTGTCAGCTTCACCTAAATAAGATTGTAGGTCTTCACATAGTAGAAAGCTTGAGTCCCTTTAAAGATCTTATAGTTATGGCCACGTGGACCTCATACAACATGAGGCATAGCCCAAATTAGCCAGAAGCTCTTGTTGTTCTAATTGGTGAATGTAAGGCTTTGCTTCAAACTTATATGCTGAAATAAAATCACTTTTTAGTTGCGTCAGAGTATATACTGTTACACTTCCTAAGTGATTACTGAAGGTAAAACTAGTGCTAAAGCGCCATAGTTTTATTTTCAATTTGTATGCACTTGTAAGAAAGCTGAAATTGATGTTTATTTGGGTTTGATAAGAGTTAGTGGAAGTTAAATATCACTTTTCTATTCCGCCTCATCTTTACCAAGTCATAGTTAGTATATTGGTTGAAGATAAAAATGGTGTGTTAATCAATAATAAAATGGCAGTTGTCATGAAACCTGCTGATTAAAGTAAGATTGGGCTTCTAATATTGGTGTGTAACAACCCAGGGGAAAGCCCAGAATGCCAATGGCATAGCAGTTCTGATCACATGTAGGAGAGAACCCCTATGATTCTTGAGAAGGATATAAAAATTCAAAAACATACCAAAGGCCTTCATAGCAAACCAAATGGCTGCAATGGGGGCAACCACGGGTCTTGCTGGGAAATCTCCTAAGGATGGGAGAGGTAAAGAAGATGAACAATCCTCCTGGGTTTGCAGTTAGTGACCTTTGGGCTTTTCTTCAGATTTTCTGGTTCAATTTTATCATAATTAGTTTTCTGGAGATCATTTAGTTTTCAAAATTTTGAAAACGCTGATCAGGTTTGCAAATAAAATTGAAACAAATTGAATCAACTACCAGGAGGCCTTGGGCTTTGCCTTGCACCCTTTATGGGGTTTTGCAATTGGTTGAGGGGTTGGAGACGTCACTGAGACGGCGGATCAGTTTTCTAAACTGATTTGGGCCAGATTGGCCCTCGGCGAGATGGCCTGGATAGTTTAGTGCCTAGTTTACCACCTGACAGTTGCAAGAAGAACCGTTTCTCACCCCAAATGAAGAATTGTGATTAGTAGAGATGGACTCATTTCACCTAAATTATGCTAAACCACCAGCTTATCTGTGGGGTGAATTAGTAAAAATTTTCTGAATATTTTGTGAAGAGGGAGGCAAAACTGTATCTTGTCCACTGGGTGCTGAAGGAGGAGCATATTGTTGTGTTGAGTTCATCAGACCTAAAAACTCTTCATAAAGCAGTGGATTGGCATCATGTGCATGTGAAAAAATCTTTGATTATCACAATCACCATTTGGTATGCCACTAGATCAATGGCTTGGAGGTCCCCCTGATGACCATTGGCCCTAAAACTCATATCATTGTGTGTTTGCTTGGTTAAGTGAAAGTATATTGAAATGAGGCGGAGTCCATGGATTAGGTTTAGGAAAATGATCAGCTTTATTTAAACTTAAGAGGGAAAATGGACTGACAACTGCCCCTTCCAGAGGCATTGCCTTATATGCAAAAATGGGGAAAAGGAGGTTATGGGTGTTTTCCTATACAGGGGCAGCTGAAGTACTCATGGGAACACGGCCTGTGCTTGAGGCGTCGTCAGCCAGCTTACACATTAGGTCATAAAAGCTCTGGCAACGTAATTTCTTGATCCGCCAGAAAGTACCCTCACTAATCCATACTTGAGTGGATTTGCTTGGATCAAAGGGCTGGCAGAATTAGATTCAGCCAGGGTCAATTTTAACAATTTTAAAAGAGTTTTTAAAGTTTTTGGAGAACATATTTTTGACTCAGATTTGCATTTCCAGACCTAGAATTTTGGATTCCATGTTCTGGACCAGTTTTTCTGACTCATGAACCATTTACTGAGTTTTGAGGTCAATTTTCTTCTTTTCCAAGGAAGTGATGGATGGCGGAGTGGAGGCCAGTGAGGGTTGGAGGTGCTGTTGGTAACTTCTGGCCTGGATTACCTCCCTGTAATTCTCCTTTATCCTTTCAACAAGGGAAGAAGCATCCAGAGGGGATGCTGTGGTGGGATCCTTTGGGACCAATGCAAATATCTAACTTTCATCAACCACATGTCCCAAGTTCCCCGGTAGAGCCAAGGGCTCCACAGGGGCATTTATCCCTTCTTCTTCTTCTTCTTCCTATAAGGGACCTTTTCTGGTCCAACCCAAGAGGTTGGGTCTTCAGACTTACAGAAGTGACATGTATAGTGCTCTTACATGTTGCATTTGCATCAAATGATTATACTATCATCTTATTTTTTGGTGTACAAATGATAAGGCTGGTTCAAATATTTTTTTGGCTAGACAGGCCTAGTGCACATTCCGCAAGACTCCAGTTGACTTAGGTTGGGCATTATAAAGTGATGGTATCTTGTTGAAGCTAGTTAAAAATTTAGGTAATGGTATATTCATCATTGAGCACCAGTAATACCCAAATCAGCTCTTTGTATGGCTTACAGGCGTGTCAAAAGGCAATTTGAACACCATAATGATTAAAACCTTACCATTGAACAGCATTTGTGCTTCAAAGTAAACCTGTTTGGTCAAAGCCACAATAGATTCATCTTGTTAAATAAGAAGTTAAGGAAAAGTTTCTTTTACATAGTCATCAGTCCACTCCAATATACTCCTGTATGATGAGATCTTTGGAGCTTTTGGTAAGATAAGTCAACTGCACATAGTTTTAGCATAACTCACTCCTGATTTTTGCAGTCCAGGTAATTAGTAAAGGTGGTTAGATTAGCTGTCTTGGGCATCCTCCATGCTAATTTCAAACAGGGCAATAAAGTTATGTACGCTTATATATTTGTAAACTTTGGTGGGTTGTTTAAAGTAAATAAAATGACATAAATATATGCATGGTCTTGAAGCCTGTAATGATTCAGATCACCTACAAGGTTTGAAAAAATGGCAGAAACAAAACAACTTAGGGCTACTGTAGCAGTGGGGCCTGAGGGCGCATGAGTTAGCAGGGAATGGGGCGGCGAAATTAAACCGCTAGCTGGGATCACCAAAATGTTGCAGGAGCATGAAATACCTGAAGTTGGTAAGTTTGTAATAGGTTTAGGCAATGGATGCGCATATGATGCGCCTCATTGCTAACGGCATTAAATTCAATGGTGCTAGAATGTAAATAAACATTATTCAGAGCTTGATCACTTAAACGACTTTAACTACCATTAACATAAAATCAAAAACTCCTGGAAGAGTTGGTTTAGCAGGCTAGAAAATAGCGGCGCTTTGCCATAAACCTGTGCTCAACCAGATCAAGTTTCTTATTTGAAGTCATGAGATGTGTTTATTTTTTAATATACAGACCTTGGGAGCGGACTAGGAAATTCAGGAAGTCAATATCTTTGTCAAGATCAATGTTGGAGCGGACATCTCCCTTCAAGGCTTTATCTTAGATTTCAAGGCGTCTTTGATCCCCAAAAGCATTAAAAGTAATATCATTAACACCATAATCTTAAATCAACAGATTATCAGAAGTAGCCAATCTGTGCATCTATTTTTTTGCTAAGGTGAAGAATATATTTTACACAATTTTAATAACCTTGGGGTCAGCCGCTTCAGCCCTGATAGACTCTTTAATTCAGCATGGCATTAACGTTCCATCTGATTCATTATTTAACGTTTATGCCCAGTTTGCATAAAGTGCCCCCTGTAGGGAGCACCAAATGTTGAAATTGGTGCTTTGGCATCATAATCCAAATGCACAGGGTTTTGCACCAAGTAAAACAGTAGTATGTTTGTTGACAGATACTGTATAAAACGTAAACTAAAATATTTATTATTAGATAGATTTTTTTATATAGTAAAACAAAGCACAGTACAGTTTTTAAGTACTGACATTGGCTTTGAGACTTGTTATAAATTGTCTGAGATTTGTCTGTAAGCGTAGGTCAAGCTACCTGTGACAAAACAGATCTCCTTCCAAAATAGCATTCTCTTAATTAGAACCTAAAAATTTATGATTCTCATTGGTGAAAAGCACTAAGTAACTTAATTAGCACATAGGCTCTTCAGGAAAGTTTTATAAATATTTCTAAGAGCAGGATATTATACCTTAACCCCAGGGATTTGCACCATATCAGCAATCAGTCTATTAGACAAGACGCTGGCAAATGGCCAATAAAGATTAAAAAGAGCACTATAGTGATGCCACTATGGTAGCGCTGAGGAAGGGGGTATTATAAATAAAATATAAGATATGACTATTCATGGCTGCAAGGGTAAAGTAAGTAGTAAATTAATAATTGGGTTTAGCGCCGCTAGGATGGCAAGGGATCTTTTTTATATTGATATAAACTTTGATTGGAAATAGCCCCCAGTAAACTTTAGGTAATACTTTAGTCAGTTTGTGTCCCAACCAAGTTTAATGTAAGTTAATACTAGATTTTGATGTTGTAGTGGCAATATTGATTATAGCATCATTCTAATTGCTAGTTGATAACTATTATGTAATTAATTAATTGTACATCTGATTGGTCAGACCAAATCACAACTCACTAGGTTGTCTTTAGAGTTACAAGAAAGACTGTTGGGTGAGGTCTAAACTTACATGCAAAAGGTTGTGGATAAAACCACATGCCACCTAGATTGATAACAACAAAATGAAAGGAAAAAAATCGCATTTTTTGCCACCCTACTTCCTGAAAGATTACTGTGAAAAAAGGACAGAAAACGCCTATGTATAATTTATTAAGAGCAGAGATTTAATAAATTGAAGGCTTTTAAAAAATTATCAGAATTTGGCCTGCCCATTGTAACTTATCATATAAAATAATTGATTCTTAGGATCATCTTTAGGGCCTATTTAAGGAACAAAAAGATTTGGTTTTGACTTTATTATAGAAGTATGCATGTACATTTAAATTAGTGAGTACAATCTGAGGGCGTTCTAAATACAACATTACATTGATAATGATAATGCAGAACTATGCATCTAAGCCATAAGATGCAGCAGGTCCATTAATAAAGTTCCACCAAAAGAGCTCAATTAACCTTTGCATCAATTATTTATTCTGCATATTCGCAGCCCTTATGCCAGCCCCATGCTTTAATTATCATGAAAATGGATGGCTCTTAATAGGTATGATTAGATATTGTGGATTGAATAAAAACTCCAAAAAGATCTGTATCCTTTACTATATATTGATGATACTCTTAGTTAATTAGGAGGTGTGAGATATTTTAATTCCCTAGATCTTATCAGTGGGTACTAGAATAATGATAATCCCATGGAAGAACAGGAAAAATGCGTGAAAATCACGTTTTAAAGTTTATACAACTGACACGCATGCCCCAGGGGTTTTCAACGAGCCACTACCTTGAAAAGGGCTATGGGCACCATTTTAGGTAACCTAAAATTAAGCTGTATCCTAGTGTACCTCATTAATATCAACATGTATTCTTATATTTTTACTCAATACTTGTCTCACTTAAAGAAATATCAAAGCTAATAGCTTGAGCAATTGAATATCAAATTAAGCAAATGTAAGTTTTTTTTATCTGGATGAAGTATCTGGGTCACTGTCAATAATCAATGATCAAGTCCCCAACCCTAGAAGTTTAAAGCAGGTAAACGTATGTAATCCTTATACAAATGGAATTCAGATCTTTAAAGGTATAGAGGATACTAACATCAATCTATACAAGGGTATCACAGATAGCTGAGCCGCTGTTCAATTTACTAAAAAATGGTGTGGCTTTTCAATGGTCCCCAGAGTGCATAATGCCTTTGAAAAGTTAAGAGCAGCCTTAACAAAGGCGCATGTTTTATGTTACCCAAACTATAATCTTGCTTCTATTGTGAGGTCCAATGCATCCTTGACTGCCATTGATTAATGCTATTTCAATGAGACAAGAATGGAGAGTAATATCCTGTTTCATTTTGCAAATGTGCGCTTACTGAGCATGAGAGGAACTATACAGGAACTGAGCAATCATGTTTGGCCGTTTTTTCATGAAAACAAGTCAGAGTTTAGCCCTGAGACCAAATTTCAAGCTATCAAAGTAAATTTTCTACAATAGCCCTACAATCTAAAAGAATCTGAGAGTCATTTAGCTCTATGAGCATCTAAGCTTCAAACCTAATACTATGAAGTGATGCATTGATTGGTTTAACCCATCAGAATGTTGATAGGCTCTCCAAGTTATCTCTTGTTTCTGCCTTGTAACCTTCTCTAATAAACTATCTGATATGAGATGGAGAAGTTCTGATTATAAAGAAGCCTAACACCTGACACATCTTGGATGGAATGGTGAAGAACATGCAAACAATCATATTCTACAAGATTTTAATAGATGACCTAAGGCGTTTATATTCATCCCTGTCCAAATAATCAACAATCGTTATGCAAGCACATCAGGCCATTGTACATGGGGTTTTGAACAAAACTCTGAAGCATGTCTAATAGAGTTACAACCGGGAGTCTATGAGGCTTTATTAAGATTATCTTTATGAAATATAAAGGTGCTAGTTACAGCAGTTATTAAGCCTTCACCAATAATCAAAATAAAATACTAATTGATCTTGGCACACAACCTCAATCAATGTTATATTACCTTTACCTTTTAGTAACTTAATACACAGATACATCATTGTAGCCATTGTCTACTTAACCAAATGGGTTAAGCTAAGCCCATTCATGACTTCATAGTAGTGACTACTTCTAAATTCATTATGGAACTCATCATTCACCTTCATGAGTGCTTGCAGTTTATATTAATAGAAAAAGATACATAACTTTACCTATAGAATAATCCCTAAACTGAATGAGCTCATGGGAATTAGAGGGCTCTTAATGCCGCTTACCACCCTGAGACTAATTTGATTGTTGAGAGGATTAATGGAACCCTAGAAAAAAATTCTTTGTAATTTGCAGCTGCTTCACCTTCTCAATAAACCCTTTATGTTTGACACATGATATCTGCGTACAGTATTAGGTACCATAGCATTATGTGATTTTCTCACTCCATATCATCTACTGTTAGTAACCTTCTTTTCCTCATTGCTGTAATTTTATCATGGATTATGATGACAGAATCTGACCAACAGTGTATCTTGAAAAGCTGGTTAGGGCTCTGATTATATTTAACCAGAGCCTATGGTGAGTCCTTAACTTAAAATCAACCAAAAGATTTGGAACAACAAGCACATGGGAATTCTACACATGTTCAAGGAAGGTGAATAAGGTGTAATGCAATAAATATGGGTTGAAGAACTCATAAGATGTAAAAAGTATGGAAGGGATCATATATAATCTTAGAGAAATCAGCAGGGGATGTTCTTACCATAGCTTATGTGCCTGATGGAGGACTTATTGATAGGGCTCAAGCAAAGTTCTAAGGCTTTACTACAGCAGTCAGCCTCCAGTTCAAGAAAGTTATAAAAAGAGTTAGTCAAGTCAAATGAGGGATATATTGTATGAATTTTTAAATTGACTTAAATGATTAAACTTCCCAATTTCTTTTGCTTCAATGATCAAAATTAGTTTTGGTGTACAGATGCAGTTTTTTTAAACATATAACAAAGTTTGACCATCATTTAAATCCCTCCAAAAATCCAAAATTGTCAAGTTTTGTTCCACATCACTTCATGAGTTCCTCCCTAAATTGACACCATTTTACCTATTATACCTTTTGTACTCAATGACAATTTTACTCTCAAAATCAGTACAATATTGTTCACAGGATGAGAGTTCATCTATTATATACTTTGATATATACCAATAAATTAACACTGTTTACCCAAGTTAGCTTTTAGCATATGGACATAATTCCTGAAGTAGAGATAACTGCAACAGGAATCATAGAAGCATAATGCCGCGTTACTCTTCTATATGGTATTCAGAATATTGGACCTTGTTAGGGGACATAGACCCAGTGGTCAAATGAGGTTGATGATAGGGAGCAAAGAATGACCAGTACTTTATTGTGCATGTGCTGCGCACTAAAATCAGCTACCAATTCTTTATAGATAGCTGAGGTAGCCGTTTATTATAATCCTTGCTTTTTATCTGCTTTATTGATTGACCTAATGCAAATAGATGTGCTATTGGGTGCTTTAGAGACCTAGTAAATCAATAAATTTAAGCGCCTGTGCAAAGATATTATTGAAAAAATTTCATGAGATCTGTTCATCTTTGACATAAGCTTGATATTGAAGAGGCATACTATCTAATTGCATTCAAGGAATTGGGTATGCTTTCAAAATCTGTGGACTTCATGTAATCTATTATGCTTATAGTATCTGAATGATGAGCTGTTATAACATTCTAACTTTTCCTTAAAAAAATCATCTTTTGAGATGTGCTAGTGCTTTTCCACGACCTTACAAATTTAAATTACTGATACTCAAAACTTTAAGGTTGTCAGGATAGATCTGCGGTGATCAGGATAGTCTCAAGATTTATTAGGTGAATTCTCTGGTATTATCATACCACATAAAGTAAAGCAGCGCTTTTAAGTACCCCATGGACAGAAAATGCTTTCAATATGATGGTTTTACTTCTACATTGAGGTTTCACAAAGGGATTACATCCAGATACAGAAGCTTATGATAATTTTACTATAATCTATCAGTTTTTAAGTGTTTTCATCAGTCACATTACAAAATTTTAATGAGTAGCTGATCCTATCACCATTTGTACTTTGATAAGAGCTTTAGTTATAACACTAAATTTATCTATTTGAATTAACTGGCATGTTAGTCCTAGTGTTAGACTACCCATTTAACGTTGTTATCAACGTTTATTTAAATTAACCCTTTATTATATGGAACTCATTAGAATGTGTGTAATGACTCCTTTTAGAACCTCAAACTAATGTATGGGACAAATAAACGCAAATCTAGAATTTAGTGGATAAGGTTTTTATTAATAAAACTCACCACTGGCTGAGGCAAAAAGTCGATAAGATAGAAAACATATTAGGGTCCACTTATTTTGAGTGGAAGCTTTATACCAGGGCATTAAGGTGATAATTGATGCATGAAGGGGGAACAAAATTAAAGGTTTGTAATGCTTAACAAAACTTTCATCTGAAGGGATTTTTAAAACTATTTTCAATGAAATCTGATAGGTACCTCAAAATTTATAGTTCTTTGGTAATTTTTGCTTGGCTACCTAAGAAAGATGCAATTTTTGGATTGTAACAAAGTATTAAATTAAAAATTTATTATCTGAATACTATGGTATAATTTTACACTTAATTTCAAAACTAATATGGCCTAAGAAAACCTACTGATAGATCTAGCTAGTTTTTAGCCCTTTGTGTATTGCTTGATTTATTTGAGGTATACCGACCAGGGGATGGACAGTACCAAACACAACACTCAAAATGACAAAACAAAACTACTAACCAGGTGGGAAGCAGAAACTGCTAACCCACCATGGCAGAGGGTGAGGAGGGGTTGGGGGTTGGTTTTCAGAAAGACCCACCTCAATCAAGGGATGTTGGTTACAGTACCAGATCAGAGCATAGAGCCAGGGCGTTGGGGCATCCACATAGTGAGGGTTGAGGTCAGCATAGTAGGAGTTTTCCTCTTCCGCATCAAGATAATGATGGAAAAGTGTTTCAACAAAAGCTGCGAGGAGAACTTCAGCTTCTTTGCGGGCTTCAGGAAGTTGGTTGAAAAGGGAGATACTGTGGCGGGTGATTTTGGCTGAGGGGTTGAATGAAGCAATCGTTGTGACATTCATAACAGCAACTTCAGTATCATTGAATAGTTTTGAGATGTCACTGCAGGGAGATTCAGGGAAGTCAGGGGGAAGAAGAGGGTGGGCAGGCCATGCTGGAGCTGAGCCACTGACTGGGCCACCGCGGTGCATAGTTTTGGGCAATGAGGAGAGGCCACCGCAGCTAAGGCGAGCTGGTGATCACTTTGGAAGGGGGCTGTATTGGGCAGAGGAGCGAAATGGCAAGGAGTAGGGGTTTCATCAAAGTCAGGAAGGAAAAATTCTGCCCGACCATAATCGCCTTGGCAGAGAGGTTGACCTGTATGCTTACTAATGAGGACATTACCTGATTCGTCAGTTTCAGCCAATAGATCCCATAGATTTTGGTTCACTGGAATAGTGGTGTTCGAATTTGGGTGGGTGGGATTGGGCGAATGGGCAGCTTCTTGGGTGCCAATGGTGGTCCAGACATTGCTCTGATTGGCTGGGGTAGATTTAGGTGGGAGAGTGAGGCTGGAGGTTTTGGGGGGGCTGATTTTCCATGTGGGCCCACTGAACGAGATTGGAGATTGGGAGGGGGCAGCAAAGTGCCCCATACTGAACCTCCAGAGGGGGGGCTCAGAAGCTGCAGCAGCGGACTTGGCCTGAGGGCGCGCTCTTTTTGTATGGTTGAGGCCAAAGCAGAAGGAACAAATCTGCCTACCATTATTGACCCAAGCCCAAAAGAAATGATCAGGCGCTGCAGCCACACTAGCGCGGGGTGGGATTTTTTGGGCTATGGTAGGGTGGTGTGGTATGATGGTGGCTGTTGCCCAAGGAGCAGCAAGGCGCTCTGCACCAGATGGAATGGCAAAGATGAGGTTGGGCTGAGTGCCATAAGCCATGAGCCCCGTGACCAACTGGTCATACAAAACCTGGGGTGGAAGGTGAGATGGGAGATTTGCAAAGGATACCACCAGCGTGGTGTCTGAAGGGAGGCGAATATGGGTTGTGGGAATGAGGTTTTTTTAAAATTAGAGGAGTTTGTGCTGCCACTTCAGCATCCTCCTCAGATTGGAACCCAACGTCAAAGTATCCCTTAAAAGGGCGGAAGTCTATAAAGCCAGCTGGCGCAAAGGCTGCAGTGGCTAGCTCAATAATTGCCTTATTGGCATTTGGGAATAAACGCCCATAGTCCACTCTGAGGCAATAGCGAATGGCAGAGCGAGGGAGGTCGAGAGGATGGGGCGAGAAGGGTGGACGCGCGCCAGGTGGAGCGCTAAGTCCCGTGGGGGGACAAAACGGTTGGAAGCAGTGGGTGGGCTGTTTGAGCCCATCTGAATGCGCTTGCCCGTGGGGTGGGAAACGCTAGGTGGGGGTGCACTGCTGCCCCACACTGGGGTGGCAGGCGGCGGAGCCAAGAACATTAAAGAATATGTTTGGGCAGACGGCTGTGGATAAATAAAACTTTGATTTAAAATCACTCAAAAGTGACTTCGAGTGGTAAAAGAAAGTTTCCCCTTTGTGTATTGCTGTTCAGATTAAAAAGAAAAAAGTGATGAGGTGGGTTGACTTTGGGACAAATATACCACGCCAAGTTTTTTAGCCTGTGCTGTTTTTGAACCTATTTCAATCAAAACCTGACCCAGAGTTGGAGCAGGAACCACCTCACTATGCTATCCACTCCTACTGATGTTCAGATTAAGTAACAAAAATTTAACTAGAAACTTAAGATAATGTGGAGTTTTTTTAGATGCTTGGGGTGGTTGATGCTCGACATCATGACTGTACTCTTACTATTTTAATTCTGTATGCTGTTATAATCAATAAACTGTTGGGATATGTGATGTAAATGAATCATATTATCTGAAATTTTCAAGAACATCTCTGTATTAGCAACTAGACAAGATTTGTAGCTGACATCATCATCTGCATAATCAGTCTTTAAGTTGTCGCTCCCACCAATTAGTATAACACCAGAGCTTAGATTAAAACCTTATATGGATACTAGTATTTTTAGTCTAGAAGAATTAAAGGTTGGTGTGATAAGATTAATGCCATTTTCTTATATGAGAGTAAGTCTCGCATATAAAAAACTAAATTTATTAATCTTAGAGTGTTTAGATTACCATAGCATATCAGCTGAGCATTCTAGTTAAGGTGCCACCTTCTAAGATATTGTAATAAGAGTGTCTATAACTCTCATGTTTCCAGCGTGGTGGTGCATGGTGCACAGAGCTAACGCAAGGAAACTAGCCATTAGTACTAAATCTACTAGTGCCCAGCAGAGAGGCTGGAGCAATAATAACTAAATCAAAGAAGTGCAGTAAGTAACCAGCCAAAAATGGTGCGGTGCTCAAGAAAAGAAGGGGTAAATGTCCCAGGTTGGAGGGTACCTGGGCGAACCAACATTGCACAAGGTGATAATCTCATTGTGTTCAAAATGGAATGGTTAATGTAGCGTGAGACCTCCACAAAGGGGTCTGCTCACAGAATCGTCCAAAATAACATTTTTAATAAAATGGTAAAGATGGGGAAATTTGTTGGGAAAAGTTGACCAACAAGGAGTGTTGATTGCAAGAACATATTTAAGCTGAGTCAGGGTAATTATGGGTCTGTGAAAGTGTGCCCAAGCCTTAACACTCTAATAGGCAAATGCTCCCATCTGATTTGGTAGAATACACTGAAACTGCCTTCACCTGAGTTATCAATTGCAGCTGTATACTACCCAAACTCATAAACGTAACTCAAATAGGTTTTGAAACCCCATTCACCAACTAACTGAATCAAACCATCTTCATTTGTAATGTAGATCGTCCGTTTTAATGCCTGAGCTGACACAATGGGCTTGGCGTTTTGCACCTCATTAGTACCAACCTAAGAATATTTGGCTTGTACCCAGCGTTAGTCTAACGTGTGCTTAAGATCAGGAAGAGCCTGAAGTTCTACCTTCTGGGCCTCCTGTCGCCCATCCTTACCCTTGGCATTGGTTCCTACTATTAAGTCATTCAACCATAACATTACTGTAATGAACGGAAATCATCCAAAAGGATGAATTTCTGAATGTTACATTCCAATTGGTTCGTTCAGTTAATTCAAATTGAACCAATCGGAATTGTTGGGTATGGTGGAGTGGGTGGTTGGACTTGGAGGGCTGGGCTGAGCTGCTCCGACCATTCCTTAAGCTCAGCAGGCTTAAGAAATGAATCAGAGAGGCTCCTTGGAAGCGACTTTATAAAAGTCGAACCTGACCTTCTTGAATTCCAAGTTGGAATTCTAAGTCTTGGCCTTGGTCCCCTCCGGTTCAGTCTTTTATTATTTTTAAAATAAAATAAAGTTCTTTCGAGGTGTCACGCCTCACTTACCTGATATTTTCAGGTTTGGGTTTGTGATAGGAGACCTTGTATTAGTGACAGTCCAGCCTCATCACTCCATTTGCTGCCGCATGGGCATTTCCAAGATTTGATGAGAAAAGGTTCGCCTCACCTGTGCCTAAGTCTGTTTGGTTAGGTTGCCCGCATGGAATGCTGCCGTGTGGGCATTTCCAGGATAAAACGGATGGGGTCTGGGATCCCCACCCCTGACATTATTCCAACTTCATTTTTCTTCTGTGTGGAGGTGGTCCTGTCCCTCAGAGGATTTCCATTTGTCCCAGCTGTTGAGGAAACTGGCGCTGGGCCAACCCAGCGACCAATGGCCAGCCCTGAGATGTCAGTGAAATTTGAGGGTCTGCCGAATTTCAGGTTCCCGCTGATTCCAGCGGCCGTGTCTGAGGGCACCTGTTCCCAGAAGGTTCCCTCAACCCTGGAAAGTCCCAAAAGGGGAGGATATTCGCTCCGGCACCAGCACCATGGGGTCAACCCCACTGCCAGAAGGACTGAGGAAAGCGCCTTCCCAGTCAGGATGGGAAGGCCATTCTCAGGCCTGACAGCGCAAAGGGGATGGCCCATGGCCAGCGCTAGTTTGCGCCTTCTGGGGCTATCATTGGGGAAAGCGCCTTCCCAGTCAGGATGGGAAGGCCATTCCTAGTGGTAGCCTCTGGGAGGTGGTGATTTGGCCAGGTGTTGGGTATGAATGTCCTTACCTGTCGGGGCTTACTCCAACAGCCCAGTTTCCAGTTTCTGTTCCCCCCATTTCCCCTCAAGAGGATCCTTCTTGGGGCTCGAGGTGACTCGCCCCAGGAAGACCTCTCGCTGATGATTTCCTCCCAAAATGGCGGCTCTCTGCCCCCGGAGGGCCGTTTTAGTGGGGGTGATGTAACAAATGGAAATCATCCAAAAGGATGAATTTCTGAATGTTACATTCTGATTGGTTCGTTTGGTTAATTCAAACTGAACCAATCGGAATTGTTGGGTATGGTGGAGTGGGTGGTCAGACTCAGAGGGCTGGGCTGAGCTGCTCTGACCATTCCTTAAGCTCAGCAGGCTTAAGGAATGGATTGGAGAGGCTCCTCGGAAGTGACTTTATAAAAGTTGAACCTGACCTTCTCAAATTCCAAGTTGGAATTCTAAGTCTTGGCCTTGGTCCCCTCCAGTTCAGTCTTTTATTATTTTTAAAATAAAAATAAAGTTCTTTTGAGGTGTCGCGCCTCGCTTACCTGATATTTTCAGGTTTGGGTTTGTGATAGGGGACCTCATATTAGTGACAGTCTGGCCTCATCACTCCATTTGCTGCCACGTGGGCATTTTCTGAGATTTGATGAGAAAAGGTTCACCTCGCCTGTGCCTAAATCTGTTTGGTTAGGTTGCCCGCCTGGAATGCCGCCACGTGGGCATTTCCAGGATGAAATGGATGGGGTCTGGGATCCCCGCCCATGACAATTACCCTCTCCTCCTTCTTGGGCTCCAACCCCTCCAGTGGCGTTTGCTAAGGAGAAGTTCTTATGTGTGGGTGACAACTTCATAGCAGCAATGGCTGGCTTTGGCTTAGATCCCGCAGCCTCAGGAAAATGATTATGAAATGATTCAATCAGGTCTTGGGCATGTACACAGTCACGCGCTGGAACCCAACTGTTCTCAGCCATGTCAAACCCCTTCCAGGATACCAGGTACTCAAGACATCTTTTAACATGGTGGGAGGCTACTACTTCCTCCACTTCCCACTCTGGCACCACATCCACAAGATAGGCTTCAGGAGTCGCAGGTGGGGGGCCCTTGAACAACGTTAATTTGCTCTCATGAAAGATGAAGAAGATCTGGAACGTGGAGGGAAGATCCAACTGGTAAGAGGCATGACCCACCTTTCTCACAACATAGTAAAGACCAATCCTATTTTGGACCCAGCTTTTTGCATGGCTGCTTGATAGGAAAGTTAAAAGCATCAATAATCACAAGATCCCCTTCCTTGTACACTGGACCCACTTGGCACTTACCTTCAGTGTTCTCCTTATAAACTATCAAAGACGCCTCCAAGCTTGTGAAAACCCCTTGGTGGACCTTCTTGATGATCTTGGCAAAGTCTACCACCGCTTCAACTTTGGAACTACAGCTGAGCTCTATGTTGAAGGCGGGGGTTAAAGCCATGGTTGGCAAAAAGGGGGGAACAACCAATCGAAGAGTGCAAAGTATTGTTGCAGCTAAACTGGGCTATGTGAAGGTGAGGAACCAAATCTGAATGGTCTGCAGCGGTGTAACACCGCAGAAACTATTCCAAGCACTGGTTCACTCGTTCAGTTTGCCTATCTGATTGGGGTGATAGGCAGTTGAATGGCAGGGACAAATCTGAAGAGTCTTACACAGCTCTTCCTTAAAGATGGAGGTAAACTGGGGTCCCCAGTCACTAATGATTTCTTGAGGAACCCCATGAAGCAAACACATGTGTGACGAAAAGCCTGGTCATCTCAGCGGCGGTTATTGTTGTTCTGCAGGGAATACTATGGGCGAACTTTGTAAAATGGTCCACCACCATGATGGCATCATAGCCATCAGAGACAGGTAACTCCACAATAAAATCCACCAATAGGGAAGTCCAAGGCCCTTCAGCCTTTTGGACTGGTACCAAAAACCACGCTAAAGGTTGCCAATTGGGTTTCATCTGATTGCAGATCAGGCACTCTTTACAATATCGCCCCACCTGAGCAGTCAAGCCCTTCCAATTGTACGTGCGTCATATTAACTCCAATGTCTTTGCTTTACCATGTTGACCAGTGGTGAGTCCATCATGATTGTCCCAGATGATTTCCAGGCGAAGTGGTCCAGCAGGAGCCCATAGGCACCCCTGAAACCACACCATCTCATCCTTCACATGGCCCCTGGAGAGATCCTCTTGATTCATAGCGCTCTTAGCAATTATCATAGTATAATTGGCTGCTAGCGGCTGAGAAAGGACTACCTTCCTGAACATACTATATTCCTCCACATTTTCTAGAGGGGCCAGCGCTGGCCCGCTGGCCGAGAGGAGAGGAAGTTGGGACACAATTTTATTTGACGTGATTATCAACTGTGTTATAAACTTCTACCTTCTTGGGATCAGGCGCTAAAGCAGGGTTGCGGCTCAAAGCATCCGACAAACCATTATACTTGCCCTTGGTGAACTCATACATGAATGCAAATTGGGCAAGGGTCTCATGCCAACGGGTCTGCTGTGGGGTTAGGATATGAGGAGTGCAATAATATAGCAAGGCACAGTGGTATGTATGTACCCAGAAAGGTTGGAATGAGCCATGCAAGTGGTGACGCCAATAAGTCAGCGCCTCCACCACCAGTAACCCCTTGTCATAAACAGCGTAATTCAACTCTGGCAAAGACATTTTTCTAGAAAAATATCCCACCGGATGCTCTATTCCATATTTGCCTACTTGTAACAAGACAGCCGCTATAACGAAGTTAGATGCATCAGTAGACACAATGAACCCCTTTGAAGGGTCGACATGGCAAAGAACAGATGTAGACAACAGGGTGCACTTCAGTGCTTGGAAAGCATCATCAAGATGGGGGACCACTGAAGCACCTTGGCACCACTAACCTTATATAAGGGAGCTGCCACCTCAGGAAGGTTGGGTGTGAACTTCTTGAGGAACGTACATGTCCCCAAAAAGCTCCTCAATTTCTTGACTGAGGTGGGATGAGCCACTCATGAATAGCCCTTCTCCTTGTCTGGAGTTATCATGTGTCCTTGGTCAAACATGACGTTGCCCAGAAAAGTGACCTAGGACTTGAAAAATTCACACTTAATAATCTTCAGCGTAAGGCTGGCTGCCATTAACCTCTCCACATGCCAAAGATGTACTGTATGGGACTCCAGATTGAGGAAAAACACCAGGATATAATCCATGTAGAAAACCGCACATACCCCTAACAAGTCTCCCAACGCTGCATCAATGTGGCGTTGAAAAATAGCAGAGAGGGCATTCTTAAGCCCAAAGGGCATGACCCAAAACTGGAAATTCCTTTACTGGTGCAGAATGCGGTTAACCACTCTTGTCCCTTTTTAATCTGAATCTTATTGAACGCATTTAAACAACCCATTTTGGAGAAGAATTTAGCCTTCTTCACATAGCGTGCAATATGTGAATCCAAAGGGATGATGGAGGTCTAGTACATTAACGTTGTTGAGGTTCTCATAGTCTATGCATGGGCGTAGAGTACCATCAGCCTTCTCCACAAAAAGCAGTGGGGAGCAAGCTGGGGAGGTACGCTGAAAGATGGCACCCTTAGCCAACTGCTCCTTCACCCACACATCTAACACCTCTTCCTTCCAGATAGTCAAAGGGTAAATGGGAAAGAAATACGCACCAGATTCATAGTGAGTTTGAAGTCACAGTCATACTCAGAATGATCAAATAGTGCGTCATCTGAAGCTGCATCAAAGGAAGATTTTAAACCCTCTGAACAAGAAGGTAGGGGAACCACCACAGTGGGCTTCAGCTTAGAGGCAAGGCTAAGGGTGTAAAGGTGGGGCCAGTGGGACAAGTCACCCTGAGCTTCAGCCTCAGATAAAGGAACAACTAGTGTGCGGCCATTTTTACTGTTAAGGATAGGGTATTCTCTTTCAAATTGGTTCTAACGTCAAACTTCTTCCACCACTCCACACCTAAAATGATAGGGTACAAGATGTTTTTGATAGCTTGGAAGTGCTCTGACAATTGGTACTTGCCAACTGATAGTCCACTGTCCCAATGATCTTCAGAGTTGGGATACCTTGGGACGCCCCTCCCCTAACCATACCACCTGGCAGGTAACTCAGCCCAAGATAGTCAGCTAGGCACTGGTCCATAAAGTTTTCAGTGGCGCCAGTATCCACCAGAATAGTGGTGCTGAATTACCCTAAAAGTGGAGGAAAGGACGGCAGTCAGTAGAAAATACCTGGAATGGTCTTTATTTAAAGCTGAAAACGCCAGTAAATTACCACCAAACTCTTCATTTGGCAGTAACATGTCACCCTGGTATGATTTTGAATCAAAGAATAGAGAGTGATACTTGGCCACTCTTACTATTGAGGCCACATATCCCACCATATCTTCAGCAGGGGCATAAACATTTTCATATTGTAAGTGCAGTTCCTTTTTAACTTCCTGGGTGCTGTGAATCATGTAAGAGGTCAAACGGGGATTTTCTTGGGTGATTTGGTACACAGGAATAGGTTCCTTCTATGAGCCATGAGAGAGCAAATATGTTTCAGAGGTATACATAGTGTTTTGTTATAAAACGCGTTTTTAGAAATAAACGACCATATTCCCATAACAACTATGGAATTCCCGACGTTATCCAAGGCCAACAATCCTAGGGCCATCTGCGTCAATTCCGCCAGCATTGTCTGAATGCGCCATCGAATTAAAACCTGTTTAGTAAAATTGGAATTGATAAATTTGGCAGAAAGTTGGGGAATCACAACTTTCAGACCTCAAAGCATCCGTATCAACCAGTTACAAGCATGAAGGGTGAATACTTTCCAGTTGGAGGCAACTATAATAATGCTGAGTTGCTCCAACCATTGGATAAAAGAGGAAACAGTGGTGCAGCTGACCACAACTGAAGCCCACAGCTTGCGCCCACTGTTTCCACTTTGGAAAAGTACCACATGGAAAAAGTTTGTGCACATAGAAGTGTGAGGTTAGTCAAATAATGTAAGGAGAGTGTCTATAACTCTCCTGTTTCCAGCGTGGTGGTGCACGGTGCACAGAGCCAATGCAAGGAAACTAGCCATTAGTACTAAAGCTACTAGTGCCCAGTTAAGGGTGCTGGAGCAATACAAACTAAAGCAAAGAAGTGCGATAAGTAATAAGCCAAAAATGTCACAGTGCACAAGAAGAGAAGAAGTAAACGCCCCAGGTTGGAGGGTACCTGGGCGAACCAACGGTGCACAAGGTGATAATCTCATTGTGTTCAAAATGGAATGGTTAATGTGGCGTGAGACCTCCACAAAGGGGTCTGCGCACAGGATTTTCTGTAATAACATATTTTTAAAATGGTAAAAATGGGGAAATTTATTGGGAAAAGTTGACCAACAAGGAGCATTGGTCGCAAAAACATATTTAAGCCAAGTCAGGGTAACTATGGGTCTGCAGAAGTGTGCTCAAGCCTTGACACTCCAATAGGCAAACGCTCCCATCCAATTTGGTAGATACCCCAAAACTGCCTTCACTTAAGTGATTGATTGCAGCTGTATTCTACCCAAACTCATAAATATAACTTGAACAGGTTTTGAAGCCCCATTCGCCAACTAACTGAATCAAACCATCTTCATTTGTAATGTAAAAAAATATTTGAGGTGGGTCGACCTTGGGATAAATATACCACACTGAGAATGTTTTCTAGCCAGTACAGGTTTTAAACTCAAAACCTGCACTAGGGGTGGAAGCAGTTTTACCCGCTTGGCTAACCACTATTTTCATTTGTAATGTAGAACTTCCGTTTTAGTGCCTGGGCTGACACAAGGGGCTGGGCGTTTTGCACCTCATTAGTACCAACCTGGGCATATTTGGCTTGTACCCAACATTGGTCTAACGTATGCTTAAGGTCAGGAAGAGCCTGAAGTTTCACCTTCTGGGCCTCCTGTCGCCCAGCCTTATCCTTGGCATTGGTTCCCACTATTAAGTCGTTCAACCATGACAGATATAGCAACCAGATATGCATAATAAATTAGCTGCACCACAACATCTCTACCCTTTTAATAGTAAAACTAAAAGAAGTCTTTTTATAAGGAAACTGGTGTGCCAAGTAAATCCTGGCTTCCATTCTGGTTGCTTGAGCACCCACCACAGATTGCTTAGGCCGAGGTGCATCTCTACTATGATAAGATAGAAAGGAGGGTGAGTGTTTACCCTAAATTTGGAGTAATATTGGTCGTGTTAGGATGATTGAGACATGTTCCTTACCCATTGAGTTTTGTACAGCTGCAGTTCAATAAAAATCAAACTATAAGATTAGGGGATTAGTCAACAATCAATACAAACAAAAAGAGGTGCTTCTTTAATGCTACTAAGTAAGTGATGGGTGTAAAATTCAAAAGTACTTAGTATATGAAAATAAACGATTTTAGAATAGTATTATTAATAAACTCATGGAGTAAGATAGCCCACCAACCTACAAGGTGAAGGCGATTGGGTATTATAGGTATATGCTGGGGGCAATGGATTATTAAGATTAAATGATATTGATATGATCTAAATTGTTCAAAAACAATCATTCTAGGAATTGACCTTCTGACTTTGGGGCTTTATGATATGAGACTGGTTTTTGATTGATCTATACTGTCTCTGCATCTGCGTTACCTGTCAACGCATTTAGACCATCGTTGGCCATTTTAGTTTAATTATTTACTGGTGCAAATTTGCAAAATTTTATTTTTTTTCACTTGATAGACCCCAGGTTTCATATATTTCAAACCAATGATACTCTTGATTGAGCTGTTGGTTTGATAGGGGAATTGCATTTGTCACATATATTTTTAATACATAAATCTAAAAAAAAATTGCTTGACTAACAGTTCATATTAGTTTTCTGATTTAGTTATAATTGGTCTAGTCATGAGGGTGGTTAGGAGGTGGCAGGTGTCATGTAGTGAGTGGTTGCTGCTACCCATAGTTCATCTTGGGTATGCTTCAAGTCATTAAGCTTGGCAAAGGACATAGTCCTAAGGCTGGTATCCCTCTCATTTATAAAGGTGTAAAGGGTTCTGTCCATATTGATAGCTATGTCAGAGCGCCATACACTGGTAGGATCTCAGGGCGAAATAAGGGTTTTGTTAAATAAATGTAAAACTAAAATATTGGAGCTCTCCAAATTTGTGATTTATAATTATTTTTGCTTAATTTTATAGTATATTCCAGATAACAATTATTTTATAAAGATAAAATAGGATTTATACTTATATGTAAAGATTTGTTAGCTTTAGGTATAAAAGATCAGTCATAAACTCTATCATCATATAGAATGTTCAAGTATCAGCTGGAGAATTTAGGCTTGTTTTAGTACAAATGTTATCAGATATCATTAGAGCACTTTATGCTATGATAATTTACTTTATAATAACATCACCATTTTGATACTATGTAAAAGAGTATACTGAACCTAATGCTGCCCATCTTTGGTTAACAAAAATCTGTTATTCATTGGATATCTTATCAAGTGTTGAGATATTCATAAACTAAAAGTAGATATAAGATGTAGGTTATGAGCTCTAAGCTCATCATTGGATTGTAGCATAAAAGGATTTAATCATAATAGATTACTATTGGAAGTGGATGCTTTCATATGTGACCTATTAAAAAAAAAGTTTAATGAACTTGGTGTTTATATAAAACTTGTTAACAATAAATTATAATCAAAATAAAAAATTCAGCTGGGTAGTTGATATAGATTTTGGCAACTATAATAATTTGGATATTTTATATGCAAGATCAAAAATTTACTTTAAAAATAAATGAAAATTGGCCATAGTTGTTACATGATATGTAATTCTAAGTGCTATATTATGATATAGATGTGGAGATAGCACAGGTTAAAAAGTGTAGCTGTAAAATCATAGAACGCTTATTATATAGCAATCTGATTGATGAGACAACTTTAATTGATCATCTAGTATGAATTTGGATACTAAAGAAACTCTATAGTTCAATAGGTTCTATCTAGTGTTAGATAGTTTCACTACATATATGAGATGAGCACAAGATCTTATTCAATAAAGGGATACTTCAGAACAATATTCCCAGGTTGAAAATTTTCACAGCAACTCAACTGAGTCACCAAGTGACATCAATAATGCGCACTTTGAGGAACAATTCAGCTGCAATATGGGCAAAAATGCGGCGCCCAATTCTCCAAATTTGAACCCCAAAATCACAGAATCCAATCAGCACACCGCATTGAACCACCATGAGTCACATGTGGGAAAAGATAATGCAAATTCCAAAACCGCAATTCCCACAGAAAATTGGGACAGAACAATGGAACTAACATTGATACTGAGAGGGTTGGAGTACAGATGCGGAGCATGGCCAAAATGGGCTGCGGTGGGTTAGGGCCAGAGGGCCCTCCCAACCACTCCTGAGGCGCCGCGGGCATCTCAGTGTCAATAGGGATGCTAAACATCGTGGGAGCCAGGGCTCAAATGTCCCAAGCCAAAAAGCTGGACTTCCTGCAAAAACCCCTGTAGACATTTTGGCCATCCAAGAAACCCACTATCTACAGGGGGAAGAAGGATCCTGGTCAGCCAGGGTCTCACCATCTCAATTGGTGTGGACGTCTCACTGTGGGGTGATCATCCGAAATAACAAAAAATTAAAAATTACAAAATTCTCATCATACCTTTATGGCTGCATCCTGGTAGCAATGATCACATGCCAAGAGGACACAATCTTGATAGAATGCATCTATGCACCGTGCACTGCAGCTGAGAGAAAACAATTCCTCAAAACCGTCCCAACACTCACCCTCTCACCAGATCCATTCTGTTGGGCAACTTTAACTGCTGGGATAACTCTGACATGGACTGATGGCCTAAAACCAGGGGATACCCACTGGGCACATCAAATTCCACACAATGAAGGCATCTCTTGGCCTACAGGATGCTCTCCCCCCCAGTTCACCACTCCTTCCCACATGACGTGGCCCAACATACATGAGGGAGCACTCATATCAATGAACCACATCAATCACATCCTCACTCCACAAACCCACTGATCAAACATCTCCAACTTCATAACAAAAAAATCAATTTTTCTGACCACCGACTCATCTTGGTGCAGCTCTCACCAACCCAAACCCATGCACAGGCGTCGCCCTGGAGGAAGCTACACTTAGAAAACATAAAACTGCCTGAAATATCCAACGGGGTGAACACAAGGCCATAAACCCATAATTTACAGCCCCATTCATTTCAGATCCCATCAAAACCTGGTGTTAAGTTTTCAGCCAATGGTGCAAGCTAAAATAACTTAACAATAAAATCAAGGATATAAGATCACTTTCTAAATAAAACTCCTGCTTATAATCAGGAAGTAGATTCTCCAATAATCCTTGATATTAGCCAAGTAACTCTGGCATGCTCACCGTTCTCAAGTCTACTGGCACCAACAAATACAAGACCTTCTGGCTTCAAACAAAATTAGGAAATTATTCCTCTATAATCAGGACTACTTCTCCAGCAGGCAACTATGTACTTCTCTTTGGGAAGAATAAACACACACAACTATCTAATATAGATGTAATGGTAACAGATACGAATATCAGACAGATGACAGATAGATATTAAATAATAAACTAAGCGACAGTAGTTATTAATGATCAATAAAATGATAAATGATGATTAATTGATGTTTTATTAATTGACCAGGTGCTGGTGTTATATACCTCTTGGGCATCTCCCGGACAAACTCATCTATTAGATGAGTTCATTCATATTATGCCAATCCTCTGCTGGTCATGGCAATAATTACGAAAAAGACCCAAGTTAATTTGGCCCATTAATTGACTAAAAATAACAATTGTTTCAAACCAATTGAAGGCAATTTTACTCTCATAATTGGGATGACTTTGAGTTTTGAACTCAACATAAAAATATTCCCAATTAGAGCTACATCATAACTTGATGTCTAACAATAAATGGGGAATAATATATATATGATCATAAAATATGATGCACCCCAATTTGGGACGTCGGCAGGCCTCTCAATATCACTAAGTATGCCCATAATTGGGACGTCTATTTAAGTGCTTAATTATCAATTTCATCAATCAAAACCAACTTCTGCCTTAGTGCATTAAGATTAATGCACTAATTTAGGAGTTGTAATTTAGTTGATGTTGTGAGACTACTTTGCACCCAAGTGGAAACATAATCAGCTATAATATGATTATATTATAGATATTAATAGCTACAATAATTGGGAATCTCAGACGCAATTAGAGCGGTTATGAGGTGAATCTGATTTATCATATTATGCAGATGAATTTGGAGGATCAAAGGATCCATCAATGGGAGTAATCTATCGGCATTGATGGTTTTCTCAAAGGGTTTATTTTCAAGTCAACCATCAAAATCTAACATTTCCTCCCCACTTGACTGGAATATAAACCCTGAATTTTCCCAAATTCATCTTCAATGTCTGAAAACAGCTTGTCCTCTACATATTGCAATTTTGTCGCTTCCCTCAAACCCAAACAGCGGTGTCAGTTTACTCATCTACCTAGAAACATGCATATGAATTTGTTCTTGGGCTCACTCCAGGCAGCAGAGTTGGGCCAGCTTCTTCCTGCGCTGACCATCATGATGTCAACTCAGCCCAAAACCATCATTGAGGAGGAAGTTGTCCAAGTTGTGGATCCTACCTGAGAATCGATAGGGTACAAGCTCAGGTCTCATGCTTCCACAACTGTCTTAGTAGACAACTTTGGCCGCTCTTTTGATCTGAGGGAGCCAACCTTTTCGCTATAGCTAGTTTATTGAGATGGCGATCTTCTGGCAGAGTTTCTCTTTGTACTTGTCCATTTCCCAATGGCCCAAAACTACAGTGCACTGCTGGGGTCAGCCAACTATTTTCATTGAGGCCAACTGCTCAGCAAAACTTGGGCTGAATACAACCATCTTTTATAACCCTGTTCATCTTTTGCTGGCCAAGAGTCCCTCTGTTTGACCTCAAGATTTCATTCATGTTGACAGCTTTGTGGAGGAGGTCCTTGGTTCTTGGTCTGAGCCACTTGAGAATCAGCCCAATTTCGCTTCCTCTTTGGGTTTAAATACCCATGATGTTCAAGATGTTCATTTTTGCTCAGCCATTTAGGCAGCTTTCAAGGCCCTCCATCAGGATAACGCTGATGAATACCTCCCCAGGATGGCCGTAGTCAGCCATCTTATGCGCATTTTCCCCAACTGGATGCCTTCAGGTTGTTTGTTTCATGTTACCCCTCTAATCAAGTGATGGAAAATCCAGGCTTAACACATTAGATTGTCAACCCCAGAAATTTATCAGTATCAAACTGATTTCCTAGTCAACTGTCTTCTCTTGGGTGCATGTTTCCCACCTGATTGCAGGCTCAATCAGGTAACTATAATTGGTTTTATGACTCCTCTCCCCATTGTTCACTGGGAGTTGTCTTCAATGAGTACACAGCGCATCTGGCTCTATGCCTTTATGGCCCTTTTTCTTGTCACCCAGCAACTAGATTGGGCCAAATTGGCGCGTGAAGGCAAAGGTTTGGGTTCCAAGTCGCCTCCCCCTCAAAGTGGAGGAATAAAATTCATTTTATCTATTAAAATTTACAATTTTCTTATACTTGAAATATAAAAATCTTATTTTTTTTCTTTTACTATGTATATATATGATAGATAAATATTTCTTTTACCACTATTATATATATTTTTTCTTCATATTATTTTTTCTTATAAATATTATTTTCAATTAATTGTATATGCTTATGTTTGAATTCTTCTCTTCTAATCAGGCCGCTTTTTAAACTTTCTTAGGAATTTAGCATGGACTCAATTATGTACATGGCCCAAATTTTATTAATAGTGTAAAAAAAAGTTTAAAATCTTATCTATAACTTCAAATAGACCAAATCAAATGCGATTTAACTTGTTGTTCAGCCTGAACCATGGGTATTGCAAAATAATACTTCATCCCCCACAGCGAATTCAGGCAGATTGTATCAGGTTTTTTTGATCTTTTTCATGTTGGGCCTTATGAAGTTTGAAGTTATTATCGAAAGCCTGGGCTTGCAGTTTAATTAAGGTCTCTACAAGCCTCTTGACATACTTAGAATATCTCAATTCTTGGGGTTCTTGTAGTAAGGAATACAACAATGGTGGTAAGGCTGGATGCTTCCTATATAGAAGTTGGAATATGGACATCTTTGTGGCCAAATGGTAAGAAATGTTGTAGGCAAAAATGGCTGAACTGAGGAATGTACTCCATTCAGAGGCTTCTTAGAAGTCAGTTTCCTTAGGATATTGACAAGTGTTCCATTAACTCGTTCCACTGCACCATTTGTTTCTGGGCGGTATGGAGTTGAACAGAACACCACGCACCCCCCCCATCAATTCATTAAGCTTCTGGAGAATAACTGCAGTGAAATTTGTGCCATTATCTTTTAATATAAATTGAGTACATCCATGCCAATGAATAACTTGCTCCAAGATAAATTTAGCAGTTGTTGAGGCTCCTAAGTCCCAAATAGCCCTGGCTTCGACCTATTTCGTCAAGTGATCAATTGCCACAAATAACATATTTGGCTTTCACATTGCTAATTGGGAGGGTTCAACCACATCTATGGATATAGTGTGCCAAGCGAATTTGGGCTGAACAAGCTGGTAAAAAGTAGCTTTTCAGAAGGGTTTTTCCCCTTGGCACTCTTAGCAACAGTTCAACGTTTCATGGATGTTAAAATGCATCGATTCTCAATAGTAATTTTGCTTGAGCTGCTCCTTTGTTTTCTTAAAGCCTCCATGGCCGGTGGCCTTATGAGCAGCCAAAATTAGATCCACTTGAGCCAAGGGATGTGGAAATATATATTTCTTTCCATCAATCACCTTGAATAGAACTCCTTTTTCAGTATGGGTATCCTTTCTTAATTTGGAGAGAATTTTCTGCACTTGTTTGGGCTTATTGGCAAAAAGTTCCATTAAGCATCTTCTGAAACAAGGCATCCGCAGGCTGGAAGAGGGTTGTCACGATGGGCAGACAAGGCATACAATCAGCATTCTGATGCTTAGCACCAGCCCAGTGCTTGATATTATTCATAAGCCTGCAGCTTAAGTGCCCAGCGAGCCAAACGTCCTTCTGGCTCCTTCAAGTTGTTAAGCCAGCTTAGGGATGCATGATCAGTAACCACGGTGAAATGCACTCCATGAAGGTATACTCAGAAACTGTTTATAGGCATATATAACTGCCAAAAACTTTCTTTCTGTCACAGTATAATTTCTTTCATGGGCATTTATGGTCCAACTATCATAGGTTACTGGGTGCTCTTCACCATCTTCTGAACTTGGGACAAAACAGCTTCAATTGCTGTTAATGATGCATCAGTCTGAACAATAAATTCCCAGTCAAAGTCAGGATAGCGCAATACTGGTGTGACTAATAGGGCTGAACGAAGCTGATCAAATGCCTTCTGGCAGGCCAATTTCCACTCAAAAGAGACCTTATCCATAAGTAGATAAAATAAAGGTTCTCCAATTTGAGCAAAGTTGGCAATAAATCGGCGATAATAACCAATCATGCCCAAAAAAACTTGAATAACCCGCTTGGATTTGGGCCTCTACATCTTAGATATTGCTTCCAATTTGGCTGGTTGTGGCTGAAGACCTTACTTATCAATTACAAATCCAAGGTATTCCGGCTGGTCCTTAAAGAATCGACACTTCTGGGGCTTGATCTTCAAGTTTGCAGCTGCTAACCTCTTGAAAACCTCTTCCATATGTTCCAGATGTTCATCAAAGGTATGACTTAATAAGTTTATATCGTCTAGGTATACTAGTACACATGACAATTTAAAATCGCCCAGTATAGTGTACATCGCTCTCTGGAAGGTTGCTGGAGCATTAAAGAGTCCTTGGGGCATCTGCGTTGGTTGAAATAACCCTTCTTAGGTAATAATAGCGCACTTTTCTCGTTCAGCTTAGGGAAGATCAATTTTCAATACCCGCTAATTAAATCCATCGCTAAGAAGAACTTTGCACTTCCAAGCCTGTCTAGGGCATCGTCAATATGTGGAAGAGGATAGAAATCATTTTTGGTAATATTATTAAGCTTCCGGTAGTCAATACCAATCCAGTTGCTCCCATCTTTCTTTTTTACAATAAGAAATTGGGGCAGCCCATGGACTCTTGGATGGCATCAACATACCACGGTTGAGGAGTTCTTTAATTTCCTTTGACACAACTTCTTCAGAACTTTTTGAACGCCTATTTGGCCTTAATTGGATAGGTAAATGGTCTCCAGTATCAATTGTATGGGTCACTCCTCTTGAACATCCAAGGTCAAAATCATCCTTAGCGAATATCTCTTGGTATTTCTTGAATAATCCTCGAACTTGGTCCTTTTCTTGATCATTTAGTTCCCCTATATTGGCCACAGTTAGGACATTATGCACATATTCCAACTCATCATCAGGAAGTCCTAGCTCATCCAGGGCTCCAAAATCATGGAAAGATTCAATCTCTGTGATTGGAATCAAATGAAGATAGGCAACCACATGATGCCTTTTGATGAAAATTAACCGATTCTACATGTTTGCACAGAGAACAATAATTTCTTGATGTCCAGGAATAATTATCCCAGGCGCCACATTAGGTTCAAGTCAAGTTTGGGACCAAGGTTGATAAACTTCGCCATAAAGTCCTTTTGGTATTTGAATTGTTAGCCCAATCAGGACTACTGCCTGCATTCCTGAGTCCATAGTTAGCTCCTTGTTTGCTCAGAGGGGTATTCCCTTAGACTCGTGGATTTGCGTTGGCAAGGCCTTGACATGGCGCTTTGATTTATGGTATTTGATAGGAATTATTCCATCTTGATAGGCCATAATAATGAACAGATTAGGCTTCTTTAGTCCCGATTTTGCATTTTTTGTATAATAAATCGGGATGGTTTGGTTCAAAATAGTTAAGGTATCATCCTTATGGCTAGTGACCACTCCATATCTTCTCATAAAATCAGTGCCAATAAGGACCTTGTAGTTCTGATTTGGAAAGACTATAGCTGGAGCGGATACTACTATAGACCCAAATCTTATAGGCAAGGCACTATATGCCCCAAGAGCTCTGGTGGTATGTGTTCCTGCAGTGCCATATTCTTGAACATGCAATATCTGGGGCTATTCCCAACTTCTTTACCAACTTAGTGCTGACGATATTTAAAGGAGCTCCACTATCAATAATGGCCCAAACATGGACCTTATTGACAGCAATATCGGCGTAGGTACACTCAGAGTATGGTTCAGAAGTTTTTATTAGGTGAATAGATTAAGAGTTTCCCAACTCCAAGTGTGATTTAAGGCAAGAACATATTCTAGGGAAGTTTTTCGCCAGAGTCTGCATAGGGATTGCACCCTGTACATCTTTTAGTGAGGGCAGGTCATAAGAGCGGGTAGTGTGAGGATCAAGGCCATGGTCCATAATTTGCTTGGCATATGGTTTGTCCACCTCTATTCGGGCCTCTTCTGAGGCTTCACCTGATTTTTGGCCTTATCAGGATCTAGTTGTAACCATATGTACATCGTTGGCCATAATACAATGTAATGAATCTTCGCTAATCAAATCAGACACAAAAAGTTTGCCAGGATTGGGAGGAATGTTTTTGGTATGATGAGTGGTAGTAGAGCATTCCGCCTCTACTCCATCTGCCCTTTTCCCAAATCTGTGTCCTTTTTGACTTTGTAAGCCACATTAACTCCTGTTTTCTCATCTATTTGGGCATAGCACTTGCTGGCAATGTGCCCTTTTCTACCACAGCGATGGCAAGTGATAGCACTGGATTTGGGACGGTTGGGTTTCTTCTCCTTGGGATTCCCATTTCTTTCTTGATTGTGGCTCATATTACTAATTTTATGTTGAGGGTGCACCTGTTGCAGATTGTTTGGCCAATTTGGTGCATCAAATCTTCTTGCACAGCGGCGTAAATTGTCCACAAGTCTATTTGTCTCCATATTGTGATTAAAAGCAGGAACCATTACTCGTTCCAAATCATGATATGGCTGTACAGCATGTTCTATGGCGATTAATGCATCATATTTAGTCATATTGTTTGATATGAGGAGTACTTGAGCTTCATGGTAAACTCAATCAGTAAACTCTTTGATAGATTCATTAGGTCTAAGCTCAATATTTAAGAGTTCCATTTTTCATGTCAACAGCTTTTTTGCCCACCAAATTCCTTAATAACAGCCTGTTGGGCCTCGTTGTAAGACCAATCTTCCCCTAAATAGGGCATTAAAATGTCTACGCTGTGTGAGTCCAGATAATTGATGAGCGCTGTCACCTTTGCATGATTGAGAGCTCCTCTCATAGCCATCTCAAAAACTTCAAGAAGGAGTATACATTGCCATCTTTATTGGATTTCGGCAAATTAAGTGGTTTGAAGTTATCTTTGCCTGAGTCACTAACTGGAGAGGCAACTTCTCTTCTTAAGTTTGACCAACTTGGGGAACCTTCAGGAAGAATGGGATGCTGCAAATGACTTAGAGTGGGCATAGAATAAGAACTTGTAGAATGGTTCATGTATTTGATACATCCATCCCATAATCTTCATCTGCCTCAAGATAATCATCCAAATCGCTCAACTCTGTTTTCCAAAATTGGGTCTGACATGGCTTCTTAAGCGCACTTTAGCGTGCCTTTAGAGCTGCTTCGTCATCCTCCCCTCCCCAAAGACTGGTTGCACACTTGCAACTATTAGCCTTAAGATACTCCACTTCCTTGTTAGCTTGAGTGAGATCTGCTTCAGCTAATGTCACTTGGGCTGAAAGTGCCTTCATTTCTTCTGACATTCTTAACATTCTTGTGTTAGCAAGCACCAGTCGACTCTCCAGATTAGTTTTCTCCTCAAATAAAATTGTTTTGGAAAGTATGGAGCTCATAAATACTTGACCACACGTTGGCTAATTCAGCCTTAATATCTGAATTATCCGATTGTTCTACTGTAGCAAGAGGTAACTGGGCTAAAGCCTCAATATCTCTATGGGTAGCTGAAAATTTGGTTTATATAAATCTTCCAATTTGATATATTTTTCCTCCAACTCTCAAGGGTTTTTCTTGAATCTTGGCCCTGTTGTAGAAGGTTTTCCGTATTGGCTGCAACATAATGATACTGCGTCTCAAGTCTGATGCAGTGGTTAGTGATATCCTGTTTCCACTGACTTGTAAATCCCAAATTGTTCAGCAATTGTGTAGCTATCTTTGGGATGCCTTCATTAAGTTGAGTTACCAACTCATCAATTCAGCCATGGGCTTCTTCTGCAGCTCCAGTGTTTGAAACGATTGCTTTGCATACTTCTGCAAAGCAAGTATCCAACTTCTCTAATAAGCAAGCGTGGGCTGACTGTTCCTCATCTTGGATATGGTGAATGTGAGAAAGTTCAAGATTTTGACGTGCAAAGATGCGTTGAGCATGCTTAATAGATGGTTGTACAAAATTAACTAAATATTTATATGCGTTGGCCTGACTCTCCTGAAGTCTTTGGGCCAAAACAGCCATGGTGGCTTCTCTATATTTTTGATAAATTTTATTCTTCAGTGCTTGATCCTTCATATTATAAAATAGACCAAAGCTAGGGTCAATTGTTGAAGGACCAACCTGGTAGCCTTGAAACAGGGTTTCCAACATTTCCTTGATGTTGGCCTGGGTAAATTCAGCTGGCTTTGAAGGTAAAGTGGGTCCTGTTCCAATTGCTATTAGCTTTAATGAGTACTCAGTCCCCTCCTTATTGTTGGAGCGATTTGAGGTAAAATGTTCAATGAACTGAACATTGATTGTTTCCATTTTGTTGTCACTGTACTTTTGGGCAAATTCTGAAAGCTGATCATCCATATTCATATTAAGGTAGTTGTTTTTCTTTAAGTGAGCACCAAAATGTTAAGTTTTCAGCCAATGGTGAAAGCTAAAATAACTTAACAATGAAATTGAGGATATAAACTTGCTTTTCAAATGAAACTCCTGCTCATAATTGGGAAGTAAATTCTCCAATAATCATTGATATTAGCCAAGTAACTCCAGCACGCTCACCATTCTTAAGTCTACTGGCACTAACAAATACAAGACCTTCTGTCTTCATACAAAATTAGGAAATTATTCCTCTATAATCGGGATTACTCATCCAGCAGGAAACTATGCACTTCTCTTTGGGAAGAATAAACACACACAACTATCTAATATAGATGTAATGGCAACAGATATGAATATCAGACAGATGACAGATAGATATCAACGAATAAACTAAGCGACAGTAGTTATTAATGATCAATAAAATGTAAATGATGATTAATTGATGTTTTATTAATTGGCCAGGCGCTGGTATTATATACCTCTTGGGCATCTCCTGGACAAACTCATCTATTAGATGAGTTCATTCATATTATGCCAATCCTCTGCTGGTCATGGCAATAATTATGAATAATCCCCAAGTTAATTTGGCCCATTAATTGACTAAAAATAACAATTATTTCAGACCAATTGAAGGCAATTTTACTCTCATAATTGGGATGACTTTGAGTTTTGAACTCAACATCTGTCTTCCCAATTAGAGCTACATCATAACTCGATGTCTAACAATAAATGGGGAATAAAACATATATGATTATAAAATATGATACACCCCAATTTGGGACGTTGGCAGGCCTCTCAATATCACTAAGTATGCTCATAATTGGGACATCTATGTAAGTGCTTAATTATCAATTTCATTAATCAAAACCAACTTCTGCCTTAGTGCATTAAGATTAATGCACTAATTTAGGAGGTGTAATTTAGTTGATGTTGTGAGACCACTTTGCACTCAAGTGGACCCATAATCAGCCATAACATGATTATATTATAGCTATTATTAGCTACAATAATTGGGAATCTCGGATACAATTAGAGCAGTTATGAGGTGAATCTGATTTATCAGATTATGCAGATGAATCAGGAGGATCAAAGGATCCAACAATGGGAGTAATCTATCGGCATTGATGGTTTTCTCAAAGGGTTTATTTTCAAGTCAACCATCAAAATCTAACACCTGGGAAAATTTCAAAGCTGAACTAATCAACAAAACTTGACATCTCATATCACGAAAGTACACCGCTGATATAGCCACAATTAGGTGTACCTTGGCGGAACTGGACCACCTCAAGCTCAACACCCTGAGGTCCAGTTATAGCCCCAACTGCCATGGTTGGATGAGATGATAGTAGGCACTGATGCTAGGGACAAGGCTGGCTGACAGGAGGCTCAGAAGATGAAGCTTCAGGCTCTTCCTGACTTGAAGCACACCTTAGACCAACGCTGGGTGCAAGCCAAGCAAGCCCAGGTTGATACTAATGGTGTGCAAAACGCCCAGCCTCTTATCTCAGCTCAGGCCCTAAAACGAACAATTTACATTTTGAATAAGGATGGTTTGATTAGCTTGGTTAAAGAGCAAGGGTTTGAGTCCCGCTCCAGCTATGAGATTTTGACTTCTGGTAAAATAAGGCTTCAATTGATTCTCAAGTGAAGGCACTTTTGGTGTACTTTACCAAAACGGATGGAAGCATCTGTTTATTGGAATGTCAAGGCTTGGGTGCATTTCCGCAGAACCCAAATTTCACCAATTCATTTTAAATAGGTTTTTGTGATCAACACTCCTTGTTGATTGACTTTTTATAATATAAACACCCCGTTATTTTACGTTTTTACAATGGTTCCTTGGGCAAACCTGGTGGTGGACCTCTTTGGGGAGGTCTCCAACCATGTGGGCCACTACCTTATCTCGCAATTTACCAAAATCCCAGGGGCACCTGTGGGCCGCCCAGGTCCCCTCCATATCGAGGCACCCAAAGCCCCTGACATCAAGCCACACTTGATTATGGACGCCCCTCTGGGGTCCACTCAAGCGGTGTTGTTTCTTACTTACCTGGTATTTTATGTTGCTATTTATACACTTGCCTGGGGTACCTTTTGCACTGGCACTGCTCAAGGTGCTTGTCTTCCCATTCTTTTAACGTCTAGTTCCCTAGCAATGTGGGTTTACATCCCACATCACCTTGCTGGGAATGAGAGAGTTACAGACACTCTCTTTACACTAGTCGATCAACTCTTTTATTATACGTGCATAAGAATTATCCATTTGGGACTTTCTTTATTAATAAATTGGATGCACTGGCCATTTGTCACTGCCACAATGGTGCTCACCACAGTTTTCTCATTTGGTTTTGTACTGGTGCATCTCGACGTTATTCTTGCAACTACCAATTGGGAAGTACCCACCCTTCCTGCTCGTACCTGGTGGTCTTGGACTTTTTGTGATCCTAATATTGTGATTCCCCACCTTTCTCCTGAGATTTACTCAGAAATTCATCAGGCCTTAGCTTCCCTGGAACTAAAACCCTCGTTAGAAAAAACAATTTATCTGGTTCCCATCCACTTTGGTGAGGAGTGGATCTATTGTCCCAGTTGTCTCCTGAGGCTGAGGACTGGGTTTTTGCGGTACTCCGCACCCAGCCTCTCTTGTGGAATGCAATAGGGGGTTTGGAACAGGTCTTGGAGCAGAATCGACCTGATGAAGCCTCCTTCCATTCCTTCTTTGAGTTCTTTTCTCTGTGTCAAGCAGGTCGTCTGGATGAAGGTATACTTAAGTGAATTCTGTGAAAAAGCCCAGGCTTTGCCCTTAACTGACAAGGTTAAAACATCATTTCTCCATTTGGCCTTGGATATATCAATATGAAACTCCCCAATTTGGCAGTCGCCTCCTTCCAAATTTGATCATCTTGTCAAAATCCTTTGGGGTAGTTTCTCCGCCCCAACCCAGAAGGGGCCAGGTAATTTGGCTGTCATCAGATCAAATCATATAAATATGGGTGCTGAAAAGTTGCGCGCGCCTTTGGAAATGAGGGAATCTTATTCTTCAAATCCTTCGATGTCTTCCAAATTTGGAACTGCACAGGGGTCTAGCCCCAAGAATGATGTAACAGTTTCAGTTGATTCCGCCGCGATGATGTCACCCATGGTCATCCCTATAAATACTGCCTCCTCAACTAGTGAGTTTTTCTTGAATCGTGAGATGCTTCCCACTGATTTCCTCCCCATCTCGGCGGAAATTGGGAACATCCTAGGGTCTGAACCCGCACTTAACAAAAATGATTCTGTTGTCATTTTTTTCTCCCTGACACATTTCTGAGGAGCATGCTGAGGCATCGGCTCCAGGCTTGGGGGTGATGGCCCTGGATAACAATGCACACCAAACTCTCAGAACAAATGGGGTTCATTTGAACAAAAAAATGCGTTTTATAATGCAAGCAATTTATCTTAAAATAAACCGTTTATTTGCTCATATGGTCTAGAGGAGAACTCAATTTCAGTTTATCAGATTACTCCTGAGAACCCTCGCTTGACCCCTACCATTATTAGGGGTTCCCAGGAAGTGGAGAAGGAACTGCGCCATAAATATAAAGATTCTATGCACCTGCGGAAGGTGGGGTGGGATATGTGGCCTCAGTAGTAAGAGTGGCCCACTATCCTTCCCCCTTCTATGATTCTAAAACATACGCTGATGGCTTGTTCAAGTCAGAGGAAGAATTTTATGGTGAGTTGATGGCGTTTTCTGCGTTGAATAAATCCCATTCTGGATATTTCTTGTTGACTGCTCCCTTACATCCTCTTATGGAAAATTCAGCACAACGATTTTGGTGGATACTGGTGCTTCAAATACTTTTATTGATCAAAATCTTGCTGACTACCTTGAGTTGAGTTACTCACCAGGTGATATGGTTAGGGGTGGGGCATCTCAAGGTATTCCCACACTGAATATCATGGAGCCAGTCAATTTCCAAATAGGTTCTTAACTATTGTCTGACCAGTTTCAAGCTATCAAAAACCTCTTGTTTCCCATCATTTTGGTGGTTGAGTGGTGGCGAAAGTTTGACGTCAGAACAAATTTAAAAGAAAACACTCTAATCTTGTTTTTAACTAATGGTCACCAATTGATTGTTCCTTTGTCGGAGGATAACGCCCCAGGTAAATTACCCCATTAACCCAATATTCCCAGTTCATATCTTGCCCCTTTGCTGAAGCCCCCTGTGGAACTTTCCTTACCTTCTTGTTTGAAGGAGTTGGCATCTTCCTTTGATGCAGCTTCAGCTAGTACGCTACCAGAACATCCTGAGTTTGATTGTGAATTTAAACTTACTGTGGATCTGGTGCGTATTTCTTCTCCCATATACCCATTGACTGTCCGGGAGGAGGAGGTTCTATATTTATGGGTGAAGGAGCAGTTGGCTAAGGGTGCCATCTTTCAGCGTACCTCCCCAGTTTGCTCCCCACTGCTTTTTGTGGAGAAGGCAGATGGAACTTTACATCCATGTGTCAATTATGGGAACTTAAACAATGTGACTGTACCTGACCTCCATCCCATCCCTTTAGATTCCCAGATTGCGCGTTATGTGGAGAAGGCAAAGGTCTTCTCCAAGCTGGATTGCCTCAATGCATTCAATCAAATCCGGATAAAGAAAGGCCAGGAATGGTTAACCGCATTCTGTACCAGAAAAGGAATTTTCCAGTTCCGGGTTATGCCCTTTGGGCTTAAGAATGCCCCTGCCATCTTTCAACGCCGCATTGATGCAGCGTTGGGAGACTTGTTGGGGGTATGTGCGGTTGCCTACATGATGACATTCTGGTGTTTTCCCCTGATCCTGAGTCACATGCAGTTCACCTTTGACAAGTAGTGGAGAGATTGAGGGCTGCTTGCCTTACCCTCAAGTTTAGCAAATGTGAATTCTTCAAGTCCCAGGTTACTTTTTTGGGCAACGTCGTTTTTGACCAGGGCCATATGATGACTCCAGACAAGGAAAAGGCTATTTGGGAGTGGCCTACCCCCACCTCTGTCAAGGAATTGAGGAGCTTTTTGGGGATGTGTACGTTCCTCAAAAGTTCACATCCAGTCTCTCAAGGTGGCAGCCCCTTATATAAGGCTAGCGGGGCTAAGGTGCTTCAGTGGTCCCCCATTCTGGAGGATGCTTTTCAAGCGGCGAAGTGCACCTTGTTATCCACATCCATCCTTCGCCATGTTGACCCTGCCAAGGAGTTTATTGTGTCCTCAGATGCTTCCAACTTTGCCATTGTGGCTGCCCTGTTAAAAGTGGGGGAAGATGGGTCTGAGCATCCAGTGGGATATTTTTCTAGGAAAATGTCTCTACATGAGTTAAACTACGCCGTTTATGACAAGGAGTTATTAGCAGTGGTAGAGGCGTTGATTTATTGGCGTCACCACTTACATGGCTCTTCCCAACCATTCCGGGTATGCACTGACCACCAGGCCCTGTTGTATTACCATGCTCCACATGTTTTAACACCACGTCAGACGCTTTGGCATGAGACCCTTGCCCTATTTGAATTTTCCTATGATTTCACCAAGGGCAAGGAGAATGTTTGGCGGATGCTTTGAGCTGCAACCCTGCTTTGGCTCCCAATCCAAAGGAGGTAGAGATTCACAACACTCGGTTGATGATTCCCCCAAGTATGATTCTGCCTCAACTTCCTAAGTCCACGGTACATACGCCAGCGCTCATGCCTTTGGAAAATGCAGCAGAATATAGCATGTTTAAGAAGGTAGTTCTTTCTCAGCCATTATCAGCTGAATATGTTGTTGTTCTTGCTAAGAGTGTTCTGAATCAGGAGGACTTATCCAGGGGTTTTCACATGAAGGATGAGATGGTGTGGTTTCAGGGACGCCTATGGGTTCCTGCTGGACCACTGCGCCTGGAGATTATCCAGGGCCATCATGATGGAATCACCATTGGTCATCTGGTAAAAGCAAAAACCTTGGAGTTGATATGACGCACTTACAATTGGAAGGGCTTGCCTGTTCAGGTAGGGCGGTACTGAAAAGAGTGTCTGATCTGCAATCAGATGAAACCCAATTGACAACCTTTAGCAGGGTTGCTGGTACCAGTCCAAAAGGCTGAAGGGCCTTGGACTTCCTTATCATTGGATTTCATTGTGGAGTTACCCGTTTCATATGGTATGATGCAATCATGGTGGTGGTGGACCACTTTACTAAGTTCGCTCACTTTATTCCTTGCAGAACAACTATAACTGCCGCTGAAATGGCTATGCTTTTCGTCGCCCATGTATTTGCACTTCATGGAGTTCCTTAAGAAATCATTAGTGATTGGGGACCCCAGTTCACCTCCGTCTTTTAGGAAGAGTTGAGTAAGACTCTTCAGATCCACCCCTGCCGTTCAACGGCATATCACCCCCAATCAGATGGGCAGACTGAGCGAGTGAATCAGTGCTTGGAACAATTTCTGCGTTGTTACACCACCGCAGACCATTCAGATTGGGTTCCTCACTTTCCCATGGCCCAGTTTAGTTACAACAATACTTTGCATTCCTCAATTGGTTGTTCAACTTTTTCTAACCACGGCTTTAACCCTGCGTTTAACATGGAGCTCAGCTGTGGTTTTAAAGTGGAAGCGGTGCTGGACTTTGCTAAGACTCTCAAGAAGGTCCATCAAGGAGTGTCTACAAGTTTGGAGGCGGCTATGCTGGTTTATAAGGAGAATGCCAATGGAAAGTGCCAAGTGGGTCCAGCATACAAGGAAGGGGATCTCGTGATGCTTGATGCTCGCAACATCTCTATCAAGCAGCCATGCAAAAAACTGGGTCCAAAGAGGATTGGTCCTTACCAGGTAGTTAGAAAGGTGGGACATGCCTCATACCAGTTGGATCTTCCCTCAGCGTTTCAGATCTTCTCCATCTTTCATGAAAGCAAGTTGACCCTGTTTGAGGGCCCTCCTCCTGTGACCCCTGAGTCTTATCTTGTGGATGGGGCACCGGAATGGGAAGTGGAGGAAATAGTAGCCTCCCGCTGGGTTGAGCGACGCCTTGAGTACTTGGTATCATGTAAAGGGTTTGACGCAGCAGAGAACAGCTGGGTTCCAGCATGGGATTGTGTACATGCCCAAGACCTGATTGAATCATTTCATAATCATTTCCCTGAGGCGGCAGGATCTCAGCCAAAGCCAGCCGTTGCTGCTATGAAGTTGCCGCCAGCACATAAGAACTTCTCCTTAGCGAACGCCCCTGGAGGGGGTGGAGCCCAAGAAGGAGGAGAGGGTAATGTCATGGTTGGATGACATGATAGTAGGCACTGATGCTAGGGACAAGGCTGGCCAACAGGAGGCCCAGAAGATGAAGCTTCAGGCTCTGCCTGACTTAAAGCACACCTTAGATCAACGCTGGGTGCAAGCCAAGCAAGCCCAGGTTGATACTAATGGTGTGCAAAACGCCCAGCCTCTTATCTCAGCTCAGGCCCTAAAACGAACAATTTACATTTTGAATAAGGATGGTTTGATTAGCTTGGTTAAAGAGCAAGGGTTCGAGTCCCGCTCCAGCTATGAGATTTTGACTTCTGGTAAAATAAGGCTTCAATTGATTCTCAAGTGAAGGCACTTTTGGTGTACTTTACCAAAACGGATGGAAGCATCTGTTTATTGGAATGTCAAGGCTTGGGTGCATTTCCGCAGAACCCACATTTCACCAATTCATTTTAAATAGGTTTTTGTGATCAACACTCCTTGTTGATTGACTTTTTATAATATAAACACCCCGTTATTTTACGTTTTTACAATGATTCCTTGGGCAAACCTGGTGGTGGACCTCTTTGGGGAGGTCTCCAACCATGTGGGCCACTACCTTATCTCGCAATTTACCAAAATCCCAGGGGCACCTGTGGGCCGCCCAGGTCCCCTCCAGATCGAGGCACCCAAAGCCCCTGACATCAAGCCACACTTGATTATGGACGCCCCTCTGGGGTCCACTCAAGCGGTGTTGTTTCTTACTTACCTGGTATTTTATGTTGCTATTTATACACTTGCCTGGGGTACCTTTTGCACTGGCACTGCTTGAGGTGCTTGTCTTCCCATTTTTCTAATGGCTAGTTCCCTAGAAATGTGGGTTTGCATCCCACATCACCTTGCTGGGAACGAGAGAGTTACAGACACTCTCTTGACACCAACTGGGGGCGCAAATTGGCGGAAATATCCGCCTACCTAAACACCCTCATCTTCAAACACCAGCACAGAATCAAAGTATCAAACAAAGGTAAGTTCATAAAGGAAGGCGAAACATGCTTGACATATTTCTTCTGCCAATTCCACTCCCATGGCAACCAGCCCATGTGCACACAGGTCCGCAAGGCTGACAGCACCATGGCAACTGACCCTGAGGAGGTCAAGGCGGAAGTACACCGTTACTACACCAAACTATACTGCAATACGCTGACTGACCCACAAAAAATCACAGAATTTATACACACCGCTGGAATATGAAGCACACCGCCAGACTACAACATACTAAATCTAATAACATGGAAAGAGCTTTGGGACACAATCCGCGGTGCACCACATAGGAAATTCCCAGGGCCTGATGGGATACCCTACAAATTTTACAAAAATTATTTCAAGCAAATTGCCCCCCTCCTCTTGGCATCTATGAACCAATGCTTGCTGGAAATACGCCTTCTACCTGGTGGCCATGATTCATATGTCATAACCCTATATAAGAAGGGTGACAAATTGGACCTGGCCAACTGGCGTCCAATTGCACTCTCTAACATTGATACAAAAATACTCACAAAAATTATAGCAACCAGATTAGGCGCAATAGCCTCTGACGACCTGTCACCCAACCAGTTTGGGTTCATACCAGGGCGCTCAATCTGGAACAATATACACCCTGTTGCAAACATATGTCAATCCAAAGCAACTGGAGCCCTGGTCTTCTTAGACCAGGAAAAGGCGTATGACCGCGTTAGTTGGCCATACCTAAAGGAATGCCTACACGCTTTCAAACTCCCACCCAGATTCATAAACTGGGCGATGCTCCTCACAGAATCTGCAACCATGGCTGTATGCGGCCCTGGATTCCTAACTAACAGGATCACACCACATAGAGGGCTCAAACAGGGGGACCCCCTCAGCCCACTGCTGTATGACTTCAGTTTTTATCCACTACTTTGCGTAACTGACTCAAGCCTCTTGTGCATAACTGAACAAGGCCAGCCAACAGTCAAGATAATGGCCTTTTCAGATGACTGCGTGGCAGGTATAGCTAACAACAATGATGCCTGACAGCTGGAACGTACCCTAGAGAATACTCCATGGTGAGCAACGCTTCACTCAACAAAAGGAAGACAGAAATATTTCTCTTAGGCAAGTACACTAAAAACTGGGCTACAACACCTAAATCTCACACCCCCATACAAAGGAAAAACCCGCTCATCCTACCCTTCACATCATCTCCCACAACTAACCCTGTCCGTCACCTTGGGATATGGCTGGAAACAGGGGGATATGCCAATGAGACAATTGAGAACAATCTATTACAGCGGGTATCCAACTGCGTCGCCTCCCTCAAGGGAAGATCCCCAGGACTAATGGGGCGAGTAACAGTTGCTAACTCACTCATCCTCCCAATACTATGGTTCCCTGACTACGCAACCTCCTTCTCACCCACCTTCATAACTTCAATCCGCGCGCTCATCCAGGGCTGGCTGTGGCCTGGATCCCATCCACCCATATGGATGGAAACACTCTTTGGCCCACGCTCCAGCGGAGGCATGGGACTAATAGATTTTGAGAGCCACGCCAACTTCATCCTGGGCACCTGGATAAAGGAAGTCCTTGACCCAGACCTCCTGCAGCAACACTGGTCCAGGGTAGCGAGGACTAACTTTGCGCAGGCGCTCAAAATAACCAACCCACATAGCCCACCCAGACTACTATCATACCTTGCTAAACGCCCCACCGCAATGGTCCTGCACAGAACCCCCCTCACTTCAAACGCCTCCTCTGAGCCATCCACTGCATGGGATGGACTGTAGAGAACACTGGCACTGTGCAGGGAAGGGGATGACCCAGCTCACAATTCAGATTAAGAAAACCAGAAGATCACCCCCCAGAGATACATGCTTGCAACAACCCCAACCATTTCTAGAATCAAATAACTAGATGTGTTGGACATTCCCTATGACTTAACCACTCAGAAGGCAGTGTGGAGAATGATGCACCACCCACTCCTACAGCTGAGGGTAAGAGCCAATGCCTGGAGCTACCTGAGAAGGACCTATAGGATGGCGGACTGCTCCAATTTCCTCCATGCAACCTGCACAGTATGTGGAGGAGAGGGCTCCCTACACCACCGCCTAGAAACATGCCCCCAACCAAAGCCATATGGCAGGAAGTTGCGCGCCTGCTTAAGCTCCAAGACAAACAGGAATTATCTATTTCAAAGACCCTCCTCGCGCTTCAGCTTGAGTCCCCAATCCCAACTAACCTCCACTCCCTAATGATACCCATTGCAATGTGGACAATCCACACCATTGCCTTAGATGTGTTCAAGGGCACGGTCCCAACCATCCATGGGGTTATCAACAGGTTCCACGTCCACTTACTGGAGCACTTCCAAGCCTGGCTCTATAGATACATGAGGCCAAGGCAACAGGCGCTCATAGAATCGTGGTTCCCACTCTGGTTCCTCCAAATGGATTCTTTCCTACACACCTGCTCCATAGCTGGGGAAACCCCCTTGGAGTAGCACACCAACCCCCATACCTGGCAGTCCCTCTGGCAACAGGGGTAACCTGAGTACCCCGGGGTGCCCAATTTTATCTGTCTTTGCTTCCACCCCTTTTTTTGTTCCCACACATACTTGGTAATGCCCATCCCCTGGTTGGCTTGCCTCAGTTAAATAAAATAAAGGGATACTTGTTACGCTATTATAACAAGTATATACAGTAAACCATTTGCTACAATCAGTTTTTAAAGCCTTTAAGGACTGGAATAATAATTAAATAATTTAAGTAAGCAGCAAAGAGGTCTACTATGGCGCCTATATCTATAAATCTATTTTTATAGTGTCATAAATGAGATGCTTTGAGGGTGGTTAGCTGAGCGGGTAGAACTACTTCCACCCCTAGTGCAGGTTTTGAGTTCTAAACCTGTACTGGCTAGAAAACATTCTTGGTGTGGTATATCTGTCCCAAGGTTGACCCACCTCAAATAATTTTCTAATGAGATGCTTTGAATTTATCAGATATTATCATGGTGTTAAGATATCTCTATACTACATAGTTAAGCATTAGTATAAGCTATAGTATTAAAAAACTTTATATAAATGGTATATGTTATGTTTTATTATGTATAGGCTTTAGAAAAGAGAATATTAAGCTAGGTGTTCTATATGTAAGGTGTATTACTTTTTATTGAATATAGCAGGCTAAAATCTTAAAACTAAAACCTGTGGACTCTATAGTCATCCTTTGTTAGAAGGGTGGTTATCCTGGCAGGGTAAAACCTGCTTCCACTCTAGTTTGGATTTTGTTCAACACATGTTCAAAACCTGTACTGGCTATGAAAAATCTCGGTGTGGTATATTTGTCCCAAGGTCAACCATCTCAATTACTTTTTTCCTTTTTATAGTCATCCTCTTTTTTAGTACTAGATGGTCCCAACCCAAGGGGGGATTCATCGATGTATTATAGTCATCCTCTTTATCACTAATATAGTACATGTACCCCTTGATTTTTTTAAACTAAGCCTTAAAAGTATTATGAGTCATTTTCATACCAACTAGGCTGTTGGGGTTTCACTCAAATATCCAAGTTTAATATACTAATTCAGTGTAACTTTAGAATAAAGAGCTAAGGTGGTAAAACAGAAGACATTACTATAATTTATACCATTCAGACTTATATATTATAATGTTACTATAAAAGATAACTAAATTATACTTTTATTAAATACCATTTTTTGCATATCATCTAATAAAACATAAAGCAAGGTTTATTTAATACTTTAGAGATTTGCAATATTATCTCCTATTTTGACCACCCTTAATTTTTATATGAAGTTGATATAGTGCAATCTAGTAATTAAAAGTACCTGTCAAGTGTTCATATAAGCTTGTATATGAAAAGTGTTATGCCTTTATAGATACTGAAATACAAAGCCTTTAATTCATATAGTATTAAAATAACTTTACAGCTTATGAGTTCTTAAACTCAGATGCAAGGTTTCAGATTTTCTGCCTTATCTTTAAATTTTAAAAGTAAACAAGGTGGGTCAACCTAGGGACAAATATACCACGCTGAGTTTTTAAACAGTGCTGGTTTTGAACCTATTTCAATCAAAACCTGAACCAGAGTGGAGCAGTAACCTTCCTGCTATGCTACCACTCCTCCTTATCTTTAGATTTAGAGGGATATGTATCTGGTTAATAACTTTCAGATTACTAACTTTTTAATTAAGTTTATTTTGGTTACAAAATTAATTATAGTATACCTGTGAATTAATATAAGTGTAAATTATGAAAAAACCTATATTATACTTTGGTTTTTTAACTCTATATTTTTAGACAAAAAATATATAATTAATATGAGTCAAAGAAGGCTTATTAGGACTATAGTATAAATATAAATTGATTGGTTGATTAGGGTATGTTGTCACATTTTGTGACATATTTCAATGATGTTGAAAGCCTCACTAAAGAAAAGTCAGATAAGCCCTTGGAGTCAAGGCCAGAACCTCAAAAGGGTATTGATGACCTCTTTAAAGTCATTGAACAGAAATGGGTTCTGGATTTACTAGTCAAGGCTGAGGAAAACAGCTCATTAGAGGCAGAAAATCTATTAGAAATTGACTCCAAGTAACAGAAAATCATGCTTTACAAAGTTAAAAAATCTGTTCAAGTTTGTAAAACTTCATTTTGTTGAAAGGCGAAAATTTTACAGCTTAGATCAGGTTTTGTTAATCTCTTTGAGACCATCAAAAATCTTCCATTAAATATATGTTCAAGCTGAGAAAGGCTTTGCTTTTCTCAGATAAAAAAATTAGATTTAAATAAAGTTTAGGGATTATTTGTACAATTTTCCACTAATTTTTTGTTTATTTTCAAAAAAACCTTTGTTGGAATCATTGCAATTGCTGGAGTTCTTTTCATGCTCTGGTATAATCCCCAAGTTGGGTGCAAACTGACCTCCCATGCTGCGTTTTATTCTGCTGACTCTGCCACATCTTATTTTTCCAGGTTTTGCTGCAGTTCTTATGCTACCTTCTCTAACTCTCAGGAGCATGTCCCTGATGGTTGTCATCAGTTTGGTCAGCGTTTTATATACCAAATTTTTATGAAAACATAACCTTGATTGCCAGGGATGTTGCTTCCTCTTGCTGGTTCACTTTGCCTTGTTTTTACACCTTTTACCTGGCACTTTTCCTTCTGAGACCTCCTGCACTCCAGTTTTCCTGACATATATAAGCTCTTTTTGATTTAGGTTTACAATCTTACTTTTTAAGAGTAAGTAATTTATAGCCACTAAGTCTATAAAACGCTAGTCTTCTTTTTAATATATTATGATTCTATATAGCAATTTAGGATAGCTTAAAATAGCCATATGAACATCACACATTCTAATACAAGTATTGAAGCAAGAATAATATATATATGATACATCTTTCTCCCAACATGTATACTAGGATGGCTATGATGTTAACTAAGTAGATACATGAGGTTAGAAGGAACTTATTATATTATGGCATAAGTGTAAGGTTTTTGGTTATAAACAAGTTCATCAATGGCGATTATGTTTGCTTTTTAGCAAAATACTAAAGTCTTTTTTGATTAAAAAGTCCTTTATTTTTTGCACTAGGTGGTATCAACCTAAAGAGGGGATATACTGATAAAAAGACCGCTGTTAGGTGCTTATTTTCCAGAGGCATCTTTGACTTTATTTTGATGTCTAGTTAATTATAATTTTTTTTCTATAAGGTCCTTTGGTAGGCTTAGGGAAATATCATTTATCAATGTATCTTTTAACATCTTGCAGTATGATGTTTTTTTCAGAAAACAAAAAGGTAGATTAAAACTACCATAAGGATACTATCCAGGATGATTGTAACTCTGCCTATCATGTTGTTCTATTTCATGCTATTTTTGCAAATAATTTCTTAATAAGTTTCAAATTAGATAGAAGAAGATTATATGTTGTATTGTTGATGGCGCATGAAGTATAAATACCAATATGATTTATTTATAGATTTTTAAATTTTTTGAGGTGGGCCGACCTGGGACGATACCGCACCAATTAGGGAAGTGAAGAAAATGGGAAAGGAGGATAAAACCCGGAAAACCTCCATGCGCGGCGTATGATAGGCCAGGAACTCCATGGACCGCCTTTGCTATTCGCTATCTCGGTTCGGGGCATTGGTGCGCAAAACCAACACAATCAAAATCGTCCCCTACCCAAAGTCCATTACCGGGATCGAACTCGGGAGGCAATGATTTATCTATAGAGTTTATCCTAAAATCTGCCAAGCTTAATTGTTTCAAGTTAAGCCCTGATGACTTATTCAGTGGCACAAACTGCCTACAAAGACTATCAAAAAGTGGTTGAAATATGACTATTTAGCTTGTCTCACATTGTGCTAATCTAAGAACGATTGTTAACAACAGAGTATCCATATAATCTTTTTTGGCATATTGTATGTCATATATTTGAGTTAACTTACTGCATAAGTTTCATTATAAGGACTAGATAGAGACATTTTATATCTCTTTATCACTTTTTGCCTAAACTATAATTATTATTAATTAGTAAAGTACTAAAAACAAAAAACTTTATTTTATGATAAGTCCATGATAAAGTTTGCAAATTAAATATAGACTATAAAAGGCATGACACTAAAAATGTTACTCTGATAGACAAAAAAGTGTTTTATGGCTATGTTTATCAACATAAAACTAATTTTTACATAATAAATATTCTATATTTGACTAATTGTATAAAAAATAAGATGACCAGGAGATTAACTCTATAAGGTGCATATTTATAGGCATAAACCAGGGTTGTATTCCATTTTTGGCATTTTTATATAAATCTATCTTAGAGGTCCCAAGCTTGACAGCCTATGAGAGTCAAAAGAGGAGTTAAATTAATCCCTCAAAGTTGAAGAGGACCAATTGCCCATTGGAACACTGACCACTCTCTGTATTGATATAATTAAGCCATATTTATTCTATACAAGATGATGATATTATTTAATAAATTAAGTTAACCAGCCTAAAGTTGAGAGTTATGCAAAAACAATATACAAAGTTGTCTTTCTAATAAATATATAATGTAAATATAAATGTTTTTGTTAATATTCTAAAAAACTAGAACTTATTTAATGTGTGGATGTACAGATATATATTTTAAATTATGGTTATTGGCAATTACTAATGATAAGTTTGTAAGATATTCATATTTTTTAAATAAGTATAATATAGCTTTTAAACTTAATTTGTGATAAGTGTTGTATAGATTGTTGAGGTATTGCCTTTTTATTTATTTAACTTTACAGATAACTTTATCAGTATCTAAAATGATTCTGAGAAGCATTGTATTAATTACTTAATCAAAAAGTTTATCAATTCAAAATTTCTTGCATAGAAACATTTTTATAATTTTAAATTTCAACTACCCATATATGGTATATAATTTTATCTAAGCTAATAAAGTCATAGCATGGAAATTTTCTAAGGCCTGCACTTTAAACAATTTCTATAATTTTCAATATATCAATCTAAGTTTTTTATAATTATGATAATAATAATTCACTAGTTGTATTTAATAATTAACATAGACCCTAACATTAAGATTATTAATCTTTGATCTAAATGTATAACAAAAATCATTGTATGTCTTAGCTATTTTAGTTTATAAATCAGGTAAAAATATAGTACTGAAGGTTCTTAAAGATACTAAAGCTCTCTAAATTTTCAATAAGTACTATATATGAAGCTTAAATATGCCTCTGATCTGATTACTCTGCTCTGAGGAATAACCTAAAAAACCTTATAAAAATATGCTATAATATGATTTCTTAAAACCCTATTGTGCAAAAGTTTAAGTATCTTTGTAGCTTTTCCATTAGGTAAGGGGCAGGGTGCTTTATAAAAAAACTTGATAATATTATTTAGGAACTTGTGTTATTTGACTTATATGGCTGTTTACTTAAAATAATATTATTTTAAAGCTGACTTTTCTAGATCATAATAGATAACTTCAGCTACATTTATCTAGGTGTCTAAATATACTCAAAAATCTTATGTTGCATAGAATATGCCTTAGAATTGATGCAAAGTAGTCCCTATTGCTTAATGAACAAGAAAAACTTGGCATGTGGCTGATATATAACCTAATAAAAAATATTGTGCTCCTTGCCTTAAAATATTTTCATTCAGTTTGCTACTATCAACTAAGTTTAGCATGTGTTAGAACTTTTTAAAGGGCAAATTTTACTCAAAGAAACTCATTTTATATAGTTTTTTAACTTCAATCAAAGTTTATATTGAATACAATTTTTAAAAGTTTTTATAAAAATACAATCTTGTTTTTGAGCCGTTACAATCCAATGTTATTAATTTTGACACCCACTCCCCACATGGAGTGGTGTTGCATTGGCTCCTGGTGTTTTTGCCAAAGCTGAAGTGTACCCAGGCTAACTCTGAAGCCCATCTAATCTCACCAATTATTTTGTTCCTATTTAAGATCTTGATTAACACCTTATGCACTCTCAGGTGGTGCTGAGAAGCCCCCTGGTTCTTTCTGGAAAAACTGCGCTTTGGCCTTTGGGTTGTGTATGGGAATATCTTTCCCTATGTGAATGCCTCCATCATTAAGATGGATCAAGTGGTATTTAAACTCACCAGATTTAAGATTTCTGCACCTTTAAATGGTACTTTTATCTGGGATTCCCTAGTGAAGCCCATACCATGGCCACAGTGATGGTGCTGCTCATTAAAAAATACTCTCATTCTAATCACCCATACTTGGTTGCTGATGGACACCCCTCTGGTGTATCAGTTCTCTGGGCTTCCCAGTCATCTCTCCCCTGATCAGCTCAACCATGAGCTCCTGGAGGGATTAGCCGCCTATGGAGTGGATCCCACCTCCAGTTTGTAGTTCCAAATGGGGAAGCTGACTTGCAGGGCCTTGTACCATTGCAACCATCTTTCCTTTTCACCAAAATAAGCACATTGTCATTCCCCATACCATTGTCCACTCCACCTCAGACCACCCATTCTGGTACCATTTAAAAAATGGTCGTTCAGTTTGATCTTGTGCTTTGTCTTGATCACTTGAAGAGCAAGTGCCCTACCCTGCCATTGCTGCAGTTACACTGCTCCTCCTTCTGGAGTTGACCTCACCACTGAGTCCACATCTTTTTTAAAATTGTGTTCAATTTTCTCACCCTCTCCCTCAACTGCGGTGGCAGCCTCTAAAGCGCCATTAATCAGGTAAGATCTCACAATGTGAAGGAGCCAATTTCAGCTCCATCCTAAGTTGAAATGCCCTTGACCAAAGGTTTTGGGCCAGTTGTTTCCACTCCCAGACTTAGCTCCTGTGGCTGGCCCATGTTTACCATTATTGAACTCATTTAAATATTTAGAAAATGGATGGACAATAAAGAGTGTCCTCATATCATAAATCTAGAGTCAATTGTTTAAAATATTTTCAGACTCCCAATTCAAAACATCAGCACCGCTTCCACCCTTTTAGTGGCTTCCCAGTGTATCAAACCTACCATCAGATTTCCATATGAGCACCTGTTGCCTTAACCAATGTTTCCATCCTTTAAGCCCTCCATGCAGCCATGGAGCTGAATGTAAATGGAATTATCTGTCCAATTTGCCAGATGACTTCCTTTTGAATGCCTTATTTGAAATCAAGGAGCTCACATCTGCCATAGGCTTTCATGCATCAAAGCCAATAATTTGGCATTGTTAACCAAAATACTCTAAACCTGCCAACAAACTATTTTCTTTACTTGTATTTCAGAACTCATCAAAAATTCCAAGTTACATCTCACTCAGTACGTTGAAGTGACCTATACCTCAGGCCTCCTATATGAAGATAATATAATTTTCTTCCACATTCTGCCCATGTCACCAATGTACCACTCCTCATTATGTCCACTTTCTTGCATGGACGCCTTTTATTGTATTGGCCCCACTAGTACTAAAAAATTATGTAATATAACATAAGTATATACTAATAAAATTATTATCCCTGGACCAGGTGTATTTGCATATAACTGAAGCCACAAGTTAAGGTGGGGTTTTGAATGCCAAGATGGGATCATACTCATTTTAAAATAGGACAAAAATTGTTTTATCTCTCTTCTAATATCATTATTATATTTAAGATTTTTGATATGCTTATGGGGAAGATTGATGAAAGTTAGGCGGGGTGGTTCCTAATATTGCTGAACCTTTTATTAGTAATTGGTAATAAAAGGCTATATAGCAATAGTATTAATGAGTATATCTTAGACGCTCTAATGTTATTTATGATAACATATTGTTTATGATTTTCTTCATTTTATATGTTTAACTGAGAGACTAATATAAAAAAGGCATAGAAGTTATAATACCTTAGTTGCTAAAAACTAACTTGAGGTAATACCTTAATATTTTGTCATTCATACTAGACAGTTATCATATCTTGATAATTTATCTACATATTTTTTTATTTTATAGCTCTTATGCTAGTAATTATTTCTTTACTTCTCTGCTTTATTTAAGTAAGCTCAGTAACATACCTAAGCTTACATGTTCTATATAATTTTATGCATTTTTGAAAATATGTAAACATGAAGCAATTTTTTCTACTTTTTAGTAATTTTTTTCCAAAAGCAATCATATAACTGTAGCATTTAAGTTAAATTGAGTAAATACTATTCTAAGGTTGTTTAAAGTTAAAAAAATATATGCTCAAATCTATAAGCCTTGAGATCCAACCCCTCTGTTTAGATTGCAAAAAGTTTTCCCATATGTGCAAGAAGGTACCAAAAACACCAGTAGAACCATTTTACAACTAAGCTATTTGGCTCATGATATTAAGTGGTAAGTCACTGATCTAGCCATAAAAGATCCCCCACTGTACCTCCTTTCTCAGCTTCTTCTCTTGTGGAAAATATTAAGGGTGTCTATAGTGAGGTAGCTCAGATCAGGGGCCTTAGCAAGGCCCCCAGACTTATAACACCCCCAGTCCGCTATTCAACCCTCTGTAACAGATAATATCTACCTTGAAACTCAGAAACCCTTCACTGGTTTAGAGAAAGTGGGTTGGATCACCAGAGTTATATAGTCTCATATCATGGAGTATTAATCTGAAAAATAGTTCAACGCCAGGAGAATTAATATTTTTGATTATCAGAATCAATTTATTTTGAAAAGGAACATGCCAGACAATCAATCTTGGAAAATTGCTCATGTTTGGTTCTATTAAAGTGACTTTAATTCAATAAAGTTATCTATTTCCTAAGCTTTTACAAGTTTGTAAGTTATTTTTGAGTAATTTTTTCAATCATACTCTATTTTTAAACTAACTGAGGGAACGCAATAGAGAGAGGGCTCAAGTCAGTCCAATTCTAAGCCGCCTTCTAATCAATTTCCTTACCACTAGTATAAAGACTACAGACCTTCCTAAGGTCTTTTGTACGTTCAATATCTATTTTGAGTCTTTAGTTAAAATACTGTGTTTTCCCAATTGTTCTATATAAACTCCACCAGCTTGCCAAATTTTTACATTTTTCCTTAGATCCATTGATAAACGCCATCATCTGCATTTTGGATCCAATGATTGCTGAGTGGGCATTCTAATTATCAATCCAATAGCACATTGAGCACTAGTGGATGTTTTTAAAAAATTATAATATCAAACTATATTTTATAATCTGGTGCTCACAAAGGCCATTCTCATAAACTGGATTCATCCTGATGAACCACTAATATCTTGGCACAATCTGGCTAACAAATGGCTTCCTGACCACCACAAACAAAGGCTTTCCTCAAAATGCCAGATTGCCCCTCCAATCCACCACTGACTCAGTGTAATCTAGCCAACAAGGGATTTTATAAACCTTCTACTTTTTATGCATTTATGAGTGAAAAATGCCTGTCCAACCAACCAGAAAAGGATATTTTATAAATTTGGTGGTATAGTGGAGATACTCCAAGGGGTATTTGCACAGGGTTAAGCCCACTGAGCAATAGGACTGATTATATGAAAATTGTCATCCTCAGAACTATGTAATAAACTTTCAATAAATATGGAGCAATTTCCTGATGACACTTTATCTAATATGATACTTTCAGCAGATCCTTCCTTGTCCACTCACTCTCTTTTACTAACAAAACCCTCATTCAATATACTCATCTCACTTATATTACAGCAACTTTTGTTGATACTGACCATTCTGCTTAGACTATTTGTTCTTCCATATACTCATTGGATCCAGCAGGTTCATCATTTATTAAATTCACAATCGCCTTAATTCAAAGTGAACCACTCAATTTCCATCATTTGTCAACATCTCATTATTTGTCATTCGTTGACATCACCATATTTCATAATTCAGAGATTATTTAACATTATACTTTTTTCCAATATTGCCTCGTCCAAGGCGCTCAAATAATTGTAACTCATAATCAGGCTCAGCGGATTCTACCCATTCTGCTGTAATGACTTAAGGCTTATCATCCAGTCATATTGGAATCATGACATTATCCCCCCTTTGACTGGATGATAAGGCTCTTATTTCTTATACGCCCTGGGGAACTTTGCATGCACCCAGTTAATGATCCATAGTCTTGAAGGGTCCTTTACATTATAGGCGTTGATGCCTGTTTTCTTCAATAACTTTAATTGTCCCAATCCAGATACTGGTCAACTTTTGCTTCCACCCAAACCCATGTTGGTCATGGAATAGAACCAGCTCTCCATCTTTGAACTGAGCTAACCTGCTCCACCATACCTGATTGGCAGCTTAATTCTTAATCTTCTTGGCTAATCTGGATGAGTATGCTTCAGTTTGCAATTTAATTAGTGTGTCAGCTGGGTTTTCAAATAACGTTGGGGATCCATTCCACTGGTATCTTCTACACAGGCACATAGCAGCGCTGGAAGAGCAGATTTTATCCATACAGTAATTGAAAGGGTCTCTTCTCTGTTGTGGAATGATAGCTAATATTATAGGATAAGACAGCAGTGGAAAGAAGAGAACTCCAATTTGAGGTCAATCCACTACTAATTTATGGATATGTTCACTAAAGTCCCATTGACCCACTTGACCATTCCATTGGACTTGGGGTGGTATGGGGTTGTTAAAACAACACAGATGGCCAATAGCTCTTTTAGCTTTGGGAGGATTTGAGAAGTGAAGTTAGTTCTGTTATCAGTAAGGAGGAACTGAGGGCAGACATGGCGTTGGATTAATACATTCCATTATGAACTTGGCCACTGTGACTTCCCCCAATCCTGTATCACCCAGCCTCAACCCATCTAATCAAGTGTTCAATAGCCACCAAAATGTATCTGGACCTGTTAGCTCCCATTGGCAGAGGGCCAACGACATCAAGGTAGACCGTACCAAGCAAAATGTGGTTTTTTTAGTACTAGATAAGCAAAATGTGGTTTAACTAACCAGTATGAAGTTTTTTGTAGAACAGCTTTTCCACTTGGCACTGATGGAAGCAGGATATCATTTACAGCATGTTAAACTTCATTGCTTTCCCAATAATAGCGAGGGCGCAACAATTCTAATGTCTTGCACATGCCACCATGTCCAACTGCCCTATGTGCACTCATAATAATGTTAGGTCGTGCTGAGGTTTGTGGATAGTTCATTGTTGAATCACCAATCCTCTTGTACAACTCACAATTCTGCTAGAAGGTATTGGCTCACAATTTATTCAACGCCTTTATGACTTGTGGCAGCTCATCATCATACTTTCCGCTGAGCATCTTGTCATACATTATGTCACCCAGATCTTCCATAACTAAAAATTGTTGGTAGTCTTGACAAGCAATCTGCATTCTGGTGTTTGGCTCCATGTTGGTGAAGAATCTCAAAATCATAAGCCTACAGTTTAAGCCCATTGGGTTAGACGCCCCTCAGGCTCTTTAAGGTTCTGCAACCAAAGTAATGAGGCATGATCCATTATGATTTTGAACTTTACACCATGCAAATATACTCTGGATTGCTTATAAGCGTAGATCACCGCTAAGCACTCCTGCTCAGTCATGGTATAATTACGTTAATGGAAATTCAGGCTTATCCTGCAGTATGTCACTGGGTGCTCTTCCCCTTCATCATTTTTTTGGGACAGAACAGCCCCAACAGCAGAAAGGGACGCATCCATCTGTACAATAAAAACCTTTTCAAAGTACAGGTAACGTAGCACTGGCGCATTGATCAACACTGTCTGAAGTGTATCAAAGGAGCGTTGACGGCGTAACGTCCATTTGAAAACAACATCCTTCTTTAGTATCTCAAACAGTGGACCTCTAATACAGCTAAAGTTGGGTATAAAGCGGCGATAGTAACTGACCATCCCCAAAAATACCTGGATGTCACGCTTACTGGTGGGCGTAGTCCTCTTTTGGATCTCCTCCACCTTGGTGGGTTGTGGCTTCAGCCCTGTCACGTCTACTACAAACCCAAGGTACTCCAGCTGGTCCTTGAAAAAGTGACATTTTTGGGGCTTAATCTTGATGTTGGCTTTAGCCAACCAGCGGAATACCTCCTCCAAATGGTAAGGTGCTTGGAAAACATGTGGGATAATACATTGATTTCATCAATATACACAAGGATGCATAACAGCTTCAGGTCGCTGAGAATGGTATCCATGGCCTGCTGGAACGTAGATGGGGCATTATATAACCCTTGAGGCATATGGGTTGGTTAAAAAGCCCCTTAGGATGTGATACTGGCGCATTTTTCCTGTTCTGTTGTGGGCAACTCGATTTGCCAATAAACATGATATAAAGTCCATCACCAAGAAGTAATGGGCTCCGCCTAGCCAATCCAGTGCATCATCAATCCATGGCAAGGGATATGAGTCCTTCTTGGTGATGCTGTTAAGCTTTTGGTAGTATATAACTACCAGATTGGGGCCATTCTTATTTTTTACAATAAGAATGGGTGAAGCCTATGGTTTCTTTGATGGTTTGAGCATCCCTTGCATAAAAGCTTTTCAATTTCCTCAGTAACTACTTTTTCAGCTGCTCTTGATTGGCGTATTGGCCAGGACCTGATGGGAGGATGATCCTCAGTGTCCAATCAATGGACCACCCCCATGCGCACCCTAAATCATGATTGTTGACAGCAAAGATCTCCTTGTATTCTTGAGATAAAGCTTTCACCTGATCTTTCTGGTCTTCTGATAGCCCCATTTAATTTTCACGTGGTACAACCATCATTACACTGAGCTGCAGTTCAATAGGCAGACCAAATTTATCTAGTGACCTGAATTTATGAACCTGGAGGACCTCCTCAACTGGAACAAATGTAAATATGCCAATATTTGGTGCTGGCAGATTTGCATTAGTTTGTTCTGGATATTTGCTACCAAGACCTTGATCTCCTCATGTCCTGGGAGTATAGTTCCTGGGACATGTGGGGCTCAAGCCACAATTGCTGATAGGGCCCAATGACCTCCTTATAAAGCCCAGCAGGCACTTTTACCTCTAACTCGGTGTTTATTATTACTTGGTGCCTGTAAGGGATGGATATAGTGCCAGCATCTCTAAGTGTTAACCCTTGATATTAATATGTTTGATGTGGAAGGGCCCAGGTCTTACTCTCTAGTCAATGGTAACAAACTGGAATCACCCCATCACTATATGCAAGATTGATATGGCCCATGTGCACCAGATCCTTCAGCACTCCACTAGCGGTAAAATAAATTGGAATTCTCTGACCCAGAAATTTGAAGGTCTCCTCCATCATATAAACAACAGCCCCAAAGTGTCTCAGGAAAGAAGTATCAATTAGCAAATTATAGTTACTGTTGGGGATCACTGTCACCAGATCTACAATGACAATTGACCCAAACTTCAAGGGTAGCATGCTGTACTCTCCCTCAGAGACTGTGCTTTTTGCGCACACAATCCCATACACCATATGATGTTCCATATTAGGCTTTAGTGCCAACTTCACCACCAACTTTGTGGACACTATGTTAACTGGATCACCCATATCAAAAATATCATGGACATGGGTTTTTGCTACAACAATGTCAAAGTATGTACACTCAGAGTAGATGAATTCTGGTTGTTTAGAATGGACATTTTATGGATCTCTTTTCCCCATGAAGCTCATATTACCCTCCCCAACTTTAGAATACTCTTTGACAATATCATCCACAGGGAGGGCAGCGTTTACCCCTTTAAGAGAGGTGCATCAGCGGATGGATCCGGTTCATCTGTACAAATTTGGTCAAACATTTGACAGGCATAAGGCTTCAGTTGCTCTTGGGGTCCTTCTCCTGCTGTTTCCTTAAATTGCACTTGTGTCAGTACATTCACCCCTCCAACCAGCTGCTGATATAAGAATGCGTTGTCATACTGAGAGACTTTTGCTGAATGTACAGGAATAGGTTCAGGTGGGACGCTTTGGGTCAGGTTAGCAAAGGTAGAGAGTCTCATCTCTACTTCTCTCTGACTTTTCCCTGATTGTACTGATCCTGCGGTAGGTAATGGATCTGAAAATTGGGGCAACCTCTTTCCAGGTGCCCAGAGACAACTGCACTCAAAATAATTGACCCATAGGGCCTACATTATTGATTGTTGTAAGATGTGCAGCCCCAAAAGTTGGATTGGGGTCAATCAGTGTAACCAGGCTCCGCCAAATAGTTGAACTTCTTATGGCAACTCAGTTGGTAGTGAGGCGCGTAGTGATAATAAGCCTGGGGGTTACTAAATGAACGCTGAACAGGGTGTGATAATTTCCCCAAATAAGAAAAGTCCAGCAGTGGATGCGATAGGTTTTCTCTCTGTATTGGGTGGAGGAAAGGTAGCGGATAGATGGCGCAAAATTTAAACGATTTTAAAGCAAAGGTATGACGTCCTCTAAATATGGATCCATGACATTGTAAAGCTCATAGTATGGCTTTACTGCGGAGGTCATTGGAATGCTCACATCAGATACATATAAAGTCCCTGCCCTGATTAATATGTGAACTTCCACCATGAATCAATCAGCAAACGTGGTGAGGGTCTCATTATGCTGAAACCCAATGGTCAAGAATTCTTTCTTCCACTGCAACACCTTTGCAGTACCCTTAAACAACCACATCATTATCTCATTCAGTTCATGGATAACGGAACTGTTTGGAAGGTAAGTAACTTGGTCAGTGCTTCCAACATTCAATGTGGATATTAACAATTTTGCTTTCTGCCAATCTGAAGCTCCTTCCGTTGCAAACTCAAATCACTTAAAGAACCCATGAATATTCCCATCACAATCATTTGGGGGCAGCTTATCACTACAAACCTCTCTGAATAAGCTCATCCTGCCGTTTGAGCACAGCGTCCAAGGAAAGTTTGAGTTCCACATAGTCAATGGTTGCAGCATTTCATTAAGATCCACTGTTAAAGCAATCCTGATGTGCCATGACTGGCAACTGAAGATCTTATTTCTTTATAAGTGATCAATGGGCCCCCTTTAGTGAGCACCACTGTTATAGATTTAGAAGTAAAGTGGAAATACACCGAGGGGTTTTTGCACAGGGTCAAGCCCACTGAGCAATAGGATCAATGATATTAAGATTGTCATCCTCAAAAAATGTAATAAACTTTCAATAAAAAAGTTGCAATTGCCCCAATGACACTTCTTTATATGATATAATAATCTTAGTGGATCATTTCTGGTCAGCTCACTCTCTTCTACTAATTAACCCCTCATTCAATATACTCATATTGCTTATATCATTGTACTTTGTTCAATAGCAACCATTCTGCATAGACTATTAGTTCCACCGTATTCTCATTAGATCCAGCAAGGTTCATCATTTATTAAATTCACAATCACCTTAATTCAAGGCGATCTACTTAATATCTGTTGTATGTTATCATCTTAATATTTGCCATTTGTCAACATTACCTTATTGCCTAATTTAAGGTAATCAATATTATCCTTTCGCCCAATATTGCATCATCCTAAGGCGCTCAAATAATCATAACTCATAATCAGGCTTGGCAGATTCTACACATTCTGCCATAATGACTCAAGGCTTATCATCCAGCCATATCAGAATTGTGACATGAGTACAGTTTCTGGATCATCAGGAGCACCCATCTTTGGGGAAATCTACTCCATTTATATTAGAAAACTGATCTGCTGTCCCAAACCTTTACCATCTCTGCGCCAGCAGTTTGATCCACCTTAACAACTGCAAAACAATCACTAAGCTCACTCAGTACATAATTAAATTACTATAATTTAGAATACAAATCCATTAACCCTAACTGAGAAATAGTACAACCAAACTAGCCTGATTACTATCAATGTATGAGGAATAACTAGAGTACATTGAGACAAACTTCAAAGGCCAGAAACCGTCAACCCAAAAGGAATTATTATCCTCTATTTTTCTTCCATCCTTAGGTTTCCCCAACAAGTCCCGCGGCTTCCCCCATTGTATCCATTTGGTTCATTATGGGAGCCTCTGTTACGTTTATAAACATTTACTGCCCTCACAGTAATCTTAGAATATCCCTCCTGAAAATCGTTTGGACTGCTGTCCCACTGTCATTCTGGGTCTTTCAATTAATTGTAGATCACCTAAAATGGAAGCCCAGTCCTATTTTAATCATAAGAATCCATTGCATAATGAATGACTAGTAAAATCAGTACTTTCCTCCCTCTTTCTTAGATCTGGCGAAGGAAAGGCTTATCTACATAGAATGAACATAGATTACCTCTGTGACCTGGTCTTCCATTGTTATACCCTTGTCTCACTCATGCAATCATGTAAAAATGTTATGTTGATGCGTTGCAATGACCACCCAACTCCAGTAATCAAAACTTTCCTTACAGTAAGCTAGGCTGTAGCAGGGTTTCCGCCAGTTCCCTCTCCAGATGTAGAAGAACAGATTAAATGTCCTGACTGAACTTTAGTTGCGCTTTGCATCTGGGGTTCACAAACTTCTGTTCCTACTAACTTTAAAAGAAATGTGGCTCTCTTGGATGCACTAGAATGGTAAGCTTGCCATTGGGAGAGAGGGGTGTTGAGTTCTGCAACCACAATGTTGAATAACACAACTTTATTAAACCTAAGATTTACAGCAGTACAAGCACCCAAATCTAGAGCTTCTCACCTCTTTCACCTCTTCATCATCTATGGTGCTTCTGATCTTTTATCTCTTTTGGAGGCCTTCAAGGCGCTAATCCCCTCAGTTAGGATCCCTACTGAAATTGCTTTGATAATTTTTAGAGCCTCCATAGAAACAACTGCATCCAATGTTTCTTCCTGAAATCCCCTCCCTAGATCCATGATTTCAGCTTTCTCCATAGCGTATTCAATTGAGGCAAGATCCCTTCAGAGAACATACCCTCATTGGCGATTTAGTCATCTTCACAAGCATCAGCCCTTCCACAAACCAATTCAGTTCTGCTAAAGGTATCTTCCTTTGTCACTTCATGGATCAATGATCTTGGGAAAAAGTCATCTGGGATTGCATTGGCATCTCTTTCCCTCAGGGCCAACTGAAAATTATAAAGATATGGTTATTGTCCCATTTTTTCTACAATGGAAGAGGAAATGTTTAATAACATTAGATCCAGAGAAGGCAATTTTGAACTTCCATTCAAATGGCCCAGGTAGAAGGTCTTTAAGGACATGAGAAGGAAATATATTCCACACCTTAGACCTATTCCTCACTATAATTTTGCCTATGCATGCTAGTTCTCAAAACCATGAAGGCTTGCTCTGAGGGGTTAAACCTTGGCCCTTCTCTATTTTAAATGAGGAGGATAATGTCATAGGTTTGAATCCCTTCTGGCCCCACCATTACCTCTGACCAGAATTATCTTATGATTAGTCTTCTTGAAGATTCAAAGTTTAACCTACAAGCTACTAAAGTTCTCTTCCATATTATTGGACCTGCACCGCCTTCTGATAATCTTTCACTTTTCTGTGACTAATAAGAAGATCAATCATATTTCTTGTTTCTATTACCTTCAGAACAGGGTCACATGGTGTTGAAGTACAAGCGCTCTTAAATACAGGAGCAGTGTGCAACTTCATGGATCTTATAGCTGCTCATACATTGAACCTGGACAAGAAGTAAGACTTTCTATACTGGGCGCAACCTCAAAACCAATTTCCTACCATAATTTCTGGCATCCAGCGCAGTTCTTTATCTATGAGTTCTGCTTCTGTAATAATTTTGTAGCAGTGCATGCCTTATTTTACCCTGTAACCTTAAGTGTGGGCTGGTGATTCCGCCATCAGGTGAGTACCAACCTGGATCTTAACTACATGCCATATATTAATAGTATAACAGTAATAATTCCCATTGATTTAAACTTTTACCTCATAAATCTCAATGAGCTCATTCTTTTACATGAGCCATCCCCATTGGATCTCCTTTAGGATTTTCCTAACTTTCTAGCTCCTTACCAGATAGTTTTTGATATGATTATGGCAGCACAACTCCCCCTCATTCTAGATGTTATTTATCATTCCAGATGACAATGCACATTAAAAATTGATGGACCTTTGTAACTGTACATAAGGAGAAAGACAAATCTCCTGGGCATATGTTGAGGCAACATGCTAGAAAATGGGTGATTTATCAAAAGGTCCTCTCCATTTTCTTCATCTGTGGTTTACTCCTAGAAAGCAGATGGTATTCTGCAGTCCTGTGTCAATTATGGCCATGTAAACAATGTAATAGTTCCTGACCCATAAATACTTCCACTGGAGTAATTCATTTTATGCTATCTCAAAGTCATTGATTGATTTTAAAGCTTTACCTAATTAACGCCTTCAACTATGTAAGAATCATAGCTGGACAAGAATGGCTTATAGCCTTCCAAACTAGGCGCGGTATCTTTCAGTTTAAGGTGATTATGGGACAAAGAGCGCCTCAGTCACTTTTCAACGCCTTTTTGAGAATGTCCTCAGAACTTCAATTTACATGTGTTGTTGCCTATATTTATAACATTCTAATTCACTCCTCAACTCTTGAAAAGCACACAAAAGACTTGGAAAATTTGATCACATCCTTCCACAAGGTGGAACTCTTTGTAAAACCATCCAAGTTTAGATTTTTCTGGGAGAAAGTCACCTTGTTGGGAAAATTCATTCTAAAAAGATGGATATGCAGTCCTTCCATGAGAACTAAAACCATCCAATTTTGGCCGACCACCACTTCCCAAAAAACAACTTCATATCTTACTTAGTGAAGATATATTCTTAAAAAGTCCTCACATGGTCCTTACTCAGCTGGCCATATCTCTTCACTCAATGATGGGAAAGAACATTCAATTAAAATTTTCTGATAGACAACAGCAGGCTTTTGAGGCAATCAAGAAGGCTTTTATGTCAGCGCCAGTTCTTCATCACGCTGACATATCCAAGCCCTTCATTGTGTTTTGCAATGCCACTGAAGCTGATGTGGTAGTAGTATTACTACAAGAGCGTGAAGGTACAGAGAATCATGTGATGTACTCCTCTAGGAAATTACCTTCACAGAACATGCATGGGAAGTTTGTAATAAAGAGCTGGCATCAGTATCTTAGTTTCTTACCCACTGGAGATATCTCCTTCTTTAGTCACAACATAGAGTTACTGTACGCACCAACCATATATTTTATTTTTATTTTTATTTATTTGAGGCAAGCCAACCAGGGGATGGACATTACCAAAATAGAGAAAGAAAGTATCAACATGAAACCTGAGCAGGGTCAACTCTGTCATAGAAAGTTTTTTTCACCTCCGGATTGGGAAGATTTTTCTGGTTACATCATGGGTAAGGTTTTCGTGTTATTATATCTACTAACCGCCAATAGCTTCCTTTGGCTGGCACCCCGATCAATGTGCGAAGGGTGGGAATCGAACCCGCAACCTTCAGGTTGGTTAGCCCTACCGACTCGCCTTCCACCCCCACCAACCATATATTTTAATGTACTATCTAAAAGCTCCAGAAGCAGGCCCATTAGCAGACATGTATCTATGGGGATCTTTGTAGTTTTCACATCAAGTATGAGTTTATAAAGGTCCTATTGAATGTACTACCAAATATATTAAACTGTAACACTGCTATGACCCTAGGTCGTGAAAATACCTGTTGGAGCTCACCACAGTCTTGCCCCTCTCCAAGATCCTTACCTGGTCTCCATTCACAGTAGTTTTTGCTGATCTGGCCCCAGAGGCGCCTATTCTTGACCAGGTCTTGGAAGCCCAATTATGTTGCCTTAAGGAGTAGAGATAGTAGAAGACCTGAAGAATTGAACCTGCAAACAGCCTCTTTTTTAAAGGATGGGATTATATCCTTTTGGGACAGGATTTGGGTCCAATTTGTCCTGCACACACAAGTCATTGTAGATCATCACGTCACACCCACAGTAGGTTACCCAGGATCAAAAAAGAGCGCTAAACACTTTAAAAGGACATTAATTGGCATGAGTCCTCTAAGGACATTTTTGTTTAAGTAAGCTGTCACTAGCGCTTGCTCCAAATTTAACCAAAAAAGGGAAAAGGTATCCTTTACCATTTCAACAAGCAGAAGGGGCTTGGTTATCAGTCTCTGTGGTTTTTACGTGGAGCTTCTCATGTTCAAAGGGTGTGACGTAGTAATGGTGGTCATGGGCAGGTTCTCTAAGATTACATTTGATGGGTTTTTGGATATGACCATATCAATACCTCCTGATTATGATTAAAAACTTCTTATCCTCTAGGAGATGAGGCCCTCTAGTGGATATGAGAGTTGTTGTTCTTATATTATGACTATTGTTTGCAAATTATCCATAATGAATATTTATCAATCCTCTGGGGTTTATTACGCCGGATCAATGACTTTATTGTAGATTGTCCCCATCAATAAACAAGCAATTGGATTTTTCTATTTTAATAGTGATAATTAAATTGGCTGTAGGAGTTTATTGGGCTTTATTGCCAATTAACTAAAGGATCATTGGGTTTGCTAGGAGAGTGATGCTTCCTGTAATAACAACTGGCGATTTAACCCTTTAGTATCATGACCTTTTTGTTATGGGTAAGAGTCCCATTGCCTAAGCAGGTTGCTAACCTGATAATGGAGAATCACTGGGATTGAACAAAGGCGTCGAAACATGTTCTTCATTAAAATCCAGGAAAAGGGTGTGTTTCAAGTAGGGAAGAGAACCCAACTAAACCAAAGAGGAAAATCATCATTTCATTTACCCTGGAGGGTGAATTCACTGGCAACAGCTGCCATTTCCATTGGGGCGCCAACAGAAGAGTTGGGCGCCAAATACCCTATATATTCCCTTGAGAATTATTTAATAAAGTAGACGTTTTCAAAAGATATTATTTTGGAATTACATAACTTTTTATCTGGTGTGCTCCATGGTTCCTGCATCAAAGAAAGAAGGTCTGAACCTAGTATTAAGTTAAGTTCTACTAAAGGAAGGGATAGAGGTTCATCAAGAAGACCACTGAACTATAATTGCCTGATAAGTCCAAGGAGAGACCTCTAAGTCAGAATTAGGAGTCAAGTCTTAAAAGTAGAAGTTCCCTTAGAACATCTGAACATGCTTCCAGTAGGTTATTCTGTTGTTGTCCAGAAGTTGCCAACTCTGAGAAGGAGTTGAGGGGAGTGGAATTCCATTGTTATCTGGAGCATTAATTACATTCATCAGTGGGTTATGAATTGTTGTACCTATTAAAAGGAGAAACAGAGCAGGAGAAATACTTGGTCATGAATTACTCAACTGGATAATAGTATACATACCTTTATCAGTCATTCACATACATTAAGATTATTTGTCAACAATCTAAATGCACATATAAAGAACCTATTCAAGAAAACATCTGGAGAAGAAAAGAGTAATAATCCTAAAATAGCAGTCTCAAGTTTACATATTATTTCTCATTCCAAAGGAGAAAGTTGAGTAGCCACAAGTTCCCAGTTTTCACAACACTGTTCATCACATGTCATATGACTATTATGGCAACAAAGACAGTAGCACTATTCATTTTCCACTTGTCTTCATGTTTAGAATTTAAAATAAAAGTGAGTGACTGTGTCCCACACTTTACTGCCAGATTTTGGAATGTCTTACTAGAACTTCTCAGCATCAAACCCTTCCACTCTAAATTAGATAACCCATAATTGGATGGACAAACATAGAGGATCAATTAAGTCCTAGAGAAATATCTATAATGTTTCTTCTCAGCCTCTTATGATACCTGAACCACTGAATTTCTTCTGGCGCATCTGCCTACAAAAACGTGATGCACTTCTACACAGGTTTTAATTTGAGGCTATTCTGGGGTATGACCCTTCATTTCAGATCTTCTCCACGTTTAACCTTAGAGGTTTTCATGGCAGAAGAAAACATTGTCCACATCCAGAATACTCAGAATCTTACCCAAAAACACATATAAAAAGCTAATAAAGACTATTCAAAGTTTTTTAAATGGTAGCAAATTTCTCATCATGATGTCTCAATAGCCTCTCTAATTATTCTGGATACCCATAATCTAATTATGAAGGTTCCTTAAAGAAGCTGGTTAGTAAATTCTTAAAACTTCTCAAGGTAATAAAGGACTTAGGTAACAGGACATACTGCATCAATCTTTCTAGCACACTGGAATCAGCATAATGTGTCTCACAATTCTCAATTATCCCTTTTAAAAGAGTGTGAACTACCACCTCAGAACCCTTTATGGTTGGCTATTCACAAGAAGTGGAAGTAGAGGCATCCTGGCTTAAATAAAAGAACCTGTAGGTCTATTAGTACCTTGTTGCATTAAAGGGCTACCCTAAATAAAAGAATAGCTGGGTGAGCACAAAAAACTGCGCAGTTTGTAAGAAGTTATTGGCAAGTTTTATAATTTTTATTCTGAGGCCCCCTATCCTCTTAATAAAATTACCACCAGCTTTCTATCAAACTCCCCAAAAGGCATAAAAACTACACCATGTTCTATGTGCCAAAAGAAGGGAACTTTTATGCTCTAAAAGGAGAGAATAATGTAAGTCTAGAGACCCAACCCTGTTTCTAGACCGCTTTAAGTCCCCCCACAGGCTCATGAGGGGACTAAAACCACCAGTAAAACCATTGGTAAAACTAAGAGATTTGGATCATGATATTATTGAGTGGTAAGTCACTGCTCTGGCCCCAAAAGATTCCCCACTGTACCTCCTTTCTCAGCTTCTTCCCTTGTGGAAAAGATTAAGGGTGTCTATAGTGAGGTAGCTCAGATCAGGGGCCTTAGCAAGGCCCCCAGACTTATAACACCCCCAGTCCGCTAATCAACCTCTCTGTAACAGATATATACTTACCTTGAAACTCAGAAAACCTTCACTGATTTAAAGAAAGTGGGTTGGATCACCAGATATATAGTCTCATATCATGGAGTATTAATCTGAAAAATAGTTCAACGCCAGGAGAATTAAATAATTGATTAACCAACAGAATCAATTTATTCTGAAAAGGAACATGCCAGACAATCAAGCTTGGCATATCCGCTCATGTTTGGTTCTATTAAAGTGACTCTGCTGCCAATATGAGCTATCTGTTGCCAAAGCTTTTACAAGTTTGTAAAAATTTATTGAGAAATCCTTCCAACCCATATTTCTCTACCCAAACCAACCAAAGGGAAGAACCAGAAAAGGGCCCAGTCAGGTTAATTCTAAGCCACCTTTCAAAATCCTTCATCTCCTCTAGTATAAAGACAACAGACCATCCTATAGTCTATTGTCCGTTTATTCTCTGCCTGAGTCCTAAATAAAATCTGGTTTTTTCCATTTATTCTCCAATAGCTCACTAATTTACCTAATTCCAACATTTTTCTTGAATCTAGTGAATCATGCCACCGTCAGCATTCTCGCTCTAATAATCGTTGGGTGGGCAATCTAGTCCATCAATTCAGAAGCTCAAAGTGCATTAGTGGAAGTTTTCATGAGCTATGCTTTTTAAACTATTCTTTCAATCTGCTGCTTACAAGTCCATTCCCATAAACTTGATTCATCCTGTTGACTTATCACTGGCTCAGCTCAATCTGGCCAAAAAGTGGCTTTCCAGCCCACCCCTACTAAGGTCATTTTAATTACCAGACTTGCCCCACTTACCCATCACTGACTTGGCACAATCTGGCCAATGAGGGACTTCCCAACCTGCTGCTCATAAAGTTCATCCCCCAGATACCAGGTTTTCCCTGTCAATCTACCAATGGCTTGTCATGATCTGTCAAACAATAAGATTTTTAACATGCTAATTTTAAATTGTTTATGAGCAAAGAATACTTGTCCACCCAACCCAAAAAAGGATCTCAATCTCCAGATCATCTGGAGCACTCAACTTTGGATCAATCTACCACAGTTTATATTAACAAACTAATCCGTCATCCTAATACCTTTACTGACTATGTGTGGAAATTCTTTCACTTAAAACCACAAAATGATTACCTAGCTCATTCAGCACAAAAATTGAATCAATTTACCAAATTTGTAAATCTGTTAGCTCTAATTGTTAAATAATACACACAAGTGAGCTAGTTTTTATTAATGGTATGAGGAAGAACCATAGTACTCTAGGGCAAATATCAAAGGCCAGAAACCGCCAACCCAGGAGAAATGGTTATCCTTCATTTCTCTTCCACCCTTAGGGTTACCACATAAAGACACGGTTTCTTTCATAAAGCAGCCATTTGGTTTACTATGAAGCCTTTGGTATGTTTATAAACTTTACTACCTTCACAGAAATCCAAAAAGTCCCTCCTGAATGTTGTTAGGACTGCTATTCCATTGGCATTTTGGGCACTTCACTGAATTTTAAAACACCCATACTGAAAGACCTGTCTTACTTTAAACAGAAGAATATATGACAATATCTTTAATTATAAGTCTTTGAATCAAATATGTAAATAGTGAAGAGTTTCCAAGTACCTAATAAGTAAATTTGAAATAATGTTAATATTCTCTATATCTTGCTTATTAAGGTAAGATGACCAAGAGACAGATATTATCAAATTCTCAAAGAGTAAAAAACCTAATAGAATGAACCAAAACGCCCAAATTGAGAGGATTAAGACTCACACAAAAAAAAAAAAAACTCAACCAGGTGAGACAATTGAGAACTGCTTATCTCACTATGATGTAATGGTAGAAGATCAGGGGATCATCCTTAGTGTTGTCTTCCTCATCCCAGAGCATAGCATGGGCCAAGGTTTAGAGCAAGGGCGTAGGGTTTCATCAGTATTAGTTGATATACCAACGAGCATATTCTCATAAAGCTTTTAATTTTTTTGATTGCTGAAATAATTTGCAAAATCTTTATAGCCTGAATTTGGGAATTGGAAATTGATAAAGTAGCAATATTATTGTGGATGATCTTGAATTTGGAACTCCACGCTACCACATTAACTTTTTGAATGACATCATTAGCTGTTTTAAAGAACTTAGAATGTTGCTCTTGCTTAGTGCTACAATGGTCTATTAGAATAATGATGGTGGTAACCCTGTACAAGCATCACCACTGACTTGTTGAAAGCTTTGAAGAGAGGATGACAGTTAGCATTGCAGATGCTTTAATAGCGAGCTGTTGGTAATAATGAACAGATCAGTGTTTGTCTGAGGTTAAAATGAGAGAGAAACTGAGCGTTATAAATATAAATTTAAAAAATGCTCAAGATGGAGATTGGATGGTTAATTAAGAAACCCATTTCATCAAACTTGGTTAATAAGCCACATGGGTTCTGGTTAACTGAAAAGGGGTTTTCATGTGATTAAGTTTGGTTGGCAAATAGGAGGAAGCTTGGGATTGAGCCTTATTTCAAGCCACTTCCTGATTAGCTGGGGTAAGAAGTTTTGGAATGAGGAAGGGCCTGATTGGCTGATTCAAGAAGTTCTGCTGCAGAAGGCCTTGAGAGCGGGGGACAAGATCATAACCAGACAGAAGATGCTGCAATATTGGCAGGAGTTGTGCGCTAGCTGAGGTAGTCTTGGATTTAAAGTAAGCTGCAATGAAGGGTAATTTACATTTTGAGTGATCTAAATCAAAACTGGATGGACAAATTATCCGTTAGCTTTTAACACAGGCCCAGAACAGATGGTGAGGGGAGTCAGGAATAACAGTGCAAGGGGAATTAACAGAGAAATTTTATTAGAACTAGGTAGCATTGTGGCAAATGCATATGGTCCTACAAGATGTGTGGCCCCATTAGGGATTATAAATTAAAGGATGAGTTGGAGACATAGGAGACCAAACCGACCATCAGATCCCTATGAATAACATTAGGGGAAGGTGGGTGAACAATCCATAAATTGAACCACCATAGTGGTATCTGCTGGTAGCCATGTGTGATCTGTGGGAAGAGAAGTGCCTAAAAGCCAGGGGCACAGTTGCCACAGTAGAAGAATTGGCTTCACAGGTGAAGCCCAGAAAAAATTACCCCTTTGTAGGGGTGAAAGTCAACAAAACCAACAGGTTCCATCACCATGTGGGCTAATTTAATAATTGCTTTGTCTGTATGAAAAAAATTTCTCATATTTGACATGAAGCCAAAATTGTCACAGATGCGGCTAAGTAGAACTAGACTGGGCTCCCAATCAGGGTGCGCAAGCACCCAGTGGAGGGCCCAGAATGCCAGAGGCATAGCGGTCTGAGCGACTAAAAGAAGTGGGGATCTCTGGATCACGTGAGGAAAGCAAACATTCAATAATGTACCAAAGGCTCCCAAGGCAAACCAGATGGTTGAATTGGGGGCAACCGCGAGCCTTATGGGGGCAACCCCCAGAGGCGGGAGAGGCAGAGAGGATGATGACTTCTCCAGGGGGCGCGGTTGCTGGCTTTCAGAACCTGAGGGAGAGGCTTGTGCACCCGCAGGAGGCGGTATGGGGACCACCCCGTTGTTGGGAATGTGATTGGAATTAGGGAAACCCCCATAGGAGGGGATGGAACTGAGCTTCCCCAAAAAGGGACCCTCAGAGTCCTGCTGGTGAGCTGGACCCACAGTGGCGGGGGCAGCGAATGGGGCCAAATCCATGCACGGTGGGCCAGGGACGCCTTGAGATTTCTTTCCCTGGGGAGTGACCTTGGTGGACTTGTTATCTGAATAAACAGAATGGTCTCCATTTAACAGACATGATGGAATGAACAGAACAGTGGGCTCGCCTTTAGGGGTGGGCTGGATGATTGCATCAGCGATCTGCTGCCATGTGGTGGATTGAGTGACCAGATAATCCAGTCTGTAAACATCGGGAAAAGGATCTTGGCATAGGCACATCTTGTCAGATCAAACGATGAAATGATGATTTAAATCTGTGTTAATAATGGGCGGAGTACACGGCAAAATGGGGCGAATATATGGATTTTATTTTAAAAAAGGCTAAAAAAAAATGAACTGACAATGGCCTCAGTGGGGCCAGTTGCCTTTTAAATGGTTCAATAGGCATAAGGAGGAGTTGGGGGATTAGTTATTCGGGGAATGGGGAGGGAATTTGGTTGGCTTACTTGGAGGGGGTGAAAGGTGGCTCCTGATTTGGAAGAAGCCTAAAAAAAATTGCAAATTTTTCCCAACTTCTTGTGACCAAGCCAAATTGATGCTTCTGATCCAGGTTTTGATGACTCAACTCAGCCAATTCGCACAGCTTAGGCATTCTGGATTCATCTTGGAAAGCAGGGGTCTATGGATTTGGTTTGTTGCAATTTGGGCCAATCCCACAATTGGCCCACTCACACAATCTGAACCTCCTGGAACTGCCTTGGAACGTTGGACCCAATGATATGAGCCATTTTCACCTGGGTTTTCAATCTGAGTCATATTTCAATCTGGCTCCTGAACCCAGCTGACCTGAACTGGCCCCCCCAGTCTAGAATTTACTGTCTGGCCTCCAACACTGGGAATTGCAATTTTCCCAGTTTTTCCCATGGCTGGCCTGGGGAGTGGGGGGCCTCTGGACCCCCCAAGCCCCCTAACGTGCACCACCTCCCTTCAGGCCCCCTCTATCAATCCTACCAGGATTGAAGAGGAGGGAATGGGGCAGCTTTGGGGAGAAAAGCTGTCACTGAGAGCTCATCTATCACGTGGGCAAGGTCACCCAACTGTGACAGAGGGTTCACAGAAGCCTTGGGCCCCCTCTTTGACTGAAAAGGGTGCTGAGCCCTGTCCAGATTCAAGGGCTGGTCCCCAAGACTTACACTACCCTTCCCTTTTTCAACAAGGAGGATCTACCCCTGGGGCATGGACCAAGGCGTAGTTCTTGTGGCGCTCCGGTAGCTTTATGGCCAGGATGGCCGCGATCTTCTGAGATGGGCGGGGTTCAGTTGGGTGTGAGGCGTGGAATTCCAAAATCAGGTCTTTGCAGTTTATAAAATTGCGCGCGTTCACCCATCTGTTCTCATATGAAGGGTAACCTTTCCAGGTGACCAAATACTGGATGGTTTGGTGGGACCAACGGGAAGCTACAATGGCTTCCACCTCCAATTTCTGGGATTCCCTGATGACGATTGGCTCAGGGGACGTTGGCCTATCCCCCTTAAAAGGGGTCAGCGGGGAGGTGTGGAAGACATTGTGCTTCTTCCAGCGTGCGGGCAGTCTCAGGCGGTAGGCTCTATTGCCTAAATCCTTCTCAACCTCAAAAGGTTTTGAGCACTTGTCTGAGAGCTTGCAGGTGGGGGCCTTCATGGGGAGGTTGTGGGTATCCAACATGATAAGGGAACCAACTGTGATCTCATGGCCTGGAAGGCACTTCCAATTAGCAAACCTCTTATAGTCCTTGATGGACTTTGTCAAGTGTTTGCGGATCAAGTTATACATCTTGTGGAGAGAGCTCATGCAGTCCTTAGCAGCTGGAAATGCTGTGGAGAGTCGGGGACTGATCTGGAATGAGGGGTTATACCCCAAGGTAGCCTTGAAGGGAGAAAGGTTGGTGGAGGAATGGAGGGAATTGTTGTATGTGGACTGTGCAAGTGGCAAATCCTTGGTCCAGGTGTTTTGTGCAGCTGTTGCATAACAACGCAAGTACTGCTCCAGTACCTGGTTCACCCGCTCAGTCTGCCCATTGGATTGAGGATGATAGGCTGTGGATCGACAGGGCTTGATGTGAAGGAGAGTCAACATCTCTTACTAGAACTGGGCCGTGAACTGGGGTCCCATGTCACTTACTATTTCCTAGGGGAGACCGAACATAGCAAAGACATGATTGACAAATATATTTGCGGTCTCCACCACAGTGATAGAAGAGAGGCAGGGGATGAAGAGTGACAACTTGGTTACTGATCCACGACCACCATTATGGCATCAGAACCACAGGAGGGTGGGAGCTCCATGATGAAATCCACAGAGACTGAGGTCCACGGTCCCTCAGCCCGCTGCAAGGGGTGCAACAATCCCTTTTTCCCCAAACAATCAGACTTTGGCTGGGCGCAGGTGACACATCAAGAGATCCAATTGGGAATATCCTTTGAGGACCCAGGCCAATTATAGGTCCTCTTGATGAGATTGGCACACTTCTTGATCCCAGGGTGGCCAACAGTCTGGGAAACATGGTGTTCCTCAATGACTCAACTGCATAAGGAAAGAGGAACCCAGACCCGACCATGGAACCAGATTGTCCCATCCCATAAGGCATATGGGGTTTTCTTGCAACGCATGGACTTCAAGTCAGTGAGAAGCTCGATCCCTTCTGGGCAGCAGGTTTGGAAAGCAAGGACCCATGGGAGGAGTGGAGTGGCTGGGTCTACATCAATGAAAGACACGACAGGAGGAGCCAATGTAAGGATTTGAGAGGGAGGCACCACCATCATAGGGTCCAAGGGGTCCTCCTCTCCGTTAGGAAACAGGGCGGGGTTGCAGCTGAGCATGTCTGGCAAAACGTTCAGTGGCCCTTTAATGAATTCATACTTAAACTGGAACTCACAGAGATCTTGATATGCGCGGGTCTGCCAGTGACCTAACTACTGAGGTTTATAGTAATAAAGCAGGGCCTTATGGTCCATCCAAATGGTAACCTCATGCAGGGCACCCTGCAGGAGATATCGCCAGTGGGTGAGGGACCACACCACCGCCACTAGCTCCTTATTGTATATTGGCCAAGCCTGCTCCATTGTGGTAAACTTCTGAGAGTAATAAGCCACCGGGTGCTCCACCCCCTCATGCTCCTGCAGCAGTACTGCACCCACAGCTATCGATGAGGCATTTCAGGCTACTATGAAAGGCCAGGATGTGTCTGCATGCTGCAGGACAGGGGCTGTGACAAACACCTCCTTGATTCCCTCAAAAGCCTTCTGGCACTCGGGGGACCATACAAAGAGGACGTTCTTGCCAGTGGGGGATGCAGCGGGGCTGCCAGTTGAGCAAGAGCTGATAAAAATTTCCTTAATAAGGTGACGGTACCCAGAAAGCTGTGAAGCTGCTTCTGAGTGGTTGGGGTAGGCCAATACTGAATGGCCTCCAACTTGCTAGGGGGAATGGAATACCCATCCTTAAGATTAGATTGCCTAGGAAGGTAACCTCATCCCTTAAGAACTCATACTTGGAGGGCTTCACGAATAGCCCTGCCTTGTGGATGGCCGCCACAACCACTTTGAGGTCCCTGACGTGTTGTTTGGGGGTAGGGGAATGGACCAAGATGTCATCAATGTAGGCCACCGCACAAGAGAAACGCAAGTCCCCCATCAAATCATCAATCAGGTGTTATAAAGGTGACTGGCGCATTCTTCAAGCTGAATGGCATCACCCTGAACTGGAAGAGACCCCGACAAGTTCAGATTGCTGTGATCCACTCCTGTCCCCTTACCACTCTCACCTGATTGAAGGCATTCACCAGGTCCAACTTCAAAAAGACATGAGACTTGGCGATGGCCTGTGCTATGCTTTGCTCTAAGGGCAAAGGGTATGGTTCTGGAATGGTGATGTTGTTGAGGTGTCCATAATCAACACAGGGGCGCAGAGACCCATTTGCTTTCCTGGCGAAGACCACAGGGGGAAGCAATTGGAGATGTCTTCTTGACAGGCCAACCCTTATCTAGCATGTCATCCAACCAACTGCCAAGAGCCCTATCCTCTTCCTCCATATAAGGATAAAGGGGCAGTTGATTTTGACCAGATCAACCGTCAAGTGGAACATCAAGTCATACTTGGAGTGGGATGGGAGCTTGGTTGCCAAGGACATGTCAAAGATGGCCCGGTATGGAGCTAAACATGGGGGAAAATCTGGAGGAAGGTCAGCCAGACTGGGGCCCGGTGGGGCGATGGAACTGAGGGCTGTACCCTGGGAAAGGGTTTTCAGCAAGGGAATCTCACCACTCAGATTAAGGTTTTTAAACAAGGAGTTGGTGGCAAGATGGATATGAACTTGCTGGCGGTGCCACCAACCAACCCCCAAGATTACAGGATAAAGCAAATCCTGTACCGCTGAGAAATGGTTGGTGAACCCAAAGTTGTGAATCAAGAAGTGCACTGGCCATTGGACGTGGCAGGACATCAAAGTCTCAGATGAGGCGCCCAAATTGAAGGGAGATATATCCATTCTTAGATTCAATGACTGGGCCATGGCAAGATCAACAAAGTTACCCACTGCCCCAGTGTCCAGCAGGGCTTGCACCATGACCACCCCAGACTCTGAGGGAAAAGAAATTGGAAACAAGAAGTATGCTTGGTCCTCTTTATTGGGGTGAGCTAGAAAAAGGGCACCTGAGGAGGGCCCATATCCCAACATCAGAAGAGACTGGCCTGAATCCGCATGGGTAGGGCGTGGCTGATATGGGGTCTCCAACACCTCCTTGCTCCACATAGTTAAGTGGGGTTAATACGCACCACCCCCACTCTTGCCAGGGGGAACCAGGTTTGCCCTGGGGAATAATCTTATCACACTTAGTACCCTCCACCCCCTGGGGAACGATCTCCTCACCCAGAACTGACTCAGAGCACCGGGGACCAAGCAATTCCGCCTCCTTATCTGAGCTAGGGACCAGCAGTATCATCAGCAGGGACTCCCTTTAAGAATTCACCAAAAATACCCCTGGGGGAACGCAAAGCAGCTAAACCAGGGGATGCTCCCCCTGGATGCGCCCATTGGCAGGAGGAGGCACCACACAAGGTGCCTCAGGAGTGGCAACAGGACAGGCTGGATTGTGCCAGGTCCTGGCCTCAATTGCCTGAGCCACCAAAAATGCGACCTCTAAAGATCCAGGGAGGGGATCCCACACAGTATGAACGGCCACACTGGGATCCAGGGCTGCACAGAATGCGGAGACTGCAATTTTGACTGGAATGGGGACCGTGGGAGCCAGAACTGTGAAGGTCTTGATTAAGGAGGCCAGGTCCATGACTTCCTGTCCCAATTTAAACAATTGGAGAAGGCGCGCTGGTTTTGACTCAGGGGCTTGGACCGCTGAGGTAACCAGCGCCAACAAGGGGGTGGGGTTGCCCAGCTTGGTGACAGAGCAGAGCACTCCCCTGACCCAATGACGGGCATCCTCACCTAAAGCATCCAGGAGGGCCACACTCTGTTGTGCATCAGAGGGAAGTGGAGACTTCCCCATCAGCAGTGAGACACACCTGGATCTTGGCCAGGATGCTTAGGACTTGATCTGCCACCTCATCGGAGGGGACAGGGGAAACCACCAACCCTGTTGTGTTTGTTAAAGGGGTGACACTCTCTGTTGGTGACTAGTGGGCTGGGGACCAGTTCAACCAAGCCTGGCAGCAAGCCTGGATGAACGAGGCTACTGCCCAGCAGGAGAAGGCCAGGTTACAAAGGGAAAGTACACTCAAAGTAAGGGCAAAGGCCAACGCATCGCCCACCCTAGCAAGGAGGGCAAATAAAGCCAAAACTAGTGGTCAGTTCATTATGTCATGGATGCGGCTAAGTAGAACTAGACTGGGCTCCCAATCAGGGTGCGCAAGCACCCAGTGGAGGGCCCAGAATTCCAGAGGCATACCGGTCTGAGTGACTAAGAGAAGTGGGAATCTATGGGTCACATGAGGAAAGCAAACATTTAATAATGTACTGAAGGCCCCCAAGGCAAACCAGATGGTTGCATTGGGGGCAACCGCGAGTCTTATGGGGGCAACCCCCAGAGGCAGGAGAGGCAGGGAGGATGAAGACTTCTCCAGGGAGCATGGTTGCTGGCCTTCAGAACCTGAGGGAGAGGCTTGTGCACCCATGGGAGGTGGTATGGGGACCACCCCATTGTTGGGAATGTGGGTAGAAGTAGGTAAAACCCCATAGGAGGGGCTGGAACTGAGCTTCCCCAAACAGGGACCCTCAGAGCCCTTCTGGTGAGCTGGACCTGCAGCGGCAGGGGCAGCAAATGGGGCCAAACCCACGTGCAGTGGGCTAGGGATGCCTTGAGATTGCTCTCCCTGGGGAGCAACCTTGGTGGACTTGTCATCTGAATAAATGGAATGGTCTCCGTTTAATGGATGTGACGGAATGAACAGAACAGTGGGCTTGCCTTTGGGGGTGGGCTGGATGATTGCATCAGCAATTTGCTGCCATGTGGTGGGATTGAGTGAATGGATAATCCAGTCTGCAAACATTGGAAAAAGGATCTGGGCAATGGCTCATCTTGTTGGATTGAACAATGGAATGATGATTTACTTTGTGTTAACAATGGGCGAAGTCTGCGGCAAATGGGGCAGATACACAGATTTTATTTTAAAAAAGGCTAAAAAGAATGAACTGACAACAGCCTCAGTGGGGCCAGTTGCCTTTTAAATGGTTTGATAGGAATAAGGAGGAGTCAGTGGCTGGTTGTTTGGGGAATGGGGAGGGAATTTAGTTGGCTGACTCAGAGGGAGGGTGAAAGGCAGCTCCTGATATGGTAGAAGCTTAGAAAATTTTTGCAAATTTCCCCTACTTCTTGTGACCAAGCTAAATTGATGCTGCTGTTCCAGGTTTTGATGACTCAACTCAGCCAATTTTCACGGCTTGGGCATTCCAGATTTGTCTCAGAAAGCAGGGGTCTATGGATCAGGTTTGTTGCAATTTGGGCTGATCCCATTTTTTGACTGCTCACATGATCTGAACCTCCTGGAACTGCCTTGGAACGTTGGACCCAATGATATGAGCTGTTTGCACCCAGGTTTTTGATCTGAGCCATATTTCAATCTGGGTCCTGGACCCAGCTGACTTGAACTGGCCCCCCAGTCCAGAATTTACTGGCTGGCCTCTAACACTGGGAATTGCAATTTTCCCAGTTTTTCCCATGGCTGGCCTGGGGAGTGGGGGGCCTCTGGACCCCCCCCAAGCCCCCTAACGTGCACCACCTCCCTGCAGGCCCCCTCTATCAATCCTACCAGGATTGAAGAGGAGGGAAGAGGAGGGAATGGGGCAGCTTTGGGGAGAAAAGCTGTCACCAAGCGCTCATCTATCATGTGGGCAAGGTCACCCAACTGTGACAGAGGGTCCACAGAAGCCTTGGGCCCCTCTTTGACTGGAAAGGGTGCTGAGCCCTATTCAGCTTCAAGGGCTGGTCCCCAAGACTTACAAAAACGATTGTGCTTCAGGGGATCACTTAGGTGCTTTGAGACATCACTGGGAATGGGCAAGTTGAAGGTCAAGGTCCTTGGAAGGAAAATTTAAAAGGATTTGGGAGGACTGGATGACCCAGTCCAAATATGTTTTCCTCTAGGATGGAAAATGCTGGGGGAGTTTTACCACTGCCCCACACTGGAGCATCCAGTGTAGGAGCTGAGGCTACAAGGGTTAAGTTGGGCAGTGGGAGTTTAAAATTTGTTAATTAATAAATTTTATGAGATCATTAATGACGTTTTATAAAGTAAAAAGTAAAATTTATGTGCTCTATACTTTAAAATTAGCTTTGTATATAGAAATAAAGTTGCTACTCTAAAAACGTGAACAGCTAGACTATAAGCTGTAATTTAGAGCATCTTTATTTAGCCTTTACTACATTTATACTTAATATTAAAGATATTTAGATTGCCACATTGTTTGTAGATGCATAATTCTATCATTATCTTTTTTTTAGTACTAGATGGTCATAATTCTATCATTATCAAAAGTCATATTTTTTGTTTTATTAAACTAAATATTATTTAGCATAGAGTTAATTTTATAAATCTGTATATATTGAACAGTTATTAATGGTTATATAAAAAATATGAATCTCTTTGTAGTTTATCAAAATAAATGTGCTGCAATCAAAAAATACTGGTTTTTATTATGAAATTATCTAAAAAAGATCATGAATAAAGAAGGTTAACATTTCTTATGATATGCATATAAGCATCATAAATTTTCAAGAGTTGTTACTAAAACGCCTCTATAGATAACATGATTGGAATTAACATACTATACATATATTTTAAAGCACCATTTTGTTGTCCATTAATAAATAAATTTTTTGTTTAGCAAACTAAAACATTTTTAATTCATTATAAATAATATTACAAATATTTTATATAGATTGCATATAAAGTTGCTAGTCAAAGCACTAGAAAAATATATTTGATGTACATGGACTTAATATTGCCATCAATCTAAACTAAATTTTGGTTTCATATTGTAAGAAAGCTATTTTTAAACAAGTACTAATAGGCTAACTACTTTTTTTCTATCAAAAAGAGTGTTATAGAGGCTACAAGTATATAGACCCTTATATGTTTTTCCCATTAGCATTACTTTTATATCTTGGACTTCTCACTTACAACAAACTATAAATTAATCTGTTAAAGGATTAGACAGGATAATGAAAAATCTGAAATAATCTGCTTTATACATAGCAAATTGTCTTTAATATATCTTAAAAGCAAGTTTTTAATCTATAAAAGAATTTGAACAACTTTATAGCTTTATTGAATGCTATGAAATTGATAATACTTATTTATAGCTGTAAATCTATATGTTAAGTTTACAAGATTCATTAAGGTATATAATAATTTATAAAGTGATCAAACATATCATATTATAAATAAAATGATATATAAGAATTTTTACTAATTTTACCTTATTAATACAAATATAGTTAGCACTATTAATATAATGTTGAACACTATTAAATAATTAGACTTTTGAGGCATAAACAAAATTTTCACTCATCTCTTAAATAAGGATTAATATTTTCTAAATTATAGCAATATTAATTTTTAATGAGGCTCAATAATTATATATACTAGATTATCAGTTAGTTAAAATGTTTTAAGAAGCAAAGCTTTTATGCTCTTAAGTCGATACCTTTAGATTAGGTATTCAAAGGGTTTTCTAGTAAAAACTTGATTTATACTATAAAAGTCAACAAAAAATAGATTAAATGAAAAAGCTTTTATCATAATTTAAAAATGTGTTTTTCATTTTGCTGAGATCAATTTGTTCAACATTTCTTTCAGCCATAGAGCATAACCTTCTATTCTTATAAATTATAGGGACTGCCATATGCTTCACAAAAAACTTATATACAAGTCTTTATTAACTATGTTAAAATTTGCTTTTAAGTTGAGAGAGCTGTGGGATCCACCAATGGATGCCACAAATATTCTTATCAAAGTGAGAATCTTACTTTTTAATAAAAGTATAAAATAATGCTTTGTCAAAGTTTTTTATATTTTTTATTGTTAAGCCGGGCAAAACCAAAAGAAGGTCCTTTCCTCAATACTAGTATTTCCTATTTAAACTAGTTTAAATTTCAAGACCATGGTTATTTGAGGCAAAAATATATAAAGCTGAGTCATCTAAATTAGGAAATATAGGCTTTCAGTCTATCAGATTGAGGATAGTTATTTTGAGGCAAAACAGACCCATGTGGTAATGATTTAATGAATTGTATCCAATCACCAGCAAGTAAAACCTTTTCACCTTGGCTGGTCAGACTCATGTGGTAATGATTGGTTAATTTTTACCCTATCATTGTCAAGTAAAATCTTTGCACCTCAGCGGTGGTCAAATTTGGATGGTAATGATTGGTTAAATTGCACCCTATCATTGTTGAGTAATATTTTCTCAACTTGGTGGTGGTCAGACTCATGTGGTAATGATTGGTTAATTTGTACCCAATCATTGATGGGTAAAATCTTCTCACCTTGGGAGGGTTCAGATCTGAGTGATAATGATTGGTTAATTTGCACTCAATCATCAATGGGTAAAATCTTCTCACCTTGGGAGGGTTCAGATCTGAGTGATAATGATTGGTTAATTTGCACCCAATCATCAATGGGTAAAATTTTCTCACCTTGGCGGTGGGCAGACTCATGTGGTATCAAACACCCCAAATTCAGCCAAGAAGTCAGAGTAATCCTATTATTAGTTATTACCTTTTTAAGCCAATTTTTGTGATAAACTGTATTTTCCCGATAGTTAGGATTCCACCAAGAATCCGCCAAGGTCTTTTTGCTGTTGGTACTCATATCATTATTAACCACAATATTATTTGATGATCAGGCAGGAGATGGGCCAATCATGGTAGCAGATTTGGGAGCACTAATACCTCCAAAATTCTTTTTCTTAAGTTGAGAAGGAGAATGTCTGACAAGAGCTTTAGTAAGCATTTAAAAGTTATGGATTTCTTCTAATTATAAGCATATCTAAAAGTATACTATACTAGGAGTTTTAAGTGTGCATGGATACAATGATAGTCATTTAGGTGCAGTATTTTTAGATAAGATTATAGTGGATGCTTCTCCTAGCATAAAGGAAAGAGGCGCATATTTTATATTTGGATGATATTTCCCATAAAAGTTTTTAGATAAAGTACAATAAAATTTTGTCCTAGCTCCTTTATTATAGCTAAATATATTATCTACTTTTCTTATTATGGTCATTGAAAAATTGTTAATCATAGCCATCCATCCTAAAGAACTTAAGTTAAGTCCATACAATAAAGAGAGAAAGGCTAAGCATAAATTTGTACACCTTTTTGATGTGCCTTTATATTGTGCCTTTTAAATTCTTAGTTAAAATGTTAAAATACAAAGTATACCATTATACTAAAGTTACTACAAAGAAATCTTTGATAAAAAGAGTACCTTAATTTTTGGAACACTATATTGATTATTTACAATATCATACTTTCTCATTATATTAGCTAAAGCAACTTTTCTCATGCAAACATATCTTAATTATTAGAGTTTGTAGATTGTTTATTGCAATATGATATATGGTTTCTGCACAAAGATGTAATGCAGCTTCATTGTGCAGTTATTAAATCAGGTTTGAATATTGTAAGTGCCTAATGACCTACTAGATTTCTTACTCAAGAAGTATGGTATATATAAAATGAAATTGCTACCCTTCACAGGACTGCAATTTTTACAGGTACAGTATGCTAAGGCAATACCAACTTTATTGGGTAAATCATAGTCAATCTTACAAATTGCGCTTAACACAAGTAGAAATTGATAGATCAGGTATCAAAGCATAGGTGCTTGTAATTTTAAACAATAACCTATGGGTTGTTAGTGACTTTTGCATAGAAGCTAAATTTGAAATATGATGATTGATTGAGAATTAGTAATATCATTTTGATACTATGAATAAATGACAGCTAGAAAGCAATGATAAAAATAATCTTTAACCTTAAATGATTCCTATACACATCTGATTGAAATTTTTTTAAAGTTTATTCGAGGTGGGCCGACCTGGGGACGGTACCGCACCGATTAGGGAAGTGAAGAAAATGGGAAAGGAGGATAAAACCCGGAAAACCTCCATGCGCGGCGTATGATAGGCCAGGAACTCCATGGACCGCCTTTGCTATTCGCTATCTCGGTTCGGGGCATTGGCGCGCAAAACCAACACAGTCAAAATCGTCCCCTACCCAAAGTCCATTACCGGGATCGAACTCGGGAGGCAGTGGTACATCTGTTTTTTTTTAGTACTAGATGGTCCCAACCCAAGGGATGGTATATCTGATTGAAATTTTAATAGCAACCTTTATCTCCTTATAAATAGTAAAATTTTGGCTCAGATCAAATTCAAATGACTAAGCTTACAAGTCAAGTTTACTATTATTATAATATAAATTTATAGTTTGTTAAAAGGATACTAGTAAAGATAGCAATATTGGTTTAATTTATAAAATGAATGATCAATTTATCAGACTCAAAGATGCCTATTCTAAAAGTAAATGAGGCAGGTTGACCTTGGATTTTATACCATGCCAGTTTTTTAGCCTGTGCTTGTTTCAACCCTGTTCCAATAAAAACCCAACCCAGAGTGGAGCAGGAACTACCCCACTATGATATCCACTCCTTAAAAAGATATCTATTTTATACAGGGCTAGTGGAGTTACCTGTCATTTCTCTGGTTTATTTATTATCAGCTTATTTGAACTAGTTAATTTAAATTTTATATTATAGCTAACAGGAATTGGCTAATATTTTTCTGCATTTGTATATTTATTTATATAAAAATAGATTTCTGTATATAATATAGAATCTATAATGTGTTATGTAAAAATGTGAAAAAATGATAGATGACTCATAATGATGAATTTCTATTATTTTTATTGGTATAAATATATATGAACTAAATAAAATTTTTATGAATAATTTATGTGAATGAACAATATCTTTGACTATTCCATTTGCTATATAATTGAACCAACCTAAAATAATTGAAACTAAACTAACATCTAGTGTAACACAAGTGGATAATTAATATCTTTGGTTTTCTGATTTGGTGTATAGATGTATAGCATTTCTGAATTTCCTACTCTGGAACAAGCAACATATAGTTAACCATGCAAAAACATAGATTTTCTAAATTTAATCTGGCAATGTCAGACATTTACCTTTATACTAAAAATAAGAATGCTGTAGGTTGAGTTCTTCTGAAAAAGGGAAATGTCAGCCATTTGCAATATTCTGATATCATTAAAAGTTCATTTAATAGTAATAAAAATGTGAAAATTGATGAAATTGGCCAAAAGTCCTTGGCCAATTCTTGGTGGAACCCCATTAATTGGGGAAACACTAGTTTGAAACCTATAAGGGCACTGGTAAAATTGGCTGGTTGGATTACTCCAATATCAACGCAGACTTTGAGGTTACCATCAGCAGGCACTCCCCTGACCCCAACAAAGTCCTTTAATGCACCTGCATGGGGACCCCTCCCCTTTTATAGGCTTGGTGGGGGTCCCCCAAGGTGCAAGAAATTTCTCAGGCAGTCATTGGCTCAAGTTTATAAAATGTTACCTCATGGATACATTTGGGCCAATCATAATTCCTCTTCCTTCACTCCACTGCCCTGATGTGAGTTCCAAGTTATGATATGCTATTCCTACATATTTTTTAATTTGTACATATGCAGGCTATTCTGAATATATTTTCAAATTCCCCCTTGACCTTTGAATTTACTTTAAATACTAGATAATTGAAGGTCAAGGAGTATTGTTTTCCCCTTATCACACAGCTAATAATATTATAAAAACCCATTTTATTATCACTTTATTTATTTAATTAAATTTTTATAAAATCTTTAAGAAATTCAGCAGGTGTCAAGCACCAAGTGAGCACAAATCAGCTGGATTTCCACAGGCAACATTCAGCAACATCCCTTAAGCTTTGTTGATTTTCATTACAAAAGCAAGATGCACAGAAAAGTGTAGTCATTTAAATGTGAAGAAAAATAGTGAGAATCATTGGATTGTATAGAATCAGCACATCTTCTTTACATATGCTATAAATTATAGTTGCTTCAATCACATTTAGCATCAGTTTTTTCATGAAAAGTCTGGTTCCATTGCACAATTTTGACAGGTTCAGATTCTGAAGAAGCAGTATTGGTGAGCCAACTTTCAAGGTTAATATATGTGGTAGTATTCCAGGAAGCTCCATTGAATTGAGAAATTTGACTGAATAATTAATATAGATATATATACCAACATCCATTTATATATATATAGACAAAATTCTTAAATTTGTATTTATTACTGTTAGCTCATCATTTTTTTATTTTTACTTATATTAATATTTGAGGTGGGTCACCCTTGGGACAAATATACCACACTGAGAATTTTTCTAGCCAGTACAGGTTTTGAACTTGAAATCTGCACTAGGGTGGAAGCAGGATTACCTGCCAGGCTAAATGCCCTAGTTTTACTCATATTTGCAATATTAGCTTTAACTATATAAATAGTTTAAATGATAAAATGTAATTAAATAAAAGTGATTGTGCCAGAATTCAAACAACTGACCTTTATAAAATTTAAATATTTGTGCCAAAAGATGAGCTGATTATGCTAGAAGAGGTCTTTTTGAAATCAATTGGATTTTTGATTCAAAGTTTTGATTTAAATTAACTTCTAAAGAGCCAAATGACCATTAACCACTTAATCATTTAAAATACTAAATCAACCAAATATCTAACTGCTCAGCCATAACAATTTATCAATTACCATAAAAAGCATATAAGATTTTCACTTGTTACATATAAAACTTTTTATTATTAATATAAAAATAATAAATTTTAAAATTCATAACTTTCTCCATGAAAAAATACTTACATGTTTCAACTTTCATGGTGATCGGTCAAACAGTGTCAGTGTCTATAGCTAACAAATATATATATTAACATCCATTTATATATCTACTTAATAAAAAATTTCACTGACTGAATCTGAAACCTTTGAGTCTGAAGGTTCAATCTAATTTGGGCGAGTGGGTGAGAATTGGCAAATATTATCTAATAATTCACCAAATTGCTCACCTGAAACTAATTGAGTCTGATAGGTTCAATCTATTTGGGTGAGTGGGTGAGAATTGGCAAATATTAACAAATTTGAAACTATCGAGTATGATAAGTGCAATCTATTTGGGTGAATGGGTGAGAATTGGTGAATACTATCAAATAATTCACCAAATTGCTCACCCAAAACTAAACAAAAATCAGTATTAGAGTTTTAAGTAGATTAAGTAGTTAGGATAATCAGCTCTGATCAGCCACGAGGGCAACAGCAAAGCTGTTAGTCCGAGTGGCTTGAGAGTAGCACTGGCACAGCCTATAGGCTATATCAGAGCGAGCTTATAAATAAACCCGAGCAAAGCCAGGCAACTTCACTTTATAATATAAATCCTAAATTAATCAGTTCAAATTCTCTGGGAATAAATAAACCCAAGCAACGCTGGGTAACTCCGCTAGTATATAGATAAAACATGTTTATGGAGTATTATGAAGTGACCATAAACAAAAAAACTGGATCAGTAGTCATTTTGTCAACCAAATATCTTGGGTTGACAATCACAAGATAAATGGGGTACGTAATGACAACAGGTTTGAAACCTGTAAAAGAACAGGAAAAACACTGGATCTTCCATCCACTATTATTATTTTTTTGGTTAAAAATTAGTAACATGGAGTTAAAATATAAAAGACAGATAGGATGGTTGTATATGCGGGTGGTTCCTGCTACCGCTAATTCTTTTTCACTAGAAAAAAACATAAACAAAAAAATTGAAAACCCAATATCTCGGGTAGTATAGTGGTGAGTATCCCCGCCTGTCACGCGGGAGACCGGGGTTCAATTCCCCGCTCGAGAGAATTTTTGCATTGGGATTTACCCCGGGTTGGGATCATCTAGCACCAGAATTACAAATTCAACTTTTTGTGTAACACCGTCTAATACTTTTCCCTAAAAATTAAATATAAACTTATTGTATTATCTATATGTGTATATTAATATTCTTTATGTTTATCTCTTACATTTCTTTTATTTCATAGCAATTTTATTAACCCTTTCACTAATTTTCATAGAAATCCTTTATTTTTTGACACTTAAATCTGGCAAAAATTCCTAAGCCAAAGTTTACATTTTTTAATTATTTTGGTCCTTGTCCATAACATAAATACTCAGAAAATTTTTAATTAAAATGTGTACCCAAAAAAGGACCTAATTTTTTTTATTTCATTATAATATTTTTTCAAAGCAGCTAATTGCAAACAAAGCAACCAAGCATTTCCCAAAGGCTATCCAAAAATCTTTTCATTTTTCTAAACTCATACTATAATATACATATTTCCTTCCTTTATCCAGCTTCATAGAGAAATATATAAGCCTTATTTCTTGGAAGCAAACATCAGTTTTTAGATTTACATTGCCCTCATTTTTGACACATATATGCAGAAAAATCATTGAAAGGGTTAAACAGGCTCTCACAATATCTGTTTGTATGTTAGACCTTACAACTTAAAACTTTTATACCAGATTATGAATTTTTGTCTTTAAGCTTGATAACAAAATCTAAAATACAAATGGGTACCCAAATAAAGCTAATTTATGCAACATACAAGCTATTTTTATCTATTTGAGTTAAGCTGACCTTGTGACAACACTGCACCAATAAATAGAGAAAATGAAAATTGATGTTAATGGGAAAGGGTAATATATCCTGGTAAACCTTCTAATAGCATTATAATAGTCCAGGAACTCCATGAACTGTCTTGTTATCTGTTATCTTGGTTCAGGGAAATGGTGCACAATGCCTACACAGTTATAAATTGCTCCTACCCAAAGTTCATCTAATGGGATCAAACTCAGAAAGCAGTGGTTATTGTACCATGCTCTACTACTGGGGACACCCTTTTATTTTATTTGAGGTGGGCTGACCTGGGGATGATACTGCACTGATTAATGAGAAATTAAATGAATGGGAAAGAAGGATAAAATCTGGAAAACCTCCATGTGCAGCATATGATAGGCCAGGAACTCCATGGAATGCCTTTGCTATTTGCTATCTCAGTTTGGGGCATTGGTGCACAACGCCAACCCAGTCATAATTGTCCCCTAACAAAGTTTCTGTACCATAATTAAACTTGGGAAAGCAGTGGTAGAGATACCTATTCTACCACTAAGGTATCCTCTCCTTACTGGGGACACCTTTCTCACAATATAAAAGTTTTTATTTAATATATTATACCTCATTTTAGCAGTCATTTAGTAAAAAGTTCAAAAAATAATTTCTCACTATAATTTAACCTTATTCTTTATCTATATTATAAAAGTCTTTAATAAAAGTTTTGTTTGAACAAAAAGCTAGGAATTTGAAATATAGCATGAGTATTCTGCTCAAATTTTTTAGTTCATCTGAGAAATTGCTGATTTTAGGGTTTTTAAATGAAAAGCAGTATGAATTATTACCTTAATATTTTATATCAAAAATAATTTAAACTTGACAAACTATGCAAAGAAGATTCTGAAATATCAAAAAACCTATATTCAGAAGATTGGTATGTATGTTCAGCTTGGATGTTGTAATATTAAGTACATAAGGTATTTTTAATTCAATTTTAACAACAAAAATTTCAAAAGCATTAAAACTATTTATATAAAAGAAATCACATAAAAATCAATTCTTCTATAATGAAATACCAATGTATGAAAATTTTGGTATATATGTGACACTTGAGAGTTAGGTTCTTAAGTAGGTAAAGTCTTTGAAATTTATATTATATAACTACAAAATTGCAAAAACTATGAATCTATATTTATAGATAAATTCAGTTTTATACAAGATATAATTATAAACAATTAAAGTTAGATTTTATAATGTGTCATGGAGTTAGTTTCTAAAATTTTTAGTTACAATAAGAAGCTCATTATCACTAGGATATTTTTTCATATGTGAAAATTAGTTTTTAAGTTTTCTTGATAGATTCTATATTTAAACAATTAAAATTTGAGAGCAAGTACTTAAAATATTACTAAAACTAAATCCTGTATTTGCAATTTTTAAAGTTATGCAGCTTAAAAGTAGGATTACTGTGTAGGTAAGAGATTTTTCTAACAATAATTATACCAACAAAAATTATTTTAAACTATAAAAAATTTTAGCTATATAATCTAATTTCCAATATATATCTTAAATTATAAGAGTTTGGAAATTATAATTGGATTGAGGAAATTTTTGCTAGTTTATAGGTACATGTTAAAAATATTTATAAGATTATATACTTTTAATTGTAAAACCAGATTTTAAGTAATAAATGTCTATAATAAAACTTAAAATTTGGAAATTGTCAGAAGATATAATTCTTTTAAACTAAACTACTTACATAGACAAAATTTGGTATATATCTGTCACTTAGGTTTCCAGTTACAAAATAGGCATTCTTATTAGATTTTAGCCAAAAACATATAAAAGCTGTGGATCAATATATAAAATATATCTTTATGTATCTCCAAAATCACATAGACTTTTGAAATTGATATGGCAGTTATTAGTGTATAGGCACTATTAAGAAACTATATATAAAACTAGATAATTATATATTCTATGGTCAAGTGGTGAGTTTTTTGTATTGATAATGTTTCATCTAGAAGTTTGGTGTGTATTAATTGATTCACTAGGTTTAATGATTTGCGTTGGACAATTACAAGCCCAATATATTAACAAGAGTGGTTTGGAGGGAAATAATAAAAATATTGACCAAAAGACCATGGTCAATTCCTTGTGTAACCCCTCAAATTGGGGTAACACTACTATTAATAATTAGGCAAATAAAACAAGTTTGAGCAGTTGGATTGCACTAAATTGTTAGACAAATCTGGGAAATATATTGGAGGCTCCTCCCCAGGCCACTTCTAATAAAGTACAACATACACCATGAAGACTGGCTTCTTTTATAGAGTTGGAGGGGGTCCAGAAAGGTGCAAAATATTCCCATCCACTGATTGGTTAAAATATATCAAAACCTTACTGCACATATTTATCCTACCTGCCCTCCATTGGCCATCCCATCAAATAAAAGTGAGTCTTCTGAGCTCCAATAGGTCAAATATCAAAAATCCCTAATTTGGATGCACCTAGCTTATAATAAATTTCTCATCCAACTCACTTCAAGCCTTGAAATGATTTAAATACTAAGCATCCTGATATCAAGAGAGTTCACTTTTGTCCCCCCTCACTGAATATAATAAAAACACTTAAAAATTCAACTTTTATTATTTATTAATTTCTTCTTTATATATAAGTGGTAAGCAAAACTCTCTTATGCAATTATTTCAGCATTAGAGAGTACTACTTCTCCTGTGATAATATTGTTGGATTTTTAGGTGAAAACGCACCAGTGAGCACCAAAATAAACCTAAAATCCAACAAGTGGTGCTCAATACAGGGGCAAACTGTACAACACAAGCATATAACCAAAATGGAGGGCGTTCAAGTGGTTAACCCTCTTTCTCTCCACACCAAGAATGAAACCAGGATAGTTGCTCTTGAACTGCAACTAGCCAGCGCAATTTATTGTCAAAATAAACTAAAGAGCGCTTCCTTTCTACTCCATCTGAGGCTATCCCATTTAAACCCCCCTTTATCAATAAATTCACCTCTGGGGAGGGTAACATTGCCTCATTTATCTTCATTTTTGAGTTGGACATGGAGACATGACTGACCATTATAAAATCAAGCAAGTACTTCCCTGTTTAAGCCAAATGGCCCAAGAGATTGTAATTCCATACATGGACACAATTAATAGCTGGGCCAAGGCTAAAGAAATGCTTATGAATGAGTATAGCTCCATGCAGAGTTTAAAGAGAAGAAAACAGGCCTTAATGCGCCTTAGGCTAAAAGAGGGCGTATCAGTTGCTTTATTTGTTGATTGGTTCTACAGTGAAGCTCAGCTCCTGCTACTTGCAAAAATGCTACCACTTGTGATGCCATTGCTGCCATTCTGAGCGGGTTGACTTTACACCCTTATATAGCTCAGCATCTTATCTCTGTAAAACGCCACCTCTAGACTATCTGTGATATCAAGAAGGCTCTTCTGGAGGTTGCAGTTATTGATAACGCTTAAGATACTTCAAGTGTTAGGTCAACCACCCAGGTTCTGACCATTGAGGATTAATCAACTGTAGCCCCAATGAAGAAGGCTATGATGATCCCTAGGGACCCCCTATGCTGGTTACTACTCTGAGCCCAGCACCTGCAGTGCAGCTCAAACCTAATCTTCCTCCACCTAGCCAGCCTGAAGTTCCTATTCCATTAAATCAGAGTGCATCATCATTAATAGAGCAGCGCTCCTAGCCCTCATCTTGCCATCAAGATCATACCTTGTCAGCTAATGAACCTCTACAAGTGGCCCCAAATCCTTCTCCTAAGAGTAAAACCCTATCTCAGGTGACATTCCCCCTACTAATAATGGGTTAAATGACCAGGTCACAAAAGATAGACTGCCTGCTTTCTCAATGCACACAGCTGCTGATTAACCAAAAGCTGGCATAGTTAAAGCATCCACCTCCCAGATGCTATCTCTCTCAGACTCTTCTCCAGCCAACTTTAGTCTGAAATGTTGTAGTATGGTTTAGTTCAAACCTGCTACTTTAAAGGCCAAAAATAGAGCCGTGACAAATACAGCGCCTCCTCCAAAAATGAGTAGGGTTGAGGAGCGGCCTCATGGCCTTTCCTGCAATGAGGATTGTCTTAAACATACCCCCAGTCCTAGAAACCCTCTGATGTGAATTGAAAACCCCTCTGATGATGAATTTGAAGGGGGTTGTGAAGATGCCAGTCACTATGTTTTAGGAGCCCCAGGTAAAGTGGAGGTACCCAACAGGTTGAACCTGAAAAGAATGGTTATGGCTAAGATAACCTTCAGAATATATCTTTATCAGGTGCTGAGAGACCTGGAGGTTATTGATACCACCAGTGATGCTGACCAGCTCATTGCCATGATGATCCAATCCACTCAGAGTGTGCATACACTGCAGTCTATCTGAGATAAATACTCTGAAACTGCAAAATGACTTGCTTTTACTCTTTGGCTGGGGGAGGACCTTGCTCTTCCCCCTACTTGGGAGAACCTTAATCAAAGTGAAGGTTGTTGTCAATGGAGTATGAGTCTTTGCTATCCTTGAAACTAAATCCCTGTTAACGTTGTATCATCAAAGCTTATGAAAAATTTTAAGTTGGCCCCTGACCTTGACTATACTCAAGAGTTTGGCACTTCTAGTCTGAATAACACTCACACTATTGAGGCCTAGTCATCTTTACCCATCCAATTTTGGAAACTCCTCCTCTCATCCCCCACAGTGGCTTTAGCCAACAATATCTATGACATGGTCATTAAGCTAGTTTATACTAAAGTATGATGGGATTATCAATCTGAAGCAGGGCTATCTCTCCCTGCTTAACTATGAGGTTTCCCTGATTTTGGACCACAATGAGATTAATAAAAAGGAATATGCTTGCACAGTTGAGCATCCTTTCTCCGTCTTATCACTACACCACATCAACAGATAGGTAGAATACAAAAATGCTGCCTAAATCAGTGGACGCTCTAAAGGGAATTTTTTTAAAAAGCTGAAGAGGTGTTGATTAAAGTGGGTGAATAAAAGGTGATTGACACCAAGATTACCCTGCAAATCCCCCACAACTTCCTGATGCACATAACCAGCATCAATGGTATCAGTCCCTTAGAGCCTCAAGTATTGCCCAGCATCCTGAACCCATCTTACCAATGACCTATCTATATATATATTGGGGAATTTTACTAATAAGGACATGGTTGTAAAAAACACCAGGAGATTGGGAAAGGTCTGTTGATCCCAGTTAAGAAAATTAACCAGGTCCACTGCATTGAGTCAATGTCAGATATGGGTCTACCTGCTGACAAATCGTTATGTACATAGCTTGATGTTCATATCTCAATGAACAATCCTCTTCAGAACTGGAAAAAGTCCAAGCCTTGCTAGATGCCTACAGCAACATATTCTCTAAATATGAGACTGACTATGGTCAAATGAAGGGTTGGAGTCATACTATTGATGTTGGGGATGCAAGTACCATCCAATCCAAATCCTATCATATGTCAAAAATTAATGAGCAACAGATGAAAATGGATCTCAAACAGCTACTAGATGCTGGGCTCCTGGTACCTTTGCAAAGCCCTTGTTCTTCACCTCTCTTCCTTATAAAAAAGAAAAATGGTGGTTATTAGGTTGTAACAGACTACCACCAGTTAAACAACATCAAAAAGGAAAATATATATCCTATCCCTTGCATTGACAATGCCCTAGCACAGCTCTCTGGATCTAAGTTCTTATCAGCTATAGACTTGGCAAAGGCTATTGGCAGATGAACCTCTCTCCCCAAGATCAAGAGAAATGCACTCTGAATTGCAGAAAAGGCCTATTCCAGTCCACCTGACTACCTATGGGGTTGTGCAATGCGCCTGCAACTTTCCAGTAATCCATGGATCACATCTTGCAGGACCTGAAGTTAAGTTGTGTCATTGTCTATCTTGATGACATCACATTGTTTTCTAAGATCTTTAATGATCATCTTACTCTCCTAAAAGAAGTCTTTTAACAAATAAATCAGTCTAACATTAAATTAAAGCCCTTCAAGTGCACTTTTTCTAAAAAAGTTATATTTCCTTGGACATTCCATCTCCCATGATATAATTTAACCCCTCCAAGACAATATTGAAGCTATAGCCAAAATGCCTGCTCTTAAATCCCTGTGCAATATCCAGGTATTCTTGAGTATGATGGGGTATTACCACCAATTTATATAAGTTTGTCCATCTGAGTGAGCCTCTTGTATGGCTATTGTCTAAGAATGTCCCTTTTCATTGAGGAGAAAAACAAAAGGCTCTTTGAGATGCTAGAAGCAGTTGTTGCAAAAGCAACCTTTTCTGTGCCACCCTGATTATGGTAAACCTTTTCTTCTGTTTACTGATGCCTTTGACTACGCTGTTGGAGCCATTCTGCACAATTGGATGATAAAGACGTGTATCACCCTTTCTCATATTTCATCAAAACGTTATTCAAAACTGAATGCAATTACAGCATCACTAAAAAAAGAGTGCCTTGAAGTACTGCTGGCTGTAAAGTATCATCACCATTTTTTATATGAAACTTTCTTTACTGTGGTCACTAAACACTCCTCTCTGAAATGGTTGCAGAATATGAAGGATCCCACTGGGCGTTTGGCTCACTGGGCCTTAAAGATTAAACACTACAATATGAAGATTGAGCACCATGCTTGAACCTGCCATATTAACGTTTATGGTTTGACTTGGCTGCTTATCCTTCATCTGGATAATAGTGAAGCTGAGAGGCTGCATGACCTCCTTATAACCCCTGACGCCTAGAAAGATGAGGATGAACACATCCAGAAAACGTTAGCCTGACACTTATATAACATCAAGGTGGAAAGCGGGAAGTTGTATAAGAAAGTAGGGGTAAATTGGTTGCCTTATCTCTGACCTTTTTGAGCAAGGACTTGTGATCATGAAGGTCCATTCTCTTCTAGGGCACAGTGGAGTGCGAAAAACTTATGAGTGGGTGAAGGATAGGTACTACTGGAAGGGAATCATGGAATCTATCATCAAAGTGCTGGATACCTGCCTAGTCTGTAAGAAGCAATCCAGCTACAAACCCAGTTATCAAAACCCACCAACCACACCTCAACAAACGTTTCATACAATAAGTTTGGACGTGGTAGGTCCATTACCTCAGACTACCAATGGAAATTGCTATATCCTAGTAGTTATTGATCACTTCACCAAATGGGTTTAAGCGGTTGATCTTCCTGCCCAGTCAGACAAAGCTACTGCCACTTTCCTCCATTAACATGTTTTCACCTAGCATAATTGACCCCAGGTCCTACTTTGTGACAATGGGAAGAATTTCACCTTGCAAGTGGTAAAGCTTTTAGCTACTTCCATGGGGATGCAACAACGTTTCTCATCCCCTTACAACCCTTCCACAAATAGTACTGTGGAAAAAGCAAATGGAACCCTGGTTTCTATAGTAAGGAAGATGGACAGCTCAGATCCCTTAAACTTGGGATCAATTCTTACCTAGTTCCCTCATGGCTACTGTATCAGCTACCATCAAATTCTTAAAATGTCTCATATTCACATATTATATGGTCAGAAACCAAGAGTACCAGCCCTGCTAGCTAAAGATGTCTTCTCTGGTAGGACAGATGATTCTGAAAAAGCTCTTAAAAGATTGTCATAACGCGTCATCCAGCTTCAGTCTGATTCCATGACTAACCTAGCTAAAACAGTCACAAAAGAAGGGGTAGCTGCAAATGAGCATAGGAAGCATCACCCTTCTTTTCAAGTGCCAGACCTGGTGTTATATTACCATAATTGCATCACTCCTAAAAAGTGAGAATCTTGGGTCTATCTGAGAAGTCCCACTTGTAATCACTTATAAGCAAGAGGATGAGTACTTTATTAAGTCCATTGCTAATGGAGCTACTATCATCTGAGTCCATGGACAGTTCTTGCACCCATATTCTTCCCCTAACATTCTTGAAGGGGGTAATGTCAGACAATTATAAGTCAGATATTATGAGAAGAGTGTTTCAGATAAAAATAATGATAAAACTGGCCAAAAGACCCTGGCAAATTTTCAGTGGAACCCCTCAAATCATGGCAATACTTTCATTAATGAAACTCAGCCAAATAGCATGAGTTTAGGTAGTTGGATTGCACTGTCATTCAGTGAAATCAGACAAGTCATTCAGAGATCCCATCCTCCAATAGACTAAAAAATTAAATCTTTTACCCATGGGTTCGTCTTGCTTGCAACTGATCCTCCATCAGCTGTTCTATTAAAACAAGGTGAGTTTTAAAAGCTTCAATATGTCAAGCCCCATATTTCCTAGTTTTGGCTCAAAGCTAATAATTAATTTATGCCTATCTCTCTTTGGGCCTCAAATATTTTTAAATATTAATCATCGAGATTGTAAGAGGGTTCACTTTCCTTCTTCCCACTGCACTTATATAATAAAACTTATAAAAACCCAAATTTCTAATATTATTAAAAATATTTATTTTATTTTTAAGTATAACATATCTCCTAGAAACGGTTATTCAGCAGTTGAGAGTGTAACTCCTTTTGCAGAAAAATTTTTGAAATTCAAGTATAATCAGCACCAGCAATCATAAGAAAACCTAAATTTCAACAATCAAGACTGAATCCATGAGCAAGAAAGCCTGCACTTGATGCATATGAAGGCCTATTTATGGATGGTGCTAATTATAGCTGTGCCAATTTTGAGGGCTTGCTATCCTAATGCATAAGATGGAGAGAAGCTGAACTGATATCAGCTAAATTTGGTCGCAGGGCCACACGCTGCATGCAGATATTGGAGGAGCACATCAAGCATAATAGTTCTCTATTGACATCAGCTTTTTACAGTCACACTGTTTTACCTGGCATTAATGAACAGGCACGCTGCATCTGATGGTACCTCCCCTTCACTCCAAAGGAAAGTTTTAGTGGGGGTAGAACCTTTCATGGCATATGGGGTAACAAGAGAGTGTAATGGATCAAGAGACACCTGATCCATACATTGCTTTAAATCAGGTGGCGTTTGATCCAAATGTGGCTTTAATCCAGAGAGCTTTGAACTCAGGGAAGTCAGAGCTTGTGAATTCAACATCCCAAACCCAAATTGCATCTGTGAAATGACACCAGGCTTATGCACGGCATGGATGAGAATTCTTTGGGATGTGGAGTCTTTGCAAGCAATGTGCTGGACAGTGTTCATTAGAGCCTAGAATAGGAGTGAGCCTACTCAATACTTGCAAAGTACTATTTATTGAAGGATGTTGTGGCCCTGAAGGTCCAGTTGCATCTTCTATTAAAAATGGAAAATTAAAATAAAAAGTGATCACTTGCTAATAAAGAAATATTATTTTTAAAAAAAATATTAAAGAATCAAATCGGAATCATGAGCTTAACCAGTGAGCTTGGTGTGATTTTGCGTCGTTCTTGGCTCTTTCCTGGTCCCAGACCCTGCTGTTGATGTGCAGCGTTATGGGAACAGTTGTGCGTGAATATGTGGCAATGACAAGGTATGGAAGAAGGGTTTGAGGATGGGCCTCAGAGGGTCTGTCCCTAGTATGGTCAGTAACATGGCTCTTACTTCCCAATTCATTTGTAGCATATTGGCGTGAACCTGCCCATTACAGAGAGGGCTCAAGAAATGGCTGTTTCCAGCCTCAAATAGATCCAATCTGGATACCAGTTTTGAGCCAATCCCAATTAAGTTCCAGGGTTATAGCCCTTCACATGGCCACCGCCACTTGCTGTGGGATACTAGTTCAATCCAGGCATGAGCTAGATTTTGGGGGGGCGAATACCTTTTCACCCCAATCTGCTGCTTTAGCCAGTTAGGTACCGTCACACCAGATCTTTTATTTGGCCAGTGAGAAGGAGCAACCTTGTAGAGTTCAAAGGTTTTTTTAACCCTTAAACTTGCCCAATCCTGGACCTGAAATATAATGCCTTAGCATGAGCCAGTACATCATCTCAGCAAGGGAAAACTATTATTGCTCCAGCTAAATTGCAGCTTTTAGTGATCACTCTAGAAGAGCCCCCAACTAATGGCTATTTTCATTCAGCCAGCTTGCAGCAAGTCAGATGCCTTAGCAGGATCTATTTACATGTATGACCAGTATGATGCTTCTATAGCCTTAAACTCATCTGGGATCTACAGTAGCTAATCCTAGAAAAGGTAGTATTATACTACTCAAGGGCAACTTCAGTGAAAAGAGCGTGGTGAGCCCAGTTGAGTGCAATGGCAGCATTGTGGGAACACTTTAATATGCATTAAGTTTTGGTGACAAAAGATGTGAGTTTTTTACCAAGGGCACCATATTTACAGGGATAAATGTTTGATTGAACTCCACTTGCATCATAGAGGTCAATGCCTGCATCCAACCATGTCTTAGCATATTCAGGTTTTAGGTGCTTGTGGACAGATGCCTCCACCACTTGTTGATCCATAGCAAGCTTCATCAACTTGAGGGCTTGATCAGTGCAGATGCACGATGATTTTATGTTACTGTCAACTATATCAGGATTTGGGTGTCAATCCACCATTTTGCTGCCCTGGCGAAGAACTTGCTAGCACACTAAATAGCTGTTATAGGGGTTATGGCTTATGAAAATAAAATTGAATTGGTATGATGTATGAGAACTGCAGTTTCCCACTGCATCGCCTCCTAGGTGGAGACTTCTCTACAGTTAAGCATTTTTCTGCACTAACATATATTTTGTGGGCATTGCAGGTTATAGTGCTTAGTTTATGGGGGTATTACATGGTATGGCGCTTGACTCCAGGGTAGTATTGTTGGATTTGGGGATATCTATGACACTTTGATTTTTTTAGCAGGAGGTTTTGGTGTTCTGAAGAATCTGATTTATATACTAAAGTAACTATAACTCCATCAGGGTTATGAGCTGATAAGGGGTTATTTGAATGAGGGGTGTGAACTTTGTTGAGGACACTTGACAAAAAATACAAACATAATTTTACTGAAGGTATATGTTAAAAGCATGGTAATGTTTTTTAACCGCCAGCTAAATGCAACATTCTTTTTGAACCAAAAGTAAATGCCTGTTTGAATTCATTGTCATAAAATCATTTTGTGATTCTGCATCTGCTGCTATCTCCCAGTTTCCACACGTTTTGTTGATACTGCAGCAATTGCTGTTTGAATTCAGATGCTTTGTTTGCTCATTTAGTTGCCATCTCAATTTTCTTATTCAATTTACAACGTTTTACTCAATATTTAGTTTCCCTTTGCTTCTCTGCCAGTTTCATGTTGTAGAATGCATCAATTTTCTCCTGCTCAGTCATCATTGACGCAAATGGTGTATTTGTTTTGTACTTGTTCAATTCTTTGTACATCATTATCTTGCTTTTTTTGTTGTGACAGGGCCGCTGGTACCAAAGTTTCACCACTGACAGCAACCGCTTGTTGCTGTTCTTTCTTGAGCTTCTTTCATAACCACTTCTTTCTTGTTCACTCAGCATGTTGTCATTTCTTGATATAACCTTCTTGTTGCTGCTATCCATTGTCAAATGCTGTTGTCAGTTGCTGCATTATGGATATTATATAACAGCAGCAGTGTATCTCACAATACAATTTACAACAATACCAATGATGTTATGCAATGAACCATGTGTGTGTATCATTCTACTATATATCACCTCTCACGAGTAGCTCTACTATTAGTTGCTGCAATAGTGATGATGATATCACAGTGTCATGTGTTACTCAAAAGTTTCAAATGATGTCTAGCTAAAAGACATTACCATGTCAAAAATCTCAATGGATTTAATAGCTTCTGATTGAACCTAACTATTGTTAAAAATTTAAGGGTGATTAATTTTCTGATTGGGGGAAGAGTTGGTGGAGGTTATCCCCATTGTAGCTGAGGCTTCTGCCATACCTGATGGGATTGGATTTTCAGTAATGGGGCACTGGATTGATAGAGAAGTTTTCTGAGGGTTATTGGATACCAGTACCTTAGCCTACTCAAGGACTTTTCCAATTGGCAGAAGATACAGACTCCACCAGAGTGGTAGCTGCCTGTTCCAAGTATGGCTGAGAAGCTATCATTGGGTTATGGGCACCCAAATTTATAATTGAACAAAACTGTATACATCAATTAAAGAGTTGGTGGCCAAGTTAGTAGGGTGCACTTGGGACTCATCATTAACACTTTTACTGTAAGAGTTGGTGGATGTAACCCACCATTTAGATTAACTATTTGGTGGAGTAGTTTTATTTATATTCTAAAACTAGTTGCCATGAGCTGATGACTCTATGAGCTAAGCTCTTTCAGGTGGGCTTCCCATCTATAACTGTAGCTATAAAAGTCATGAATAATGCTCTTTATAAGGGCAGCAGGTGCAAACTAATTTTTTTCTTCAGTTAAAAACTTTACTGGGTCACCTTATTGAATCTAAAAATTGATACTATGCACAAAATAAAGTTAGGCTTACTGAGCATATGATTCCATGAGTAGGTTTGTTATATATGGTATAAAACTTTAGTAGATAAGCTGGCAGGTAGAAGGCAACATTTTTAGTAATAATATACACTATAATTAAGGTTAAAAGATGATTTTAAGTTTTATCTCATAATAAGAAGCTTAAGTATATGATCCATACCTTATGACTGAAGGTTGTTAGAAACTTTATTAATCTTTTATTATTCTAATGTTATGGTATGTTACTATCATTGTGTTTAGCCATCTAACTTTTTAAAGTTTAATAATTGAGATGGTTAGGTTACTTAGATAATGGTTGGATTTTCCTAAATAAACTGTGTATGATGGCAGGCAGATAGCTAGTAGATAGATTAAAATTTTTTCTGATCTGATCTGATTAAATTAGATAGCATTTAGTTTTGGTGGCTTGGGAATACTCTTTTAAGTAAAATCATAAATATATTATTTGTTCAGTTGATCTAGTTGATATAATATTTTTGGGTATAAAATTGATAGTTCTTAATTAATTTTGTTTTTTATCTAGGTGCTTTTATTAGTCAATTATATGGGAAACTTTCTGATACCTATCTATATTATATCAACTCATTTATTTAATTGATTTAATTGTTCAATCTATGGTAAATTTTCAATCACCATCTATAAAATTATTTGAGGTGGGTTGACCTTGGGACAAATATACCACACCAAGAATTTTTCTAGCCATTACAGGTTTTGAACTCAAAACCTGCACTTAGGGTGGAAGCAGTTTTACCTGCTTGGCTAACCACCCATCAATCACCATCTATGATAATTCATTTTATTAAAACTAGTCATTTTAATTTTCAATCTATGGTATATTTACTGATCCCTATCTACAATAATTATATTTATCAGATCTATTTGATTCAATTGGTCAATCTATTATAAATTTATTGATTGCCATCTACAATATTTGATTTTATTAATCTGGTTAATTTTATCAGTTAATTTATGCAAAGATGATAGCCATTTAAAATGATTTAAGCCCATCACACTATAATCTCATACTTGCATGGAATTTGAACATACCCCTCAGAAATAGGATAAATATATCATTTCAAGATAGTTATATGATTGTGCTAACATCAGATACATTAACTATGTATCATCAAAGGTAAGTTTTGTGGGCTGTGGAATGAGTAAAAGGGTCTTAGGATTCTCCCTCTGCAGGGTGTAAGCCTTGTCCTGGGGAGAAGGTTGACATATGCTGCTATGCAGGATTCAATCTTCAGACTACTCAAATGGTCCCATAAGTCCCAAATTAAGGCTCAGTTCCCTATTGTTAATTTAGGCTTCAAATTCAGAGTATTACCTGAATTACTCCAAATTTGGCTAATATTTATTCTTCATTATTTACAAATAATTTACCTAATTACAGGGCCACATCCACATGATTCTATTACCTGTAGCCCAAAGCTCCCAATATCTTCATCAGCTGTTTATTCTGGAAGCTTACAAGTTGGACCCCTAAACCTAGGCCATTGGAAGAGCTCCTACTTTTAGTCAATACTAATCTAACCTATGCTATAAGACTATCATCAGAAGATCAATAAGCTCAGGTGACCTTTCTAAGTGGGACATGATGAGTGACAAACCACATGGGAATCAAGAATGGCTGATGGATTCCGCTTTGCCATCCCCAATGAATCATGATTCCCTTTTACTTTTAACTGTACTATAGATAGTACTGCCTTTTTTAATAAAGTACTTTTTCAGTATATACTATTTTATCTATTTATAGTCCAAGTTTAGCATATGAACAAAGTCCCATAAATGTGTATCTCATTAAGCCCCTAGTCCTCTAAGCTGACTATAGCCTCCTGCAAGTCAGCCACTATGTCATGCTCCCCAGCGTTAGCGCCTGCGAGCGCAGCTGGAAGAGATAAAAAGGGTTTTATGGCTTACTTGACCTGGTTAGACATAAGAAAAACAGCTATAATTGGTAAATGAGTTATAGGGTGGATGATTTAAATTGAAATTAGCCGAAGCTTAGGCTTCCGTCATCATCTCTTGCCATTGCTTTTCTTTTTATTAATTATAAAGATATTGAGTTTTTCAAAAAGAGTATTAATTGAAATTACCCGTAAGTTTGACTTGAGCAACTGGAAAACTCACTTATTATAGATGGTATCAAATTCAATATCAACTTAAATCGTTCACTTATTGTAGATGGGGTATCAAACTCGATATCAACTTAAACCGAACCCCATCTAACAAAACGGTAACTGTTTCTATCGGGAGTTGGGTAAATTTTTTTACCCCCTTGGTAATAATCTTTAACCCCCTCGCCCTATTCCGCTTATAGCCCCTTTTGGATTTTTTACCGTCCCATCTAAAAACTCGATCCGGTAGTATAATCTGTAGAGGTCGAGGGTAATTCGGACCCCGTAAACTTTTCATAGGGGGGTGTAAATGTTGACCCTTTGAGCTTTTTTTAGTACTAGATGGTCCCAAACCCTTTGAGCTTTAATTGTTTAAAGAATTTATTTATCTTTAATCAAAAGGATTTGTTTAAATTACCTATCTATCTTTAATCGGTACAGTTTCGGAGGTTATTAGTCAATCGAATTTTAATAGAGTAACCTAGCACTTGGGAAAACTTTTATTGAAATAATAATTTCAGAAGGGGGTTTAAAACGAAATTAATTAATGAGGGACCAGTTCTTTGGTGATTAAAATCCTATAAAGGATTAACCCTTACAAAGCGCCGACCACTTGAACCTACAAATTTAATTGAAGTATCCCCCATTACATTTTTAAGTACAAAATCATATTGGCGCCCCCATTAATCCTTAAGCCGGATGAAACTTTTTTGGGAATTCATTAATACTTTGGCGGCAGATTAATCTACTCGGACCGGTAATAAGCCTGGAAGGGTAATCGGCCATGATACCGCAGATGTTGGCTATATCAGACCATATGATCTATGGGGGCTTTAGAAGTTTATCAACATCAACCATACTGAGGGTGAAGTCCACGTTAAACCGATCAACTGGAATTTTTTAACCGATTCTAAATTAAACTATGGAACCCAAATTGTTACCCGTGGAGCGATAAACTGAGGGGTAAGTTTAGGTTTCAAATTTAGCTAAAATTAAGTTTAAATTTCAATCCCATATTTTAAATTGTAACATCAAACTATTTTATTAAGCTTCTCTAGGATGGAATAAAGGTTATCCCGGTTGATAAATAAAATCGCGGTGCCCAAACTATCCATACGAACCTATAAAAAATTAAAGGTATATAATCGATGGGTCGACGGTGGACCAAATATACTAATGATGAAATACGCATTATTCCTAGGTGGGTACCTTGCCCATATGGAGATGGTTTACCCGACCATCCCAAAGTCCAAGTATAACGAACTTTTACAGTGGTACGAGAAGGATTATACCAACATGTTCCCAATTGGGAACCAATACTACCAGGATTTTCCCTTCTGCCACCATCCGATGGAAGATGAGGTTGGGAAGCCAGTTGAGGCGGGGGCAACTTTAACCACTAGATTTGCAGGAGATGCCCCACACGATGGTGGCCATTGTGAGTTCTCAATTAGCTACGATGGGAAGGAGTACGCTGTTATTAAAACAATCCTTAGCAAGTGTCTACGTAATGGGGTGATGATGTACGACATCACCATCCCTCAATCAGCACCAAGTGGGCGTGCCATACTGTCATGGACTTGGTTCAACCGCATCGGGGAGCGTGAAATCTACATGAACTGTGCTGCCCTAGACATCAAGGGTGGACCGGCCTCTGGAATGATTTTTGGCCCCAAACGGCTTATTGCCAACTTACCCAACTTTCCAACCATCCATCAGTTCAAGTACTCCATCAAAGGTGTCCACCTCTTCCGTAACCGCAACACAGTTGAAACGGGGATTGGTTCTGATGGGACCCCTACTCGGTTGAGTTTAAAGTCGACTTCTCTCCCCTACCCGGCCGAGATTACTTTTACGATCCCTTGAATCCAATCATCGATCCCACCTTAGGGTTTCCCGATTATGGGATCGATGAGGATAGGGACGATTAATAAAATTACTTTGGGTCAAACAGAAATAATCGATTTGGTTACTAAGTCCAAAATCGGAGCTGTTCCTAATTAATCATACGATTAAAAGATCAAAGCCTTATAATTAATCTCTTCCCCCTCAATAAATTCGAATGTTAGCCTATGACCATTCAAATTCGATCTCCATTGATTACTATATCCACATCTAATCATACCATGACAAAAAAACTTCAGATGGGTGAAATTTTGAAACAGTTTGAGTTATTGCTATAGCCTAACTTGGTACAAAAAATATAAGTTTTAAACTCAAACCCCATATGAACAATCAATCCTCTTATTGGCTCCTTTCAAGGTAACCTAATTCCCAAGCGCTTTAAACCTATTCGCCTCATTTGAAATCAAACTTATTATCATATAAGGGACGGTTTAAGTGTTAGGATAACCCCATCAAACCTAGTTTAGGGGTTTCCAATCTAAGTTACCCTATAGGTTAATATCTATCCACCAAATCATAACCTAAAAAATAGTAACTTGGTCTACATGGATCATAAAATTTAAGCGGGCGGATCCCGAATTAAAAGGTTTCAAAGTGCGCTTAACCTTTTAAAAAAGGGGTCAGATGAGTATCACCTAACCCCAGTTCAAACTCGATCCCCAATGTTAAACTTCCCTCGGTAACCGCATCAAGGTAAATTTTATGGCCGCATCAACAAGGTAGTTTACCCAGAAAGGGGTTACGATTTTGAAACTGGTGAAACCTATAGCTTAATCATTTTTAAATCCCTCACGCCCAATTGAGATTAATTTAAGATTTAGCTTCAGTTAGTAGCATTGTTATAAATATATGTAAACCTGGGTTATAATGATCTATGATCATATTGTGTCCAAATAATTTTTAGTTGAAGCCTCATGACTATCCTCGGATTAAATTTTAGATGATAGGTTTCCACATCTTTTACTATTTTCGCATAATCTTCTACTATCTCAAAATCACCATTTCCAAATACCCTTTTACAACCTTTTATAGCGTACTTTTAAGAAACTTTCAACGAAAGAGAAAACTATTTCACTTCATCATAATAAACCTTTAATAGTCTATAACCTAACGCTATTGCTTCTAGGTGTTTTAACCGTATAAAAATTCAACTCATCTTAACCATTTAACCGATAAATAGATTAAAAACTTTGAACGATCTTGCCATTCTACCCATAAAGATCAGTAATACTAAATTACTATTAACTTTATCAGCCCATATCGATTAATAAATGATCAAAGGTTTATCGAGGGAACCAGCCCCAGTTAGAGTCAGTCTCAACGTATGATCAATCACCCTATTGGTGACGTTAAACCTCAGATCATTTATACCGATTTAACTTACCCCAACATCCATAGTAGAACCACTTATTTTTATAACATCCATACCTCACCACCACCAAAAATACTTCGCCAAAAATATTTACATTAAACTCAGCTAATCATCCCTCACTCATAAGTATTTCCTAAAACGCCACCTGTTATAGATACCTTAAAACCTGGGTATTCATCTCCCCAACCTTTATAAAAATTATACAACTATCTATAAATCCTTAAGCGCTACTCAGTATCGATAATCTGCACCAAATGAGAACCCTTAGATTTAGAGTAGCCTATCATGGTGGGTTTACCATCTTGGAATTGGATCATGTCCTCATAGTATCTTACAAATCCTACCACGACCAAGATCATCAATCATTAGCTTCAAAGCCAATCTCCATATTAATATTAAGGGGTGATTTATTCTACCAATCAAAAACTGGTTATGAGAGATAAGGTTTCTTTCAGGTTTCAAATTTGCTGTCCTTAGACATTAAGCTATTTTTTAGTTTGCACACTGACCTTTATATATTTTATAAACCCAAGGTACCAATTTCACCAGATTCAACTGTTTCTAATATCAATAATCTCCCTTTAAAATCTTTACTACCAATATCATTAAAAGAGTCAGGTATAGGTTGTTCAAGTTCACCTTTATAACCCTCTAAATCTTGTTATAAAGATAAGGTTCAGTTTTAGTTTAAAACTCACTGTTAGTCCAGGAGAGTACCCCCTGCACCCCAACTTTAAGAAATTTCTCCTTGCATGAAAAAAAGTGCTATAAGACAGCTAACCTCTGGTACCCCATGGCTATTTAGCTAATGTGGTGGATGGGAGGTGGGTGATGGCATACCCAAGGTTACCCCCTTTACACCTTACATCACCATCCAAGAGTTAAAGCATAAAAGTCAAATTTACATGATCTTATTGAGGGAACCAACATCAGGGAAAAGGCTGGGAGGCAGGAGGTTCAAAAGGTCAAATTGAAGGACCTTCCTGACCTTAAGCACAGTTTAAATCAACGCTGGGTACAGGTTAGGTACGCCCAGGTTGGTACAAGTGAGGTGCCTAAAGACCAACCCCTGTTTCAGCTCTAGCACTAAAATGAACAAGTTATAAATTAAAAGGATGACGTCTCAATTCAGTTTATTGGGGAGTGGGGGTTTAAAACCCGTTCTATTTATAAAATTGCAAGCTCAGGTCAGGTTCAACTTCAGTTGAACAATCAAGTAAGATCAGTTTCAAGGTATGTGACCCTTTCAGATGGAAGCATGCACCTATTGGTGCACCAAGACTTATTACCACTTTCACCAATCCATAGTTTCCCCAAGCTGGCTTACTTATGCTTGCTCAAGACAAGCATTTCTTGTTAGTCATCTCACTATTAACCCCATAGTCCTTTTTATGTTTTTCCATATATTGATTTGGGCAAACCTGTGCGCAGACCTCTTTGAGGAGGTCTCACACTGTGTTAGCCAATTTATTTGGTTCAAAATTATCACAGCCTCAGTTAAACCGCTGGGCCTACTAGGTTCCCTCCAAACCTGGTCATCAGTGCACTCTACCCCTGTAACAAACTCAGTTATGAACTGCTCTCTGGGGCAAGGCCAAGTTTTGAAGTTTGCTCAATTTATTATTGTTAGATTTTGAATGTCTCAAAAATAAACTCTTTGAGAAAACCATCAATGTTAATAAATTACTCCCAAGGATGGATCCTTTGATCCTTCCCAATTTATCTGCATAATCTGATAAATCAGATTCACCTCAAAACCACCTTGATTGCATCTAATTGACCTGTTTATCATAGCTAATAATAGCAATGATATAATTACATTTTGGCCAATTATTGGATCCACTTAGGTGAACCAAGTGATCTATGGCACAATTGTAATTGCATTTATGATTTTAATACAAAAAAGATTTGTGCGTTCTATTTTTAATGTATGTCAATCATTGTAATTGGCACAATAGTACTTGCACATGGATGGCCTAAATTGGGAGTACCTAATACTATTATTAGGCCTGCTGACGTCCCAATTAGGGGTGCATCATAATTCAAACTCTATATTTTTATTCTCCCCATTTATTGTATTTTGTCAGCTGTATGACAAAATATAATTGGCTGATTGAGAGGCGAATTTACACCACTGAGGTGCTAATATTAAGCCTAATAACCTTCCCAATTACAAGAGTAGTAGTGTCTCCAATTGGGATGAAATAATTGTAATTAAGTTAATTCAAGGGCTGAATAACTTGGGGGATATTTTAATAACCACTGTCATAATCCATAGCAGATTGGCATGGTTTTAATGAACTCATCTAATAGATGAGTATGGCCAGGAGAAGCCCTAGAGATATAAAATAATGTCACTTGGTCCTTAAACAAAACATCATCTTTCCATATATTCAAATTTTTGTCTTATATTGTCTTATTTTAATTTGACATGAATATTAAAGAAGTGTAGAAAAGTATTCAGGGGAGCTAGCATAATTACCTGTGTCTGGAGAGTTCCCAATTAGAGAGGGAAAATACAAAAAAGAAGACCAGAAGGGTCATTTATTGTTGTTTAGCTTTTTGAGCTTCCAAACGGTTATGAAATACTATAGGACATATAGCATAATTGAGGATTTATCAGCCAAAACTCTTCCCAACTATTGAAGCAGAAATACATTAATAAACGATCTAGTCCTCAATTTCCACAAGTGGTGCTCACTAAAATTTACTTTACACTTTTATTATGAATAATTCAGCAAAATTTCAGGCAGATTCTGCCAGAAGATATGACGAAAATGAAAATGGAAACCAGTGACCAGGAAATCACCAAGTACTTCAACGCTGCATGCAGAATACTGAGGAGAGTACTTCATACTCCTTAGATCTAATCACGGCAGGAGGGGGGCATGTGGACACAACTGGCCCTATTGAGTTTACCTCCAATAGTGTTAAGGAGATGATTGAGACTTTGTTCCATGGGTATAGGATCTGTACATCGCAGATGGACCCATCTTTTGGGCTATTCTACTACTTGAAGGATCAGACCTTCAAGATGGAGATGTATATGTGGTACTTAGAGGTGACCATGGCAACTCTGGCCAAACGTCTCATCTGTACAAAACAACAAACAAGTTCTTGGTTAGCTTATTACAGCCCTCAATCAAGCACACCCAAAGGATTCTGGCTTGGCAGAAGCTAGAGCTTGCAGAAGTACACCGAGTTTAAGAGGAGGAGCGATATTCCTGATTGAACTTACTGGATAAGCTGAATTTCATCTTTACCAAAGTTAAAAAGGATATAATCAGTAATACAGAATAGGTCAATGATGCACACAGAAGAGTAACCACTTTGAAAGATCAACTTAATGAAAAAGTTCCAAAAACTGCAGCTGATGTTCTCTCATTACATGGACTGACCAGCGGATGGAGCAATAATATCAGGTAATGCTGCCAGAAATATGAGAATTACTCCAAAGTTCTGTCATCTTGGACCAAACGTTTGACCAAAGATGCCACTTTTGCTCAGAGAAATCACCTGGAATTGAAAGCCATGCATGTTCAGCTCAATGAATATGTCCAAACTGAGTTTGGCATATTACAAAAAAGTGTCAAATATTTGGCTGCTATGCCATTAGGGCCGAATAATGAGGAAGATTTTGCACAAATAATGAAGAATTTATGAAGCTCTGGTCAATGATTTTGTCCGTGAAAGAAAATAACATCAAACTTACTAGGAAAAACAAGATATTCAAACCCAGCTATTGGCAACTAATGACCATATTGCTAATCTGACCAAAGATGTGAAACATATACTGGCTTCTTAAAATTAACTTTCAAAAAACGTGAAGACCTTAAAAATGAAGTTGATGACCTAAAGGAGAGAAGTTGCAACTGTTCAAATAGTCCTCAATGGGGGGAGAGCTGTAAAGCCCCTAAGTATTTGGGCAGAACACAACTGAAGAAATTACATAAGGCCCAAATTCAGAAATCTGAATTAAGCAGTTTGGAGCAATCTCATGAATCAGAATCCTCAGGAATTGAGATGGATAATGAAATGAATACTTCAGACGTCCGTTCAATGCCAAAAAATTCTTGCTTCCATCCCAACTTCAGATGACATTCATCACAACTATGGACTAATTCTGACTGAAGATTTTCAAGACGTTTGAACTCTTGACAAAGTGTAAATCCTCTGGCTGATTCTGGGCACAATGACTTCAAGACCTTGAATTTTCTAAACTTAATAAAGAAGTAAATGTACATTCATTAATAAGATTGTTCAAAAAGCTGTGTGGAGGATCTGACCATGCAAAGTCTACAGCACTCATTAATTATCTGGACTCACATAGTTTCAATCTTGTTATGCTCTATTTGGGTGATGACTGGTCCTATTCAGATGCTAAAAATGCCATTGTAAGACAATTCAGAGACCCTGATAAACTATCCTCCAGAAAAACAGACATACTCAATATTGAATTACACCAGAATGAGTCCATCAGAGAATTTGCAGACAGATTTTACCATGAGGCCCAAATCTTACTTGGATCAAATGCTATAGACAAATTTGATACAATGATTGCCATGCAACATGCTGTTAATCCATACCTTGACTTAAAGAATGTCATGATTCTAAACTTTAATTGGCCCATAGGAACATTAGAACTTACTGATTAGTTGAGACAATGCGCAAGTAGCTTTGACGCCACTAATTGGCCCAAAGAGCAGTCAAAATTTCGATTTTTGGGACCAAAAAAACACAAATTCAAATCAACAAGAAAAGAATTGGCCCATAAATATGAAAATTGATCAGCAATCAGGGCCAATTATCTGTCATGATTGTGGCTGAAAGGGACATTTTGCTTTTCAATGCTACAGATGGCCAGATAAGAAACCTGGGGTGAATGTGGCCTTGAAGGTTAACAATGAAGAGAAGGCGGGAAAAGAGCAGGTGGAGTAGATGCAGAATGCTCTACCTCCACCAATGCCATAACGCACATTCTACCTGATCCTGGCAAGCTTTTTTGGCTGATGAAGTGGCCAAAGATAGCTTACACCACATTTTAGCTGATGATGTCTACATGGTTACCACCTGAGCCAGAGTGAAAGAATTAAAACAAACGGACATTACTGAATAGAGGCTAAGGTCAAAGTAACAAAGCCCTATGCCAAACAAATTATTGATTGAGGGCTAAGTAACCATTCTAAATGTTCATCTGATCTGCCCACATTCTAGGACTTGCAAGTGGCCATACCCATGAAGACTTTAGCAGATAATTTTTCATAAATCTTCTCAAGTCTGAAATCCTACTTGAAACTGAACTCTTACCCCAATACTTATCTAACAAACAACTCTGATACATACTCTGAATGTACATATGTGGATATTGAAGTAAATAAGGTTCATGTTTGGGCAATTGTTGATAGCAGGGCATCTATCAACATTGTCAGTGCCAAATTGGTAAAAAAGCTGAAGATTGCACCCAACGTTGCACACTGTCAAGAATATGGTACAGTGGGAGCCCATAACACTAATTTGCTCAGGGCCTATAGCACGTTACCATTACATTTCAGATCCATTGTAGTGAAGGCACTGACCATATTATTGCTGAATACCAGCTACAATATTCTTATTGGGACCAATTTTCTGAGAAGACTTGGAGTTGTCATGAACAATAATGAAGATACGATGACTATTTTTGGGACAAAGCATCCCATTATATTATAACAAAAATGGAAAACCAGAAAGAAGCAGCCAAGTTTATTTTATAACCTGGCCTACAAGGATGGGATAGTTATGATTGAGTACACAAAATCCCGTTCAAAAATTAAGGCTCTTCCAATGCAGATTTGGGAATCAAAGGAAATACCATTACAATCAAAAGAACAAATTTCTGTGCTGCCTGAAACTCAAGTCTTTGTCCCTACTGGACTGACTATTAAAATTTCAGAGGTACTTTATGGGGAAATATACCGCCATGGTGTAGTCCTGATTTGAGCCAAATATTACACCAGGAATAGTCATTCCAGGACATGAGGAAATTTATACTATGTGAAAACCTCCAGAATTGGCCCATAAAGATATGAAGGCATTAGGTTATTGCCTACCTGCATCTATTTCCGACCACCAATATTCAGAAATTTCATAAACTTGGGACCTTAGACAAAATAGGACTTCCCAATTAGGAAACCATAAGTATCAATAACATTATTCCTATGGCCAACTTAGGGAACTTGACTGATCCAGAAAAGTCTCAAGTTCAGAATTTATTTCAGAAATACCAAAAAATATTCACAAAAAATGATTTCAATTTAGGTTGTGCTAGAGATGTGATAAACTATTGACACAAATGACCATGTCCCCATCCAATTATGCACAATTAGTTTTTCAAAAGAAGCAGAAGGAGTTGTTTCCAAAGAAATAAAACAACTCCTGATTGTGGAATGCTGGTCCTATCAAAGAGTCCTTGGGCCGCCCCAATTCTAATAATGAAAAAGAAGGATGGTAGTAATTATGTTGTCATTGATTATCAAAAATTAAACAACATCACAAAGAAGGATTCTTATCCCCTTCCATGGATTGACGACGCCTTGGATCAACTTGGAGGTGAAAAGTTCTTCTCCGCAATGGACTTAATAAGCAGGTATTGGCAAATTGATGTGCCTAAATAGGAGCACAAAAAGTGCACCATCATAACTCAAATAGGCCTATTACAGATGACAAGGATGCCACAAGGACTTTGCAATACCCTAGATACGTTTCAAAGGGTAATGGACACAATCCTAGGGACTTAAAATTGTCTTATGTGTTGGTTTATTTGGACAATATAAACCTCTTCAACTGCACCTTTACCAACCACCTGGATTATCTAGAGGCAGTTTTTAAGAGACTAGCAGCTGCTAACTTGAAGATCAAACCCAAGAAGTGTCATATTTTCAAAGACCAATTGGAATATCTTGAGTTTGAGATCAATAAAGAAGGACTCTGACCTCAGTCATCAAAACTAAATGCAATATCAAAGATGAAATGGCCAAAATCCAAGTGAAATATACAGGTTTTTCTGGGCATGATTGGCTAGTATCGCTGATTCATTGCCAATTTTCATGAATTATAGAGCCTTTGTTTCATCTGCTTAAGGACAAGGTCATATTTGACTGGAATTGGGCCTGCCAAGAAGCATTTGATCAGCTCCAATTGGCCCTAATAACAGCCTCAATCCTGCGATATCCAGACTTTGAGTGTAAGTTTATTGTCAAAACTGATGCATCACTTACAGTAGTTAGAGCTGTATTGTCTCAAATAGGGGAAGACAGCAAGGAACATCCAATAGGCTTTGGTAGTCAGACCTTAGATGTCCATGAGAGAAACTACATGGTGACAGAATGAGAATGCTTGTGGTTCTTTATGCCTACATGCAGTTTTGGGTTTATCTACACAGCACTCACTTTACAGTTGTTATAGATCATTCATCACTAAGATGGCTGAACAACTTAAAGGAACCAGAGGGCCAATTAGCGCGATGGGCACTTAAGCTTCAAGCCTGTAACTACACGATTAAACATTGTGCAGGAGTGAAGCACCAAAATGCTGACTGCCTATCCAGTTTACCTACAATTGCTACTGTAAGTCTGGTCACTGATGAGCGATTTATTAAAAAATGGTCAGTGGAGAATTCTAGGATGAGCCCAAATTGGTTTAAAATTTGCTCATGGATTTACAAAAAGAAACATCAATCAAAAAGAGAATTTTATACAAATTGATTAGAGGAAAAAGGTCATTTTTCCATGACCTTCAGCCCAAACAGACTTAATAATGGCGGCGCATAAGGCCATAGGCCATGGTGGCTTTAAAAAATGAAGGAGCATCTTAGATGATAAAAACTACTGGGAGTTGATGCACTTCAATATCCAAGAAACACTGGAGCGTTGCATTGAATGTCAAGGCGAAAAACTGTTCCAAAAGAGAACATCTTACCAGCTTTTTTGAACCAAGTTTTCTTGGCATACTGTATCAATAGATGTTGTTGGACCACTTCTAAAAGCAAAACTAAAGCCAAGTACATCATCATGAATATTGACCACTTGAAAAAGTGGGTTGAAGCCAGGGCTATTCAGGAAGTAGGTGCAGTGACAATGGCAAAGTTTATCCTTGAGAATGTCATCCACAAGCATGGTTGTCCAACGGTATTCTGACCAATAATGGAAGCAATTTCATGGCCAACGTTATTATAAAGCTTAACCAGCTGATGAGAGTGAGAAGTGTACTCTCTGCTCCCTATCATTCAGATACAAAAGGAACAGTTGAGCACATAAATGGGATGCTTGTGAATATTATCAAAAATTAACTTCAAGCAACCATCTTAATGGATCACATTTTTAAGCTTGGCTGTTTTTGCTTATAACATATCATATCATTCTGCAACCAAGGTGTCACCATTTCAAGTCTTATAGGGAAGACATCTGGCCCTACTATCTCTGCTTTATTTGGTCTTAGAAGATGATGGTGATAGCAGTTATTCTCAATATGCCAAGAAGCTTGCCAAAACCCTAATTAAATTACAAGCACAAGCCTTTGACAACAGTTTTGCTGTTAAAAAGGCCTGACATGAAAATAATTTTAAGGATCAATATAATTTGACCAAATTTGAAGTCAGAGAAGAGGTACTATTCTGCAATATGCATGGATTGGGCTGAATAAAGAAGTTAAATTGCATTTGGGTTGGCCCATTTGTGGTTATCAAGAAAATGTCAAGGTTTGTTTATACCATTAAAGAGGTTAAAACAGGCCATATATAATTAAGTCCATGCAAAATTCCTAGGAAGATTTAGAAAGAGGGCTGATTAGAAGAAAAGGATATAAAAATGAGTATAAAAAATTATAGGAAAATATAAATATGGAAATATTAAAAAGGAAAAGAAAAAAGAAATAGTAATAATAAAATAAAAAATAGATATAAAAATAATTTTTATAACATACTATCCAAATTTACCCATGTTTTACTACAGTGTCTAAAATTTCATATTTTCAATCTATTAATATAGATTTTATATTATAGATAAGCAAAAACACTCAGCTAATATAATTGCTTAATCAAATCAACCAAAAACCACTTTCCACTCAGGTAAAACCAAATGAACTTGTCAAAACAACCAATAACTAATCACCCTTAAATTAAACTGTCCTATCAATTTAAACAAAAAGCCATCAACTACTTGGACAAACAAAAAAACCTATTGTATCAATCAAATAACACCAAATTGCTACCTGAAACATCTCTTTACTTAAAATCATTGAGTATGTGACATAGCTTCCAAACTACTAAATCGACTTCTACTTAACTTTCCAAAAGTATTTTATTAATTAGGTGAACTTAATTAGGCAGGTTTTCTAAATATATAAACCTAACATTCAGATACTCATGCTTCACTACAGTATTTAGTTTATCAGATGATAAGCTCACATTGTAGCCTATAGACTGTGCCAGCACTACATTAAAGCTACTCAGACTAACAGCTTGGCTGTTGCCCTCATAGCTGTTGAAATTATTATTATGATTACTTAATCAACTTAAAACTCTAATACTGATTTTTGTTGAATTTCAGGTGAGTAATTTGGTGAATTATTAGATAATGTTTGCCAAATCTCACCCACTAACCCAAATATATTAAACCTATAATACTCAATAATTTCAGATTTGATAAGATTTTCCAATTCTCACCCACTCACCCAAATAAATTAAACTTTTCAGACTCAAAGGTTTCAGATGTCAGTCATTCAGTCAATGAGTATGTCAGTGAAATTTCTTATTAAGTAAATAATAGTAAGAATGAAGTAATATATAATAAAATTGAACTTTATTGAAAAAATAATAAATCAGCAAGGGTTTTTATTCCTCCACTTTGAGGGGGGAGGTGACTCAGGACCATATTCCTCATTACAGTGCACCAATTTTGCCCAATTTAGCAGCTAAATAAAAAACAGGGCCAAATAGACATAAAAAATTGGCAAAAATAAGATACTCTAACAAAGCCTCTCAATGTAATCCTAGAAACATACCTATATGGGATATTTGGTCCAATTAGTTAAAATGACGACGTTGTTTATGTATAATAGCAGTGATGAATTTATGATATGCTGATGAGGTGTTGTTTACAGATATGAATAGAGAACTGGGAAACTCAGGGTTTATATTCCAGTCAAGTGGGAGGAAACGTTAGATTTTGATGGTTGAAAAAAGAAAACCCTTTGAGAAAACCATCAATGCTAATAGATTACTCTCATTGATGTATATTTTTTCCTTCCCAATTTATCCACATTATAGATTCAACCCAAAACTGCCTCAATTGTACTTAAATTATCCCAATTATTGTAGCTAATAATAGCTATGAAATAATTATATTATGGCCAGTTATAGGATCTACTTGGGTGAACCAAGTAAAATCTGGCACAAACTTAATTGAATATTTGAATTTGATGAAAAAATGATTAACAAGTTCTTTTTTAATGTATGTCAATCATCATAATTGGAATGATAGTACTTGCACATAGACAGCCCAAATTGGGAGTACATAGTACTATTGAGAGGCCTGCTGACGTTCCAATTAGGGGTGCATCATTATTTATCTCTATATCTTTATTCTCCCCATTTATTGTATTTTGTCAGCTGTATGATGAAATGTAATAAGGCTGATTAAGAGGTGAATTTACACCACTGAGCTGCTAGTATAAAGCCTAATAATTTTTGCAATTACAAGAGTAGTAGTGCCTCCAATTGGGCTGAAACAATTGTAATTTAGTTAATTCAAGGGCTAAATTAACTTGAAGCTATTTTAATAACCATTGTCATAATCCATATCATATTGGTATGGTTTTAATGAACTAATCTAATAGATGAATATGGCCAGGTGATACCCAAGAGGTATAAAATGCCAGCGCATGACCCTAAAATAAAAACATTATCTTTCCATATAACCATATTTTCACCTTATCTTAATTTGATTTTCATATTTAAAAAGTGTAGACAAGCATTCAGGGGAGCTTGTCAAGAATTACCTGTGTCTGGAGAGTTCCTGATTAGAGAAGGAAAATATACTAAAAGAAGACCAGAAGAGTCAGATATTATCATTTAGCTTTGTGAGCTTCTAAAAGGTTAGAAAATACTGTAAGACACAGCATAATCTAGGTTTTTTTGGCTAAAACTCTTCACAACTATTGAAACAGGAATATATTAATAAGCGAGATAGTCCTCAATTTCTCACAAACCTCACTGATACTTGACTAACCTAGTGGACACCCTGATCAAGCTCCAAACCAAAGCGTACTCATGAAGCTTGGCCAAGAAGCTTGAGAATCTGGCTGCTGATCAGGTGTGGCACAGTGGCTTAACTCAGTTTAAAGATGGAGATACATTTTTGTTCCATGACCAGCATGGGTTTGGGTGGAAGCACAATTTGGCCAACATCTAGATTGGTCCATTTAAGGTAATTGAAGAGATGGGAGTTGATGCCTACACCATCAAGGACCCCACAAGTGGTCAGATCATCAACTGAGTTCATGCAAAGTTCCTTAAATCCTAATAACAGTAGGAGCCTTACCATCCAGTCAAGGGGGGGTAATGTCACGATTCTCTAGGACTGGAAAATAAGCCCTAAGTTTGTATGGCAGAATGGGCTATAATTCGCTGAGCCTGAGTATGAGTTACAATTTTAGAGCGCCCTGAGATGAAGTGAATTCAAATGATAATGTATGGTTATTAGATCACTTCTATATGAGGCAATTAGGAAATATTGATGTATGATGAATAGTTAATAAATCACCTCATTTTAGGTGATCACAAATTTAATGAATAAGGAATTGCAAGAGCCAATGAGATATGGCAATCTGAATTACTAAGCTGAGGAAATGGTATCATCTGAAGTTGCTGAGATATAGGCGAGATGAGACAATTGACAAGGGAGGTTGTTGATAGTTTAGAGTGAAGTGGAACAGCGAAGATCTGCTATATTTTATTAAGTTAAATAAAAAGAGTGTTATTGGAGCAATTGCTCTATTTTTATTAAGTTTATTAACTTGTTCTGATGATGACGATCATCATACTGTCAGTCCTATTGCTCAGTGGGCTGAACCCCACACAAAGCCCCTTCGGCGTATCTCTGAAATACCGCCAAGTTTATAACTAAGCCTATGCTCTTCATTTTTCAGGCCAAGTTCTTCAAAGTTGAGCCATGAAGCTTCCAGAATCTCCCAAATTCCATCCCTCATTCTGTTTTCAAATCCAAGAAGCTTTTAGTTGTCTTCAGAATGCTATCCGCTCCCTGAATGACTACCTCATATCTGTCCCTTCCCAATGGTGCCTCCCAATTATTGCTCTGATCTGGGGCATGATTCAGAAACCTCCGCCTAGTATACCTTGCTTTATGCTGGATCACATGTCCAACGTTCTTGACAAAGCCTGTCAGCAAGTGCTCAATGACCAATCTTATGGCTCTGGTGTCATATTGGATTACTCAGGGTTATTCACTGACTGCCTCTTCTTATTCTGTTGCTTCCCTCCCCAATCTGGGGTATTGCAGTTGGCAAGTACTGACATCTAAATCTATCTTCCACTCATTGCATTCACTCAGGGATCACCCTTTGCTCATTGAACTTGGCTACAAGTAGGTCTAGCCCTTGCTAGCATCTGATCTTAAAAAATTTGTATGGTTTATTTACCCCTACTATTATACAACCTCCCTCCCTCTAGAGGTGACATAGGCAGAGTAATCACTGAGTCAAGTATAACAAAAAAATAAAAAATAATTTTTGTGTTATAATAATTTTTTTCTTAATTATTTATTTAATTATCAATTTATTTTATTTTTTATATTATAACTTTATCAATCTTTTTATTTTTAATTTTCTTTTTTATATGGGACATAAACTTCACTCAGTTCAGCGGTCCATATTTTTATTACTCCCCCAAACTAGTTCCTAGTTATACTCTGACCTACCAATTTCATGGTTCAGAGGTTTTATTTTTTAAGACTTAACCATTTATTCCAGTTCAGTGGTCCTTTATTAGGTCTTTAACAAAAAATGTTAGGAAATAATAATCTCAATGGTTTAGCCATCCTTTGGGAACACTCTTATTATTATTTTCTTGAATCCACTGCTTTGGATATCTATCATGGACCCAATTAACAATCTTTCCATCTAAGAGGTTCTAGATGAAATATGCATATGTTGCCGTCTTGGTAAAAACTCAAATGGACCCAATCATAGTGCATCTAGCTTGTTCCTTCTTCCAAAGCCATGCATATCACAATAGCCAACTTTATCACATATTTAATATCTATATAATGCCAGTCAGTTCTTATCATCTGTCATTTTGGCCTTGATTTTTTTCTTCAAGGTCATATCAAATGCTTGTGATTGTATCTTGATCAGGATATGAAAAATCCAGAGCAAGTACTACTTGGCACTCATCCCCAATGTTGGTTCAACCACTAAATATAAAATTGGCAGTAATGTGTTCATTCTTCCATACAACTATTTAAATGGAGTTATTCTCTTTGCCATATGGTGAATGATATTATATGCAAACATCATCAAACTGAGGTATGTTCCTCATGTGGATGTTTTTCCAGCAACCAGCTTCCTTGGGACCATGACCAGCATTCCAATTACTTGCTCTACCAGTTCTGTTTGTATCCAGCTGGTATGGTACAGACACAACTATGATCCTCATTATTGCATTCAATTGCAGGATCACATGGGATATGAGATCTTTTGTTATCACTCAACAAGGCCTGAGGGCATCCATGTTGATATACTACTTGATCCAGGATAAACCTTATAGCTTGTTGCAACTGCTTTTCCAGGGCCTTTGTCCCGACCATCTAATCAGATAATTGATTGCAACTATGATGTATTTGACTCCCCTTGGTCTCATGGTTAATGGTCCCATCACATCAATGGACACCATATGCCAAGCAAATCCAGGTCAGACCAGTCAGTATCCACTCATGTTCTTGTGTGGCTTGTGCAACTGGAACTCCACACAAAAAGCCAGGTAATTGGCCACATCATAGTTATTAGACTCCCAGTAGTACTGGCAAATGTGGTCAGTCATCTTCCTCAGGCCTTGATGCCTAACAATCTTATGTGCAGCTCGAACAATTGCCACTTGTCTCAACAGTCTTAGGAATAATAATCATTTTCTGTCAATCATCTCAAAGACTTGTCCATCCATGATCTTGGTGTTTTCCATCGCTTTCTAAAGTGCACCTTAGATCACCTGGGGTTTGTTCCCAATTGCTCCATTGACTATTTCTGGAACAGCTCATCAGCTTGTTGGTATACCACTTGGACCATTGGCAACCTTGATACACCATCCACATTTTGGTGAGAAGCTCCTGATTAATTAACTATCACATAGTCATAAGCCTGGAGCTTTTAATGCCCATCAAGCCAGACGTCCTTCCAGTTCTCTTAAGTTATGCAGCCAATTAAGAGAAGAGTGGTCCGTCGCTACTTTAAAGTGCATTCTGTGAATACAAACCTGAAACTGCTTATAGGCGTTGTGGGAATTTCTGGTAAAAGCTGATGTATATGTTTACAACCATCTGACAATGATTTAGATGACTTGAATCCAAGTTTGGTGGAATCTTATCCTGACGCCAAATGCCATGAAAAATGATTGTGGGATTTTCTGGCGGAAAGCCAAAGTATTTATCAATTGTTTAATATTAATTCGCTGCCTAATTTTGAGTACCAGCGAATTATGCTGAGGATGCTCAAAGTATTTATAGTAATAGTTATTTAAATATGGCTGACTGGCGACTCATGCCAAGGATGAGTTGACCTAATATTTGGTGATTGGTATGAGCATAATGGGAGGAAATCACTACCACAAATGACTAAAATTTGTTGAGGTTCTGGCTTGGATGGCCAAGGGATTTTCATAGGCGCAGTATCCTAGAGTAGAGGTAGTCACTCTTCCCTCCAAATAAACAACTCTCTTTTGCCCACCTTCCTATTTGTTTGTTTTAGAAAGAGACACTAAAATGGATATGGGTGGGACTGGAAATCCCAAAGTAGGCGCGGTGTGATGTGCTTGGAGTGGCCAATGCTGCTAGCTCCCATACCTCAGCCCTATGAGGAATCAATGGGAACCTGGCCAGCTGCCACTAACAATGATGTTCCACTGGCCATCAGCCTTAATGGTGGTGCAGTGAGGAAGTGCCATAGCTGCCCAGGATGGGGGCTGGACTCGCTGAGGCACACCCAAGAGGGACCATAGGGCTAAGGCAAAGTTTTGGTCTACTGTGTTGGTGGGTTTCACATGAACTTGTAGGAGGTTGGTACGCCTATGAAGGCAAAACAGCAAGGGTCAGTCAGTCTCCATACTGGTTGGCCTGGCACACTAGTGGAGCTTACTTGTCAGAAAAGCCGTTTTCAATATTGGTGCTCACTTCAGGGGGCTTTGCTGGTGGGCTGCTTGAGTAGTTGGAGGACAGGTTAGGAGGTGGCGAGAGCCACTGGTTCAGACCCAGTGCTCCTTTGAGGGGGCGCTAGGTATTATTGGCCCACCATCAGGGTGGGTTGCACTGGAAGAATACTCTCTGGTTAAGTGGGGGAAATGTCAGAAAATAAACCAGATGGATTCCTTCCAATAATAAGAAAATTAGGGTTTTGGTTAGTCAGGAGTGATTCCAGCTAAACGCCTAGTTTGATATTATTTAATGTTATAAAAGATATTAGTTTAGGTTTGGCGGATTTCTAGTTTGGCGCTAACTACAAAATTGTGGCTGATTGTGGGAATTTCTGTAAGAAAGCCAATGTATTTGTTTACAACCATCTGATGATAATTTTGCTGACTTGAATACAAGCCGGCGGAAACTTATCCTGATTCCAACTGCCATGAAAAATGATTGTGGGATTAATTAATGGAAAGCCAAAGTATTTGTTATCAATCATCTAATTGTGAATTCACAGCCTAATTCAGAGTGCCAGTGACTTATGGTAAGGATGTCAAAGTATTTATAATAGTAAATTATATATGTCTGACTGGCAACTCATGATAAGGATGATTCAACCTATTATTCAGTGATTAGAGTGAGAGGAATGGGAGGGAATTGCTATCATGAATGACTGCAATTGGTTGAGGTTCTGGCTTGGATGGCCAAGAGGTTTTCATAGGTACAGTAGCCTAGAGTAAAAATAGTCATTCTTCCCTCCAAATAAAAGTCTCTCTTTTGCCCACCTTCCTATTTGTTTGTAGTAGCAAGAGCCACTAAAGTGGATAGGGGTGGGACTGAAAACTCAAAGTAGGCGCGGGGTGATGTGCCTGGAGTGGCCAATGCTGCCAGATCCCATACCTCAGCCCTATGAGGAACCAATGGGAACCTGGCCAGCTGCCACTAACAATGATGTGCCACTGGCCATAAGCCTTGATGGTTGTGCAGCGGGGGAGTGCCATGGCCGCCCAGGATGGGGGATGGACTCACTGGGGCACACCCAAGAGAGACATGTTCTAAGGCTAAATCGTTAATCTGCTGGGTTGGTGGGTTGGATGTGGACTTGTAGGGGGTTGGTACACCTATGAAAGCGAAACAGCAAGGATCATCCAGTCTCAATACTGGTTGTCCTGGCACACTAGCGGAGCCCACTGTTCAGAAAAGCAATTTTCCAGTGGGCGTAAATCACTGCGAGTCAACCATGCTCAGTAACGGTGTAATTCCATTCTGCTTCTTGATAGCATCTGGCTCGCATAAGCTACTGGATGCTTGTCCCCGAGATCATCTACTTGACTCAGGTTGGTGCCAATTGCCATTAATGAAGCATCAGTCTGTAATATAAATTCTCAATTGAAATTTGGATATTTCAATATTGAAGAATCTATCTGATACCAGCATAACTTATCAAAAAACTCTATGCCTCTCCATTCCAAACGAATCCTTTTTTTGGATACTTCAGCTGATGAAAGAGGGGCTTGACAATTCTTGCAGATTCCAATAAATCTTCAGTATTATCCGACCATTCCAAGGAACATTTAAATATCTTGGACACTTCTTGGGATGGTCATCCTCTCTATGGCCTTAATCTTCTGGGTTTGCGACTGCAGCCCACTAGAGTTGATGATGAAACCCAGATAACCAAACTCTTTCTTGAAGAAGTGGCGCATCTTCATCTTAATCCTCATGTTAGTTGCAGACAGCTATTAAAGACCTATTCCAAGTGGTGTAAATGGTCAGTAAAGGTCCTACTGAACACATTGATATCATCCAAGTATACCAGGACGCATGACAACTTCAAGTCAATTTTAATATAGATCCGTGACTCTATGGAACATCGCAGGCGCATTGCAAAGACATTGGGGCATCCAAGTTGTTGGTCTAACCCTTGCGCAGTGATGATCATGCATTTCTCTTGTATCCACTTGGAAAATCGATTTTCTAATATTTGCAATATTGGATCCATCGCAGATAAATACTTCACTACTTCCAATCAATTTAATGCATTGTCAATTTGTTTTGTGGATACAAATCCTTCTTTATTACTCTATTCAGCTTCTGATAATCAATCAACACCTAATTTATCTGTCCTCTTCTTCACAATTAGGTAGGGCTCACCCAAGGACTCAACAATGGAACTTGAAGCCCGTGCTTCACTAGTTTGCTGATTTTCTTTTCCACTACCGCTTCAGCAGCCTTCAACTGTCAGATTAGTCTAATTCTTATTGGTAAATCTCCCCAGTATTGACTTTAAAATGACATTACTTGCACATCTCAAGTCGTGATCATCCTGGGCGATGGTTTCTTGATACATTTTTAAATAATTTGAGCACCACCTCCTGCTGCCTTTCTGCCAGATCAGAAAGTTGCTCTCAATCAGCCAATAGATTGATACTATCTGCCACCCCTGCCTGTAATCCCATCTAATTGATGGTACCAAACTCATGGATTTTCTCAAATCTTCCATCAAGATCTGATAAAAAAGTGATGATCTGATTTTTCTTAATCTTCATCAGGTTTTCACTCAAATTTTCCAGGAGAAATTGAATTTCTCCATGGACCAGCATAACTATTCCAGGAGCCACCCATGGCTCTACTCTGGACTTCTTCCATGGGCTACTGGCCTCTCCATACAACAGATTGGGTATCTTCAATGTCAATCCCATATTGACTATGATCTGTGATCCAGGCAGTATGGTCCTCAAATCCTTGTCCATAGTGGAATTACCTGACTTTCTAGGATTTCTGTCAGCATTTCTCTTTGCTTTTGACCAACCAATTGGTAGCAAATCAGGATAATGCCGTCATTATAGATCAGATTGATAAAATTGTTTCACCTGGTAAGTGCAGTTCCCTATCTCTCTGATTAACTAGAAGTAGTGTCTGACCCAATATGGTTAACGTATTATCTTCAAAGTTACATTTAACTCTGTACTTTCTTAGAAACTCAGTCCCAAACAGGATATCATATTTTTGGTTGGCCAAAACTATTGCTGGAGCGGATACCACTAAAGATTAAATCTGTGTGGTAAAGCACTATACGCTCCACTGGAGATGGTTATATTCATCCTGGCGGTTCCATATTCTTTCTTATGCTCAAAATCAGGCGAGATTCTCATCTTCTTCACCAGCTTGGTTGTGACAAGATTGATAGGCGATACACTGACAATTGTCTCCCACATTTGTACTTAATTGAGAAGTATATTAATAATTATAAACTCAGAGTATTACAAACAAGTGTTTAATGATTGTATAGCGGCGTTATTTGCCAAATTGAGGATGTAAATAATTTGTGCTGAAAGTTCAAAAATGATTTCTTAATCACGCTAAGGGCTTAGACAGGTTTGCCTTATCTAATTTGACCTAGGCCAGATCTTCCGGATTCTCTGTAGATTGAATATTGTCTGCTAATAATTGCACATATGGGCAAATGACCTCCTTGATTATTTCAGGGTCAATCCCCTTCGCTTTTAATATGGTTAACTCATTGACATCGAAATTTGACCACTTGGTAAAGCTGGTCCTGTGCATCATCAGAGATGAATAATCACTAATGCCAATTTCTTCATTTAAGATAATGAGGGGGATTGGTTTTATTACAGCTCTAGATTGTTCCCTGTCTAGGCCATGAGCCCTTTTCCTGACTCATGTGCAGGTTTGGTCTCTTTTGCCTGGACCACATTGATATGGTCTTTTGGCCTCTTGCTTTAGCATTTAGCAGTGAAGTGTCCCTTTCCTCTGCACTGATGACAGCATTTGTCTTTCTTGTCTGTCTGCTTAACTCATGGGCTTGTTTCCCAGCATGGTTCAATTGTCAGACTCCTTAGTGCTTTCAGTCACCTTTTTAGGATTCGAATTTTGAATTGGACTTGGCTTGAAGCTTTGATTAGGGGACTTGGCGTAGCTCCTAATATCTCCAAATAATCCACCGTTTGTGAGTTGATAATTTTTTGCTATTTTAGAAGATATTACTTGAAGTAAATTGTGATATGGCTAAAGGGCCACTAGTAACATTATCTGCACATCAAAATTGTCTAGTACTTTTGCTGACCAAAACTTGTGATTCTTGGTATTTCAGTCAGCGAAATTTGCTAGGGTCTCATCCTTCTGGATTTGGATTCCATAATTTCCTGTTTGTGTTTTGATATATGCATGGGACTTCCAAATTCTTTCATTCTGGCAGCCTTGGCCTCCAAGTGAGACCAGCTATCCCCCTCTAAATGAGATAATACCAAGTTTTGATAGACTGTGTCCAAACACATTATCACCATCAAAGATTTTTGGTAATTGCCATACCAGGACATAGTCATGTGAACAATCAGAAGAACGTAGGGGCGTTATCCCAATGAGATGTTGGTAATTTTGGCATAGCTCAAATTCCTCTGAATTTTCTCTAGCCACCACTATCAGCCTGGCTACTCAACGGACTTGAGGAGTAATTTTGGGGATCATCAAAATGGCTGTGAATGAAGCCAGTATATTTCTGGGAATTGTCGACTTCCCAACTGGAGTTTTCTGGGTCCTTTCTTTGGTGTCAGTTGCCACATAGGGTTCACATTTGCATCTCTGAGTCTTCATTTCTTTCATTTGCTTCACTAGACGCTCTATATCTGAGGTGAATAAACGAAATTGAATGCAATCCAATTCATGTTCCATCTCAAAGAATAAAACTTCTCAAACTAGATCTCCTTCTTTCTTCTTTGATGATGTTACTTTTCCAAGTAACTCATAGCCAATTTAAACATCTTTTAATCCATCCTTGATCTTAATGACTCTCTCCTTCAGGGCTGCAATTCTCTTTGATTTGCTGAATTCAATGCATTCTTTTTGATGGTTGACTAACTTGTCCAAAGCTTTCTTAGCTCGTCCTTGTATGATATCTTATACTGGCGTATATTACTCAACTACCCCCTGTGGTGAGTACTAATTGTTAAAAATTGGGATATAGATACTCTTTTCATGTGTAATAGATGTATCAGTCCGGGTTTCTTCACCAAACTATAGTTCCCAAATGTTACATCGATGAATCCCCCTTGGGTTGGGACCATATAGTACTAAAAAAATAGTTCCCAAATGTTAACTGCACGGGTTCAGTATGTGCACAATTAACGTTGTCCATAGTAGTTGATATTTGATTGTAATAATATGATAACTATTATCCATAATTAAATAGAAAATCTGATATGATCAACTCTAGACCTGTAATTATCCACAAAACACTGCTGATTTCAACTTTAGGGACTTCTTCCCTTATCCATCTAACTTAGCCCACTCTCAGATTCAAAGTTTCTGGCCTTTCTTCTCCACACGCTGAGTCTGAGGAGATTCCCATCTAAGTCTACTTTCTCTTCTAAGGATCCTTGGTCCTTACTCTTTATTTGACAAAGAGTTCACAATTATTGTATACCACAACAATAATTTACTGAAGATGAATATAAGTTATGTCTCAAACGGAAGAACTCTTTTCTTTCAATAGGTTTAATTTTTCTTAGTGGGACGATATATTTTTTATTAATTTGAATTGACAGGGAATTTAAAGAGGGAATTTGGCGCCCAACTTCTTTATTGGCGCCTCAGACATGAAATGGCAGATGTTGCCATTTGACTCCCTCCATTGTCTCACCAGTGATAGTCTTCTCCATCTGGTTAGGTTTCCTCCTTTAGACATCCTTGAGACTTATAAACGAAAATAGTCAGAAAATGGGTCCCTAACACTTTCCGCTTGATCACAGAGAATCAACCATATCTGGCTAACGATCTGCTTAGATAATGGGACTCATTACCTATTATGGCAGGTCTAAAACCAACTGATTGATTCACTAGTTGCAGGATGCATCACTATCCTCACAACTGCTACTTAAATTCCTAATTGTTAAGTGTGAAACCTGACCAATCCCATTTGGTACGCCTGATAGTTAATCAATGATCAACTATCAGATGACTCAATTTCATCAGCAACTCTTCCTGAAAAGACCTTAAGCATTCACTGGATTGACCCCAGCAGATCCAAACCTGAAGAATTATCCAATAAATTGCTGGCGTTATTAAACTGATATCAATATCAACTGATATCCAATTAATTTACTAGTGGACTTATTCCCTAGCGAACCAAAAGATAACCTAGGAATCCAGAAAGGTGGACAAAAATCCTAAAACCTCCTCAAGGAGGTCCATGAACAGGGTTGTCCAAGGAACTATATTAAAAAATGTAAACTAAATGGATTTTATTTAATAAAGAAGAAGAACAACGAGGAAAGCTAGTACTGACAATCATACTTTAAGCAATAGGTGGTGAGTTGATGATTGGGGAAAATGTTTCTAAGCCTAAGCAAACCAATGGGCGCACCCTACCATTGGCCAGGGTACTGTAGCTCAAGATTGATCAAACTCAAGTTATTGATTGTTTGTGTTCCATTCCATTTTTGTAATGTCGAAAATTGAACAGGTTTCAAACCCCCATTCTCTTACCAACTGAACCAAACCATCACCATTAAGAATATAACTAGTGCGTTTTAATGCCCTTGCTATAACGCAGGGATGAGCATCACGCATATCTCCTAGACCAACCTGGGCATATATGGCCTGAACCTAGCGTTGACTGGGGTATGTTTGAAGTCAAGAAGGCCTACTAACATTAATCTTTTTGGCCTCATAACGACCAGCTTTACCCTTACAGTTGATACCCTCAATCATGTCATCAAGCCATGATGGATATAGTCCATGTTATACTTCTGGCAACATAAAAATGGATTATTTGTACGTTCATGGCAGATTTTATTTACTAATCTAGTAGATTGCTGGAGCTTTTCAATAAACTGCTGTTCAGTCCCTCTAAGTCTTTGAGTTGAAAACAAAAGGCGCATGTTATAAAATTGGCGAATTTGTTTTAAGATATGCTGTAAGGGTTTTTTGCACAGGGTTGACCCACTGAGCAATTGGGATGAAGATATGAAGATCATCAGCCCCTATGAACACACTTAAAATGATAAATATAACAAAAGGGAGCAATATCCCTGAAAACACTTCTTTTATTGTAAATAATATAACGGATTCTTCCTAGTTCACTTACTCTTTCTTCTATCAAAAACCTACCTTCTCTCAATTTCCCATCTCGCTTATATACAGCAGCTTTGGATGATACCATTCTCATAGCTTGGACAATTCTATTCCACTGATTCTCCTCAACTTCAGCTTGTTATTCTTTTAGCTCTTTATCACCCTAATTTTAGGCGATTTAATTCATATCCATTGAATGTTGACATCACCTTATCACCTTATTCTGGAGATGATCCAATAATAGCTCATTATATCCCAATATTGCCTCATCTTGAGGCACTCAAATGATCAAACTTGATGTCATGTTTGGCGGACTATGTCTAATCTGCCTAGCAATTCCCAGCTTATTGTCCACTCATATTGGATTTGCGACATTACCCCCCTCCTTGACTGGACAATAATGCTCCTATTGCTTATATGGTTGGAGGAACTTTGCATGCACTCAGTTAATGATCCAACCACTTGCAGGGTCCTTGATGGTATAAGTGTCAACCTCAGTTTTCTCAATAACTTCAAATGGACCAATCCAGATATTGGCCAGCTTGTGTTTCTGACTAAACCCATGCTGGTCATGAAACAAAACCATATCTCCATCTTGGAATTAGGTGAAACCCCTACACCATATTTTATCAGCTGCCTGAGCCTTAATCTTTTTTGCTAAACTGCATGAGTAGGCCTCAGTTTGCAGTTTGATCAGCGTGTCCGCTAAGTTAGTTAAATACTGATGAGGATCCATTCTACCAGTATCCTCTATGCAGGAATAGAGCAAGGCCAGAAGTGCAGGGTGCCGCCCATACAATAGTTGGAAAGGACTTTTCCCCACTAGCAGAATGATAGCTAATGTTGTAGGCAAAGATGGCAGTGGAAAGGAGAGAGGTCCAATCAGAAGATCAATTTATCACCAATTTCTGGAGTATGTTCACCAAGGTACCATTAACTAACTCGATCATTCTGATAGATTCAGGGTAATAGGGGGTTGTCAAAACCCCGCAGATGCCCATCAATTCATTAAGCTTAGGTAGAATGTGTGAAGTGAAGTTCATTCTGTTGTCAGTAAGGATGAACTGGGGACAACCGTGTCACTGAATTATACACTCCATAAAAGACTTGGCCACCACTAGCGCCCCCAAATCACATATTGGTCATACCTTAACCCACCTGGTCAAGTGGTCAATTGCTACCAGGATGTATTTGGACTGGTTTGCCCATGTTGGCAAGGGACCCACAACATCAATCAAAATGGTGTCCCAGGCGAAGTGTGGCTTCACTAACTGGTATGAAGTCTTCTGGTGGAACGGCTTTTCCACTTGGCACTGGTGACAGGAGGAGATAGTATCAAGTACATCGAAGTTCATACTTTCTCAGTAATACTGAGGCCACAATAATCCCATGGTCTTATGTACTCCACCATGTCCAACCGCTTGGTGTGCACTCATAATAATAGTTGGGCGGGTGGAAGGTCTTGGGATATTCATGGTAGTTTCCCCTATCCGCTTATAATTCCCCATCTTTCTGGAATGTATTGGCCCTTATTCCATCCAATACCTTGATGACTGGGGAGGGTTCATCATTATACCTGCCACTAAGCATCTTATCAAACATGATATTACCCAGATCCACTGTAACTGCAATTGTGGGTGATCTCAATAAACAATTGGCATTCTGGTGTTTTGCTCCAGGTCAATGAAGAATTTCAAAATTGTATGTCTGCAATTTAAGAGCCCATTGGGTCAGAAACCCTTCCGATTCTTTAAGATTTTGTAACCAGCGTAGTGAGGCATGATCCATTACAGCTTTGAACTTCACCTCATGCAAATACACCTGAAATCGCTTATAGGCATAGATCATTGCTAAGCACTCTCACTTGGTCATGGTATAATTGCATTCATGGCTGTTTAAGCTATAACTGTAATATGCTATGGGGTGCTCTTCTCCTTCCTCATATTTTTGGGATAGGACTGCCCTTCAGCATGTCATGATTCTCCCTTAATTGGGGGAAGCCTTGACTAGGGGTCTCGACCCGCCTATGGGCGGATGCCAGATTGGGCTCCACATTAACTTGGGGTAAGCTCAATCAAAAGTATTGGGGACTGACCCTGATAACTAAATTATCTTTTATTTAATTCAGCACTGGCAACAAATGTTGAGGATGCTAACCACTCAATTGGGTTGTGGCAAAATCCCTTTCAGCGCTTGCACCCAAATCAATTATCCTTTTCAGGTGCACCAGCAACTTATGCTGAGGATGCGCCTAATCCCTTTGTAATATTATCGATGTGTTTTCTTGATTGTTGTCAGCAATCAATGCTGAAACTTTCAATTCCTTTTATTCCCAATCCATTGAGGTCATATAAATACTCAAGGATCATTTTAATAATTACCATTTCTTTCAATTTCTTTTTTACGCTTTTAGCATTTCTTTGGGCCTTAATGGCCTCTTAACTCGCTGGGGGCTTCGGGGCCCAGTTAATAGGGATCAGGTTGGAGTTCCTCCCCTGAAAACCCAACAATGGTGCTCACTACAGGGGCATCTAATCTCTCAGCAAGAGCTAAAAACGGATGGAGGAGGGCAGTCCCTGGCCTCTGACCCAAGAGGGCAAGCCAGGTTACCAGGGTGTCATTCCTGATGCTAGCCTCAACGCTGATGCCAGCCTCAGTGCCAATGCTAGGTGCCAATCCCGATGCCAGCCCAGCGCCAATGACAGCTCTTACGCTGATGCTGGGGCCACTCTTTGATGATGCTAACCAGATCCCTCTATCGTGTCCACACCAGCTGCCTTGGCTTGTTCCTCCCCGCCAATGGATCTGGTGCCCCTGCCTTGGCTCTGACCCCTAGTTGAGGCTTGGAGGGGCTCTGTTGGGATTCTCCCTTAGTTGGGGGAAGCCCTGACTAGGGGTCTCAACCCGCCTACAGGTGGATGCCAGATTGGGCTCCCCATTAACTTGGTGTAAGCTCAATCTAAAGTTTTGGGGACTGACCCCAATAATTAAACTATCTTTTATTTAATTTGGCACCGGCGAATAGTGCCAAGGATGCCAACCACTTAATTGGGTTGCGGCAAAATTCCTTTTGGCCCTTGCAACCAATCAATTATCCTTTTTGGGTGCACCAGCGACTTATGCCAAAGATGCGCTCATTCCCTTAGTAATATTATCAATTTGTTTTCTTGATTGTTGTCAGCAATCAATGCTAAAACTTTCCAATCCCTTTTCTTCCCAATCCATTGAGGCCATATAAATACTCAAGGATCCTTTTTTTAAAATTACTGTTTTTATTAATTCCTTTTCCGTTTTTAGCTTTTCTTTGGGCCCTTGATGTCCTCTTAACTCGCTGGGGGCTTTGGGGCCCTGTTAATAGGGATCAGGTTGGAGTTCCTCCCCTGAAACCCTGAAACAGCAGAAAAGGATGCATCTGTTTGAACAATGAACACTTTTTTAATTGAGATAGTGTAACACTGGCGCACTAGCTAATGCATAAAAAGCATATCAAAAGCGTGTTGCTGACATTCCGTCCATTCAAACATAGAGTCCTTTTTTAATAACTCATATAGCGGGCCCCCAATACAGCTGAAGTTAGGGATGAAGCGCTAGTAATAGCCAGCCATTCCCAAGAATACCTGTATATCCTGCTTGCTGTTGGATGGATTCATTTTTAAATAGCTTTTAGCTTAGCAGGTTGAGGTCTCAGCCCCGTGGCATCAACCACAAACCCTAGGTACTCCAGATGGTCCTTAAAGAAATGACATTTCCAAGGTTTGATCTTGATGTTGGCCTCAGCAAGCTGGCGGAATACTGCTTATAGATGGTTAAGGTGTTCAGAGAAGGTTTGGAAAAAACATTAATGTTTTCAAGGTATACAAGGACGCATGACAGTTTTAAGTCCCCAAAAATAGTGTCCATCACCCGTTGAAATGTAGCTGGGGCGTTACACAGCCCTTGCGGCATCTGAGTTGGTTGAAAAAGACCTTTGGACGTAATTATGGCGCATTTCTCCTGTTCCGCTGCTAGCAACTCAATTTGACAGTATCCTGAGATCAAGTTCATTGCTGAAAAAAACGAGCCACACCTAACAGATACAAAGCGTCATCAATCCGTGATAAGGGATATGAGTCTTTTTTGGTGATTCTGTTGAGCTATTGGTAGTCTATTACTACACTTTTGGTGCCGTCCTTCTTTTTTACAATCAGAATGGGTGAAGCCCATGGACTCTTCGATGGTTTAAGCATCCCTTGTTCTATTAGCTTGTCCATCTCCTCAGTTACTACTTCTTCTGCCATCCTTGATTGGCGGATTGGCCTTGACTGGATGGGAGGATGATCTCCAGTGTCCAGCCTATGAACTACCCCACGCATGCATCCTAAATCATGGTCATTGACAGAGAAAATCTCTTTATATTTTTGAAATAGGGCGATTGCTCATACCCTTTGTGGTTCTGAAAATTCCATTAATTCATCGCATGATACAACTGCCATTACACTGAGTTGTGGTTCAAAGGCAGACCAAATTCCTCCAGCGACCCAAACTCATGAACCAAAAGAACATCCTCAACGGGTATTAAGTGCAAATATGCCACTATTTGGTGGTGGCGGATTTTCAGTGGTACCATTTATAGATTTGCAAAAAACTTTGATCTCCCCCTGCCCTGGTAATAGAATACTTAGGGCCACGTGAGGCTCAAACTGCAATTGCTAATATGGCCCAATAACCTCCCCATAGAGTCTATCTGGAACTTCTATCACCAAGTCAGTGTTTAATATAATTTGATGCCTGGATGAAATAGATATAGGTCCAGCAGCTCTGAGCGGCAGCCCTTGAAATTAATAGATCTGTTGAGGAAGGGCCCAGGTTTTGCTCTTTAACTGATGGTAGCACACTGGGAATACTTCATCGCTATAAGCTAAATTGACATTCCCCATATGCACCAGATCATTTGGCATTCCGCTAGAGGTGAAGTGAATTGGGATTCGCTGACCCAATATTTCCAAAGTCTTATCCATCATATCAGTTACAGCCCCATAGTTTCGCAAGAAGGCGGTTCCAATTAGCAGATCATAATTGATATTTGGTAACATTATAGCTGAGGCTAACATGACAATAGAACCAAACCGCAATGGAAGCTCACTGTATGCTCCCTCAGAGATCGTGTTATCTGCTCCAGAAGTTCCATATACCACCCGGTGGTCCACATCCTTTTTTAATGACAACTTGGCCACCAACTTTGTGGAGACTATATTGACAGGGGCATCAGTATCCCTGAGGCGCGGACTCAGGTTTTAGCTACAACCATATTGCAGTATGTACATTTGGAGTAAGACGCATCTTATGTCATGGTTGGATGACATTATAGTAGGAACTGATGCTAGAGATAAGGCTGGGCGACAGGAGGCCCAGAAGGTGAAACTTCAGGCTCTTTCTGACCTGAAACACACCTTAGATCAATGCTGGGTGCAAGTCAAGCATGCCCAGGTTGATACTAATGGGGTGCAAAACGCCCAGCCTCTGATCTCGGCCCAGGCACTAAAACAAACAATTTACGTTCTAAATGATGACGGTTCAATTCAGTTTATTGGAGAGCAAGGGTTTGAGTCCCGCTCAAGTTATGAAATTTTGAGCTTGGGTAAAATACGGCTTCAATCAATTACTCAAGTGAAAGCACTTTCAGTGTATTTTACTATAACGGATGGAAGCATCTGTTTATTGGAGCATCAAGTCTTGGGCGCACTTCTGCAGAACCTGAATTTCCCTGGTCCACTTTAAATATGTTTTTGCGACCAACATTCCTTGTTGGTCGACTTTTCTTAAACAAAAATACCCATTTTTTATGTTTTACTTATGGTTCCTTGGGCTAACCTGGTGGCGGACCTCTTTGGGGAGGTCTCCAACTATGTGGGCCACTACCTTCTATCGCAATTTACCAAAATCCCAGATGCTCCCTTGGGTCGCCCAGGTCCCCTCCAGATCGAGGCACCCAAGCTCCCTGACACCAAGTTACACTTGATTATGGACTCCCCTCTGGGGTCCACTCAAGCTGTTATGTTTCTATCTTATCTGGTCTTATATGTTGCGTTCTACACCCTGGCCTGGGGTACCTTTGGCACAGGCACCGTTCAAGGTGTCTTCTTACCCTTTTTCTTAACGGCTAGTTCCCTAGCAATGTGGGTTTGCATCCCACATCACCTTGCTGGGAACGAGAGAGTTACAGACACTCTCTTGACATCTTAACTGTTTATAACATGGACATTTAAGGAGTCCCTTTTCCAAGGAAACATGACATCCCTTCGCCAATTCTGGGGTATTGTTTGGTAATAGTGTTGACTGGAAGAGCAACGCTTACCACTTGCAATAAAGGTGCATCAGAGGAGGGGTCTAACTTTTCAGGGGAAACTTGGTCAAAAATCTGACAAGCATATGGCTCAACCTACATCTGAGACCCCTCTCCCGCCATAGCCGCAGACTGCACTCATGTCAAAATATTCACCCCCAACTGGCTGCTGATATAATACTGAATCATTGTGCAATAATTTTGCTGAATATTCTAAGATGGATTTTGGTGGGACGTTTGGATTTGATATAGCAGAGGTAGAGAGTTCTATCTCAACTCTGCTCTGACTTTTCCCTGGCAGTACTGTTCTGACTGTTTGCAAGAGACCAGTTGATTGGGGCAACATCGTGCCATGTGTCCCTGTCAACTGCACTTGAAACAGATGACCTCATAGGGCCCACATCTCCAATTAATGTGAAACAAGTCATGTCAAGAGTTGGGCTGGAAGTGATAAGTGGAAACAGGGTTAGGGCGATAGTTGGGCTGTTGACAATAATCAGGTATGGGGAGAATGTTTAGCCACGGAGGGTTTCTTGGTGGAATCTGAACTGGACAGACAAAGTTTCCCAAGTAAAATGATTAAGCGGTGATAGTGGAAGGATTATGCTTTGTATTAGGTGGAGGCAAGTTGGCTGATATACGGTGCAAAAACTGACAATTATAAGCAAAGGTACATCTTCATCCTACATTGGGGTCATAACATTGTATAGCTCACGGTATGGCTTCACAGCAGAAGTCATCGAAATACACACGTCATTTTTGGATAGAATTTTAGCCCCAATTAACACGTGAGCCTCCATCATAAATCTCTCAGCAAATGCGGTGAGGGTTTCATTCCGCTGAAACCTGATGGTCAAAAACTCAGCTTTCAATGTGACATCTTAGCAGTTCCACTGAACAGCCATAGTACCATCTTTTTGACTTCTTGGTATGTAATGGAACTGCCTGAAAGATAACAGATGACTTGATCAGCACCTCTGAGATCTAAAGTGGAAATCAACAATTTTGCTCTTTGTAACTCCGAGACTTCTTCTGTCACAATTTCAAATCGCTTAAAAAACCCATGAATATTCCCTTCACGATCAAATGAAGGCAGTTTATCACTGAAAACCTCCTGGAGCAGCTCATCTTGCTTTTTGAACACAGCATCCAACGCAAGTTTCAGTTCCACATAGGCAACTAGCTCATTGTGTTTTGTAGGATTTTCTTCAAGATAATCAGGATAAAAAATAGTTGGCAACTGAGTTTTTATCATGTTATAATTGATCAATGGGCCCCCTGTAGTGAGCACCACTGTTGTAAAATTGGCGGATTTGTTTTAAGATACACCATAAGGGTTTTTTGCACAGGGTCAATCCACTGAGCAATTAAGACGAAGATATGAAGATTGTCAGCCCCTATGAACATACCTAAAATAATAAATATAACAAAAGGGATCAATATCCCTGAAAACACTTCTTTATTGTAAATAATATAGCGGATTCTTTATATTACACTTACTCTTTCTTCTATCAAAAACCTACCTCTCTCTCAATCGCCCATCTCGATTATATACAGCAGCTTTGGATGATACCATTCTCATAGCTTGAACTAATTTATTCCGCTGATTCTTCAATTTCCTATTATTCTTTTAGCTCTTTATCACCCTAATTTTAGCGATTTATCATATTCTTTTAGCTCCTTATCACCCTAATTTTAGGCGATTTAATTCATATTCATTGAATGTTGACATCACCTTATCACCTTATTCTGGAGGTGATCCAGTAATAGCTCATTATATCCCAATATCACCTCATCTTGAGGCAATTGAATGATTGAACCCAATGTCATGTTTGGCAGATTCTATCCAATCTGCCCTAGCGATTCTCAGCTTATTGTCCAGTCATATTGGAATTGTGACAGCGCAAATTCAAGTCATTTACTATGGTCCATGATATTGGACTAGGAATTGCAAGGCGTCAACCCTTAGATACATATGGGAGAGGGAGGTCCCTGATTACTCCAGTTTTAATCTTATTTTATCAAAATGGTGCTTATTTTCTACAGTATTTTCATCAATTATGGCTGTGCAACACTGGAGAGTTTTATAACATTCACGATTATACCTATATGGTTTTTTTTATTGTGCCACTTTGCTGAAAAAAGCAATGAACTTGATCATCTGGTCCTTGGAGTTGGTCTCCTTAGTGTAAAAACTATCAAAGTACATATTTATAAGGAGGGGTACAGGGAAGCAAATAAGCCCCTTTTATGAGCACCAAATGTTGCAGTCAACTTTTTCACATACTGCTGTAACCACAGGTACTGATACACTAAGCAATAGGCAATCTGTCTGAGGTCAGATACCCAGAAAAATATAAAGGGAAAGTTTCTAAGTTGTCGCGTTATAAGTTTTTATCTAAAAGTAAAAATAAGGCACACCATAATATCAGGACTGATGATGGATGAATGCTGTTGAAAGGTTTATTTTGTCATGATAGTCTCAGCAGCAATCCTTCCAATACAAAAAAGGATCTTCTGAAAATCTTAATTACTTCTTTTTGAACCTAATTTTCAATTCCTACTAGTACTGAAAACTTGGTAGCTAAACTGATCTTAAGAATATTGTGCTATTGAAATGATTGTTTGGAAAAGAGGGTAAAAATAGATTAAACATTATTTTAAGCCAAAGGGTACTGGCTGAGTTTAAAAACTCATATTTATGATGTACTTATTGGCTTTGTAGTAAGGCAGTTAATTTAATATAAAAATTGATTTACTGTGCCTTCAAGGCAAGCAACTCAATATAATATAATGTTAGGGAGAGCGCATTCAAGGCGACTAAGTATCAAATGTAACATCAATACTATTTATAATCAGTAATAGGTCTAAAAAATAAGTTGTACTATATGAAATTTAAGAAATAATAGATTGACATTAACCATAATGCAACGTTGAACAAAACCTCATTCTTAATATTAGTTAAAATAATAATAAACCAAATAAATTATTATTTCAGATGGTTGGTAAGGCCAATAGATAGTTAGCCTTGTCAAACCTGCCCTAAAGTTTTTTTTTTCATCCATTCATGTCTGGTTAATTTAATATCTTCATTAATGATTTCAGTTTGTTCAAATTCTTTGAAAAAAATAAGAAAATATTCTCTGACCATTATTAATTGTCCCTAGAAATCCTTTAAAATCTCCTTTTTCATGCTTGCTGAATTTCTGGTTGTTGGTCTTCTATATTCTCAATCATTTTCTTAAACAGCTCATTTGCTTTATTTCTTTTAGGAATAGAACAGTTGGCAATTTCCATATACCAGCTGGATTTTAATTATTGCGCCAACGCAATGTTCATTCTCATAATCATACTAATGCAATTTTAAGGTCTATCAAACCAGTCTCTCTTTAAGCTATTTGCATTATGCTTCCATTTAGCTAGAGAATGGTCCGTTGCTACCTTAAGATTAGAAATAAATATGAAAAGTGAACTGCTTACAGGCATATATTACTGCAAGACATCTATGCTCTGTCACAGCATACCTTTGCTCCTGTTTGCTTGGAGTTTGGCTTGCATATGCTACAAGGTTGATGAAATTTATCCACTTGACGTTTTTTAGAACCAATTACCAATAAAAATGCATTTATTTTCCCAATAAACATCAAATAATTCTGGTAGTGAAATATTGGTTCAGTCATTAAATATAATCTAAGTGCATAAAAATATTTTAGGCATCTTAATTCCATTTGAATTTTTTCTTGGTTTTTATCAATAGTTGAAAAAATGTCTTGACGATGGAGGCAACATCTTCTAATAAAGCAGCAGTAGTACCTTCACATTTCTAATAATACTTAAATGTCCTAATCACTTCTGTATCTTGACGTGTACTGAATTACCAAATTTCAGTTTTTTAGGGCTTAATCCCTCAGAGTCTACAATAAAGCCATAAACTAGATTTTAGTATTAATGAAGTTATTTTTTTGAAGCTTGCTTTGAGAACTGGAGTCTGAAAATCTCTTGATTTCCTCTTCCAAGAGTTCAAGGTGATTTATGAAAGTGCGACTAAGTACATTAATATCAATTAGATAACTATGAAAGCTTGAGAATTATAAAATTTTAGCAGTTATGGCTGATTCCGTCAGGCTAGTTGCACAGGTGAAAACCACTGAGAAATGGATGAGCAATATGAAAATTGCTGATCCTTGATAAATAACAATAAATAAGTACTTAAAATAAGGAGCTATTGCTGACAACAACACTTTATTTAGTATAGTAACTTAATGGCTACTTCTGTTTTACTTCCTTCTCTTCTCTATTTAAAAAGACCCTCTTTCTCATTCTCATGCTCAACCCTTATCCTTAGTATTCCTAATCAGTTCCAACCCTCCCACTTAGTAATTCTTGAATTGGTCCATTTTAGGTGTTTTGTTCTATCATCAAGGCTTCAGTGGAGTTCCCTTAATTTTCCAAATTATGAATACTCCAATTGATTTGCATCGCGTCAACATAATCTACCACTCAATCTTGAGGCTCACTTCAACTCCTAAATTATGATCTACAGGTATGTGACTCATTGTCCAGTCATTTCAATTTCTTAACAACAATATTAGGTCGCATAGAACTGTGTCCATTGCCTGGTGAAATGTAGATGGTATGTTTCAAAGCCCTTGTATCAAGCGCATCAGTTGATATAGTCTTTTTTTAGTACTAGATGGTAGTTGATATAGTCTTTAAAAAAGTTTTGAATTATACTTCAAAAATGGCAGGTAATTCCTTAAAATTACTTTATGGAATTTCCAAAATGGTATAACCAATTGAAGTTTATAAGGATGTAAATAGACCTAATTTCTATTATTGAAAGAATTAAATATTTATAGGTTTTGAATTAGTTTGAGATTTATCATACCTAATCAATTGCTGAGCGACTAAATCTTCTGATATCACCTTATTGGGATAAGTGTGATCGTTCTTCTTAGGCTTTATATAATTAGAATCATTGAGTTCCCCCTCCAATATTATTGGGGGAATATTTGGGGTAAACACTTTTATTTCCAATTACTATCACTTTTAGTAATATGATTTGATTTAAACAGCACAAATTGATGATAAATAATAGGTGAGATGAGTATGAGTAATAAAGCAAAGAGCTGGGAGAACATGGTAAAGGGCAGTGGACCTGGATCTGCACCACCCAAAGGTACCAAGCTCACAGGTACAAACGAAAATCTCAGAAAAAATAAAAAACCTGAGGTGGTGCCCCCCACAGGTTTTGTTAATTTTTTGGTAAAATACTGCAGCTATATGGAAGTATCCCAATTGCAACTACTGTCATTGGTGGAACATGGGATATGATTTTTTCTGGGCGTAGAAACACCAACAATGTGGGAAAAGTTCAGCAAAGCCCAACATAAATTTTTCCCGCATGTGGTGTACTTAACAACCCATAATATCCAAAAAGGATGGGTAGATTTTGGGTTTGAAACTGCAGAAGAAGTGAACAAAGAAGCAAAGGTCAGAGTAGTACTTGACCTTCCCAACGGACAGCATTTGGTACTAACCAAATGCACTCATTGGACAGAATCCAAAGACATTTTTATAATTTTTGATTATCTTCTGACCACACTGGTGCGCACAGTAGTTGAAAGACATCTCTGAGAAGGCTTGGAAGCCTATGGAGAAACCAAGCAATTCGAGATGCAGAGATTCCAGCTGATGTTGACCCTTAGTACTGGGAAGGCAATAGCAATTTTTTCCCCAAACAAGGATGTAGTAGAGGATATTACAAAAATACCTCACATAGCATCCTTCACCATTGATGGGAAAAAAATCCAAACTGTTCCACACAACAGTGGAAAGCGCACCCCCATATGCAACCACTGCCAGGCCTTTGGGCACAAGGTTCATGCGTGCCCCATAAAAGAAGGCCTGAGAGAAATGAAATTTTGTGAGGAGGAAATGGGTGAAGACAATTCAGGGTACGCTAAAATCATGGACACAACACAAGCTTTCAACTGGGGAGAACACGGGAAATATAAAATAATTTACCCAATTTCTTTGAAAAAACAAAAAATAGACAAACAAGCTCGCAAGCTGGCTGCAGCCAGGGCAAAGGCCTCAGCAGAATAATCCATATTGCTGGAGCAGATCCAGGAAGCCATGGAGGAATTTGAGTCAATGAACCAATCAAATCACAAGGAAAACCAAACACCCAATCCGATCAGATTGAATTTGGCAGAATCTAATTTGAAAATGAATGGAGAAAAGCTTGGGTTTAGCGCACACCCTGAAATTGTGGAATTTAGCCCAATCAGGAAGGAAAATCAACAATGGAATGCGCAAGAAAATAATGCAGCCAATAAAAGCACACAAGTGCACCACAATGATATTTGAAATCAAGAAAAGCCAAGAGAGGAGCAAAAACAGCGGCAATGAAAGGGGCAGAATACCCCCCAACTCCTACTCATGGCTATGCTCTCTGCAGCAGAGATCATTGGAGAGCAATGTGAGTGAGGGAGTAGGGCTGGGGGGCCCTGCTAACTGCTCCTGAGGTGCATCAGGCATCTCAGTAGAGATAGGGATGATGAACATAGTAGGACTCAAGGCCTTAACATCCTGGGACAAGAAGTTGAGTCTTCTATGAAACCCACCTGTGGATATCCTGGCAGTGCAATAAACCTACTGTCCACAGGGAGAGGAGGAGGCATGGGAAAAATGCTCCTCCCAATAAATGTTGTTTTGGTTGAAACACAGTGAGGTGATAGTACGCGTGAACCAAAACTTTAAATTTATCAATAAAAATTCATTCCTGGATGGCCGCATACTCGCCATAACCTTCTCATGGAACACTGAAGTGCACACAATAGCCAGTGTGTATGCCCCAAATGGTGCACATGATTGAAGAGAATTTCTAACAGCCTTAACGAAAATCTACCAGCAAGTACTTTCATCATGGGAGACATGAACTGCTGGATTAACCCAGATACAGACCAATGGCCATACACAATGGAAATATCTCAAGGGCAAGTGGAACTCCGCATACTAAAGGCCACTATGGGATAATATGATCCGCTACCAAAAAGGCTACCCCTGCTACAAAACATGACACGCCCACATTTACACAACGGTACACTTGTCTCTATGTCAAGGATAGACCTAATACTTGTACCAATAATGTTTTAGAACCAAATTAGAAATTTAAAAACTACAAAAATCGAATTTTCTGACCATCAGGCTTGTTTCAGTGCCTTAAAAACAAGCGGAACCAAACACCCAAAGCACCCAGATGGTGCAGAACACGCCCAGAAAGTTTAGCCGATTTAAAATCTCAATCCTGGATGGAGGAAATATCCTCAACCCAGGATTTTAAAACATCCTTTTGCTCAGACCCACTAATCACCTGGGAAAACTTCAAAAAAAATCTAACATATTAAACAAACATCGTTTAGAAGACACAGGGCAGCTTTAGCCATTATCAAGCACACCTTGGCAGAAATTTCATATCTAGAAAACAACGTACCACACACAGGATACAGCCCTGGATGGGGTCACAAATGGGCGTAGGTCTCTGCTAAGCTAAACACCCTGATCCGTGAACACCAACACAAAGTTGGAGTTCAATACAAGGGCAAAACATAAGAGATGGAGAAACTTGCTCAAGCTACTTTTTTCAGCAATTCCACGCCCAGAAAAATATGATAGCTTGCACACAGGTCTGTTAACTAACCAAATCCATAGCAGAAACACCTGAAGAAGTTGTGACCAAAAAGCACAGGTTTTATACAAAATTGTATAAATATGAGCCAGTTGAACCAGAAAAAATTGAAAATTCCTTAGAAGCGCACATATCGACACCTTGGCACAAAATAACAATTTAATCAACTTAGTATCTCACAAGGAATTATGGAAAGTAGTACGCGGTGCACCAAGAGGGAAATGCCCTGGACCTGATGGGATCTCATTGAATTTTACACAAAATAATTTACTAACATCTCTAACATTCCTCTAGCTTCAATGAATAAGTGTATTATGGAAACATGCCTCCTACATGGAGGCAAAGAAGCATACATGTCACTTTAAAAAAGGAGACAGATTAGACCTCTCCAACTGGCGCCCAATTTCCCTAACCAACACAGACATAATTAAAACAAAACTTATAGCCAAAAAACTAGGAGAAATTGCAACTGACGCGATATCCCCATCACAATATGGATTTGTTTCAAGAAGATCCATATGGGATAACATCCACACAGTTGCAAATGTCTGCCAGTCCAACATCTCTGGAGCGCTTGTCTTTTTAGGCCAACAAAATGCATATGACAGGGTGAACTGGACCTATCTTAGGGCCTGCCTTCAAAAATTAGTGCTCCCAAATAGATTCATAAACTGGGTGATATTGTTTACAGAGTCCACTACCATGGCTGTGCGGGGAGCAGGCTTCTTAACTAACCCAGTCATCCCACAGAGAGGACTCAAACAAGGAGACCCCTTAAGCCCTCTACAACTTTAGTTTAGATCCCTTAAACCGGAATACAAACACACTTCTCAAGGGTATCAATGTCAAGAGCCAACCACCAGTCAAAATGATGGCCTTCGCTGATGATTGTGTGGTGGGCATATCCAACAATCAGGACGCTTGCAGAATTGAGAAGATAAAACAAGATTATTCAGCCATAATTAACGCGTCACTCAACACCGAGAAAACGGAAATCATACTCCTGGGCAAATATCAGACCCAGTGGATGCCATCTACCCAGGGCCAACAAACTAATACAACATCAAGACTCCTTACCAGGCATAGAAGGCGAAAATTAGCAACGATCTCACTGTAACTCCCATTAACCACCAAGCCAACAGCTGGTCCTGTTCGTCACTTGGGAGTATGGCTGGAAGCAGGAGGATACGTCAATTTTCTAATGGAAAATGAACTTTTAGGCTAAATAACAAAACGCATTGCCTCCTTACATGGACACCAAACAGGTCTAACAGAAAGAGTCACGGTAGCTAATGCTATGATTCTATCAATCATATGGTTCACGGCCCATGAAATCGCTTTCTCACCATCCTTCTTCAACACAATTCACGCCCTATTACAAGGATGGCTATGGTCCAACCACAACCCCCCTTTACGCCTTGAAACCCTATTTGGCTCTAGAAGGAATGGAGGTATGGGGCTTACTAACTATGTAGAGCAAGCGACCCATATACTAGGATCCTGATAGCTCAGTTGACTATCCCAGATCTTCCAGATACACACTGGTCCAGAACAGCAAGATAAAACTTCACACGTGCACTACAATTAAGAAATAAGATCACCCAAATACATTAATCAGTATCTGGCAGCCCATCCTACAGCTGAAGGACCACAAGGCACTTCTGCACATTTCAAACGAATACTCATAGCCATGAGAAGAGTGACATGGCGGATACACATAAATGGCCAAACCAGTCACTAAGGAAACTCAAGGCTAACTCACAGACAGGAAAAAAATGACCAAATAATCACAGACAATATAATAAGCAAAAACCAAGTACCATAGCCAGGATAGATTACTTGGATCATATGGACATACCCTACAACTTGGAGACTCAAAGAAGAGTATGGAGGTACACACATCACCCTCTACTCCGACCCAGGATAAGAGCACATGTATGGAGGTGTATGAGGAGAGTATACCAAACAGCTGAACGGTCAAATGCCACTCATACCTCATGTACAATATGTGGTCAGTATGGAAGCCTAGCCCACCGTTTAGAACAATACCCAACGTCAGTGGCTGTATGGAAAGAGGCCATGCGCTTATTCCGCCAAGAAAACGGACATCCATTCAGCCTAGCAAGGAACATGTTCGCTATAAACATGGATTCTCCTATCCGCCCATCTCTCAGGGCGTTAATAGTAGCAATGGCACTATTGACTATACATACAAAGGTACTAGAAATTTTCACAGGAGCAGAGCCTACAATCCAAGAAGCCATCCATCGCTTCCACAGCCATATATTGGAACATTTCCAAGCATGGCTGTTTGGACACATGACCCCCCATAACAGAAGGACAATCAACACATGGTTCCCCATATGGTTCCTAAAGGTTTATCCTTTCCTTCACACATGCTGCATCCAGGAATAAGCCAGCATAACCCCTTCCCTACCTTCCTAAACTTGGTGATCCTGGAGACAACAAGAGGGACCTTGAACCCTCTGGGGTGTCTTTAATTTTCAAAATTCATTAGTTCCCTCACTATATTGGAAGTGCTTGTCCCCTGGTTGACCTTCCCTGAATAAATATAATATTTGGGGTAAACGTTTTAAAAAGAATAATTTGGCAAAGTACTTACACAGCCCTCCTCAAGATTCAATTGTGGAGGAGGATGAATCCTCAAAAATCTAGGGTGGATACAATTTACAACTATGCCCATATCTACATGGACAATTGAATATTCTAACCCCTTTTGGAATATAACTCAATAAGGATTAGATCAATTAAATCCCAACTTTTCGGTTCATCCACCAGGTTGGTAGTGGTAATACATAACATAATCTCCAACTTGTTATTCAGGCAAAACAGGTTTATTTTGGTTACTCTTTTGAATCTATTTTTAGTGGTTACTTCAATTAATTCCATATCTTAAGCTTTAAGGTGAATAATCTCTTCAGCTAATTTCTCATAACTAAGTCAGAGTTTTCTGGTATACTTTCCTTGAGTATTGCTTCAAATCTTGAAGTGACTGAGGGATCAGCCCGTAAAAACATTTAAAGGTGACATTTTACTGATCCTATGATAACTTATTTAGTAAGTGAACAATAAACTAGGCAAATAGAAGTTTCACCAAAATGGGTCTGTTGAGGCCATCTTCCTAAAAAACAAAGTTCCATTGACTTACTTAATGGCATCATTAGTTGACGGATGGTAAAGAATGACGAACCATTGGACAGTATTAAATAATTTTAACATTTCTTGTAAGCTTGAGAAGTAAAGTTCGTTCCATTGTCTGACATAAGTACTTTGTGACACCCATGTTAAGTGATAATTTGGAAGTAGAGGAATAGGGCAGTTGCCTTAGCGGAGGGAGTAGCAATTTGATATGGCCTTGACTCATTTAGTTAAATAATCAAAAGTCATGATAATTTACTGATGTCCGTGTAACCCCTGAGAAAAAGTTCTTATAACATCGATACTTACCACTTTAAACTCTTTATTTGGTGGAATCATATGATGCTGATAAGTATGGTTGATTACACCATGACTTTTACAGATGAGACACGAATTTAGTGTCTCCCTAATAGTTTCAGTCATACTATTCAAATAGTATCAAGTTTTTTAACCGCTCCTGAGATTCTTTCAAACCACAATGACTACTTGTTCATGTCCTTCCTTGATAGCGTGGTATCTTGAATTTGGGTGCAAAAAGGGTAACCACTTAGACTTGCCTTCCTATACAAAGATCATTCTTAGATATGGTATCTTAGTAATAGTTTTCAAGAAGGCATAATCTTCTTTCATTTTCAATCCCATAAATCAGGCCGTCCAATTAAATTTTATTATCATTTCTCTTTTCCGGTATCCAAGGACAGTATAGGCATCTGGGATAGGCCATCAGCATTTTGAAGTTGGGTACCTGAGCAATGTAAAATTGAAAAATCGTAGTTTTGCAGCCTTAGGGATCAACGTGTTAGTCTCCCTATCAGGATCCTTCATATTATGTAACTATCTTAAAGAAGAATGGTTGGTAATAACAGTAAAATAGTTGCCATACAGGAAGAGTTGGAAGTGTTTAATTGCTAAATTTACAGATTATCAGTGCTACAGTTCGCTGGACTGGCGCTGAGGTCTGAAGGTGGCTTGAAGCTGCTAATATGCAGAAAAGGTTGAGAAGGAAGCGGAAAGCTGGGTAAGTTATTTGATATTTTATTAGGCTTAAAGGGTTTGATATTTATAGGGTGTGTTGGAACTCAGTGCCTTAGGGATCATCAGGGCCTCATCCATTCAGGATTTTTACTGATCTTCCAGAATGGCCTCCTTGTGAGCATCCTCTATGGGCGGTGTTGCTCACCTGACCAAATGGGTGGAAACACCGCCCCACGTGATTCAGGAATAGGGGAGGAGGATCCTGAAATTAATTTAACTCAGTTAGGTTCAATGACCAATTTGGTATATCCAAATTTGGAAGGGGGAATTTGATTCAATTATTGTCTCTAATTCTGACAATGCCCCCTTTAGGATCCTGTCAGAGGGGGAAATATGGCCGCAGGAACCAACCATGCATCAAATTTACCACAGTCCCTTGGTTGACGTCAGCAATGGAGTACTCAGACTTCACACTATGAATAACTTTATAGGGTCCAGACCAAAGTATGTTGAGCTTGTTTTGTTGGCCTCCAGGTCAATGATGATAAAAGAGAATGAGGTCACCTAATTGAAAATCTGGTAAGGTGGGTTGTCCAGGATTTGATCAGGATGTCTCTCTTCCAGTGGTGGTGATAATGCCTTGAGTGGCTTTGGCTTGGAGCCAGACAATTTCATCATCTAGAGCCCTCATACTTAAGTCAGAGTTCTCAGGAATGGAAATTTCAAGCATTGGCTGGACGCTACTTGGCAGCCAAGGTGCCCGCCCATATAGGGCTTCAAATGGGGACATCTTGATAACTTGGTGATAGCTTACTCAGTAGGCAAGTAAGGCGCTGGGTAGGTGATGGTTCCAATGAGCAGGGTCCAAGGCAGCTAATTTTTGAAGAATGGAAATAAGATTTGTTTTAGCCTGTTCAACTGCCCCATTAGTAGAGGGGTGGTAAGGTGCAGCGAAATTCTGGGTAGTGCCAAATAGCGAGGTAAGTTCTTACACTACCTGTGAGGGGAAGTTTGATTCATTGTCCAAGAGTAAGATTTGGGGGCACCCATGTTGGGTGAGAATGGATTGAACGAGGAATAGGGTGGTGGCCTTGGCAGTAGCAGCCAGGACTGAAATCGCTATAACCCATTTGGCAAGATGGTCCACGGCTAGGATAATATATTTATAGCCATGAAACTCAGTGGGAAGGGGGCTCACCACATTAATGCTTACCACATTGAAGGGACCAGCTGGGGCAACCACCGAATGTTGGAATTGGGGGTTAGCTCGTTCTTGCAATTGGCAAGCCATGCATGCTTCCAGGACCTCCTGGATAGTCTCAGTAATGCAGTCCCAGTAGCATCATGATTTCAACCACTCGTGGGTCTTTTTGACGGCCCCCCATGTCCCATGGTAGAATGGCCATCTAGTATAACATCAGTTCTGGAGGAGGGGTGGATATAAGGGAACCACGTCTTTTTTTGATTTTCTTATAAAGCAGCCCATCCTTAATTTGTGTATCATGAGTCATCCTTCATAGTTCAGCCTGGACCTCTGGGGTTTCCAACTCCCACTGGTCAGGTTGGCCTATTAGATCATATAGCCTGTCCTCCTCAGGGGTCAACGCTGCTAGTACCAGCATCCTGGAGAGGCTGTCAGCATTTATGGTGAATAGCGCCTGCATGGTGGACGATGGTGAAATCATAGCTTTGTAGTCGTAGAGCCCATTTGGCTAACCAGTCATCAGGATCCTTCATTTGTTGAAGCCACTGTAGCGAGGAGTGGTCTGTAATAATAGTAAAGTGGGTACAGTAGAGGTAGGGCCAAAATTTTTGATGGCCATTAGTACGGCTTTGCACTCCCTCTTGGTGATGCTGTAGTTCCGCTCAGCTTTATTTAGCATCTTACTAAAAGTAGGCCACAGGGTGGTCTACATGGTTTTTATCATGTTGGGCCAGGACAGCCCTAACAGTGATGTCACTTGCATTCATGAACAATAGGAAGGGTTGGTTGAATCAAGGGTGAACTAGAACAGGTTTAGTACATAGAGCGGTTCTCAATGCATTAAAAGCCTATTCTAGTTCAGGCCACCACTCGAATGGCACATTCTTCTGTAGGAGATAAAACAGTATTTCTGCGAGGTCAGCAAACTGAGGAATAAACTGCCAGTAATAAACTACCATGCCGAGGAATACCTGGATATCCCTTAAACTCTGGGGGCGCGTCATCTTCTCTATGGCGGCGATTTTGTTTGGTATGGGTCAGATGCCATCCTTAGAGACCTTATGCCCCAGAAATTCTAATTTGGACTGAAAGAAGGAGCACTTTGAGAGTTTTAGCTTTAAGAACGCCCTTCATAGCCGATTGAAGACTTCCCATAGATGCTCGAGATGCCCATTAAAGGTTTGAGAGAAGACGGTAATGTCATCCAGATAAACAAGGACGCAGGAAAGCTTCAAGTCCATAAGGATCCCATCCATGGCCCGTTGGAAAGTGGCTGGGGCGTTACAAAGGCCTTGGGGAATCCTGGTAGGCTCAAATAGACCTTTTTGGCTATTAGCGCACACTTAGCCTGGTCTTCTGGGGCGAGCTCAACCTGCCAATATCTTCTGGCAAGGTCCATGGCGGAAAAGTATTGGAATCCGGTGAGCAGTTGGAGGGAATCATAAATTCAAGGTAAAGAATAACTGTCCTTCTTAGTGATGGAGTTAATTTGTCAATAGTCCATCACCACCCAATGGCTGCCATCTCTCTTCCAAACCAGCAGATGAGGAGAGGCCCAAGGGCTGCGCAAGGGCACCAAGAGTCTGGTGTTGAGTAGCTGTTTTAGCTCAACATTCACCTGGGCCTCCTCGACCTTGCTCTTTTGGTAAGGTCAGGACCAGAAGGGAGGAGCATCCCTGGTTTCTACATGATGAAGGACCCCATTCATTCTTCTGAAGTCATAGGTTGATAATGAGAATAGGTCCAAATATTATTCTAATAACGCTAGGACCTATTGCAGTTGGTCATCCAAGAGGTCTTTACTGATATTAGTATCAACTAGACTAACCAAGGGTGGAGCTTCCAAGCCAAAGTCTCTTAAGTCCCCAAAGTTCTGGACGTCAGCAATAGCCTCCACCGGTAGTAAGCGGACATAGGCAGAAGGGCTGTTTAAACTACTATTTTAGGTTTATCAGTAAGGTTTGCCAACAGCACTGATATAGATCTGGCGAAGGCTGGATCTAGAATCCCCGGACAGGTTAGCACCTCCTTTGGGGATGGGTTGTCTAGGCCTCAGACTTCTAGCAGATACCCCAAGGGGATGTTGACATAGACCCAGGTATTGACGATGACCTGGGATTTGGGGGAATGGTAGTTGCCTTAGGTAAGTAAATTGGTATGACTTCTTGCCCATCAACAGCAGGAGGGGACAGTTGGACTCAGGAACCCCTAATATGATATTCAAGCTGATCAATTCAGTTTTCACTCTCTAGCAGACAAGCCCAGGCTTTAACCTCAGTTTTGGAGTCACAAGGGGTCTTAAAAAGAAGCGGAATACAATGACCAAGCAAGGATAGAAAGCCACCATCATAATGGAGCACTGCTGAAAAGTATCTAAGAAATTGAGTCCCGAGGAGCAGGTCATAGCTAGGGTTGTCCAGAGTGATGGCGGGTGTATCTAAAGTGAGCTTCCCAAATCATATTGGTAGAGAGGAATAGGCCCCTATGGATTGGGTGCACTGGGGGCCAGCCGTGCCATACTCCATGTAGTGTGGCATATTGGGAGCAATCTTGATGCGTTTCATCAGCTTGGAGGATATGACATTCATGGGGGCCACTGTCGACTATGGCATGGACTGGTATCTTGTGAGCTCAGACTTTGACCTGGATGACCAGGCTTCCAAACTTGGGCGGCAGAGTGAGGAACATGGGAGTGTCATCAGAAGAAGAGTAAGCAGTATTAATTTATTTATTATCATTAGATACCAAAGCTTCTTCTCCAGATGCCGTAGCTCCTAGTTTGCTTATGGTTACAGAGGATTCTTGAGGCTTAGTGGGGTCATCAGCAGGAAGTGCCTCATCCTTCATGCTGACTGCCCTTTTCCCGCCTCCTCAGCAAGTCATTTCCAGCAGTTCTTGGCGCTGTGCCTGGAACCGTTACAGTAAGTACATCTGGATCGAGGGTTTTTCTGGTGTTTGACCATGTGGACTCTAGGACGGTTAGAGGGGCCAGCGGAGGTAGCCTTGGAGTTCAGAGTTGACATAGGGATCTCATTAAGGGCCTCCTTAATTTCTCAGATGCAGGTAAACCCATTCTTTTGGCCAATCATATGCATCTGGACCTCAGGGTAGGATCCTAATGCAGAAATGACAGCAGTAATAGCGTCGTCCAGGGTGATACGATTTGTGGTAACAAAAGGTTGAGCTTGGGAATAGAAGCGGCAGGCGAACTCCATGGGGCTTTCTCCTTTGTTTAATTGGATACCCATGAAGGCCTGTTTTTGGTTGGCTAAGGTTTGGTTGCTTCCAAACTCTTGGATTAAAGCCATGCGGACCTGATCCCATGTTTTGCAATCCTTCAAATGAGGGTTCATGATCTCCTGGGCCATGCTATCCAGGCAGGAGTGGATATGTTTTACCCTTTGCCAGTCGGTGGCCTCCTCCATGGAGCTTTTGTAAGCGTACAGGAAGGATGCAATGCTCTCTTGGCTGGGAATGAACCTCTCTTTAAAACTAGGCTTAAAGTTAGTTACCAGAGGAGCGGAGAGGGTTTTAACGCCAGGGATAGGCGTTGGCTCCGAAATTTAAGCTTCTGCATAGTTGCAGGGGTCCTATTGGTCTAGCCAGCATCATAGAACTTCAAGTTCCTCCTGGACATCGTCCCAATGTCAATTGAGGGAAGAAATGGAAACCTTGTCCATGACTTGCTCTTTTAAAGATTGTATGTCAGCTTGTTGGCGGTGAATTTGATCTTTGGGGGTGGTCAGGCGGGTCTCAAATCCTCAACAGGTTTGCTTTAGCTGAGATATGTAGGAATCAGTGAACTCAGCAAAAATACTTAAGTTGCCCATTTCATCTGATAAGGCATCTAGGGAGACCATAGGGTCAAGTGGGACTCCATCTGTTAAGAGTTTACATCCTTCATCTACATTCCGAATTTGTTCACATAAAACAGCCAAGGCTGTCATCACATCCTTCCGCCAGGGGTCCTCAGGGCCAGCAGCAGTGGGGCTGAGGAACCTGGGGCTTGGGGGGTCCACGGGGACCTTCTGGCCCTTCAGGCCCCTCACGCCCCATGGGGCCTTCAAGTCCCTGAGGCCCTTCAGGACCTTCGCTTTTAGATGGATAGTCACAGGAGGCCAGCTCTCATTAGTGTTGTTGTAGGATCCCTACCAGATCCTCAACTTGGAGGAGGCGTCAACTCCAAGTTATCTCGAGGTGTTGGACGTTCTGACGTGGTTCATCCTCAAGATACCTGGAGATCCTGTGATCTAACACCATTACCTGGTCTTGAACTTCATTAATCAGCTGTCAATTATCAATTATGGCCTCGCAATTGTCATGGATAAAGAAGGAGGCCACATTAAAGAAAACGATGAGATGGGTGTGTAGGACCTTGGAGAGCCCCAGTTGGCGTGTAACTTCTTGATGGTGCAACCCAACTAGTTGGAGCAGATGATGAATGGCGGGGTGGAAGAAATGGTGGAGGTAACGTTTGGGGCCCAATGTGAGCCCTGCTGGTGGCAGATGGGCCAAATTGTAAAGGTACCACATTGTAAAGGGGACAGCGGAGGCGCAGGAATGACTAATGCGGCCACCCACAGAGTAGATGTCATTTATTAGTTGGGGGATTACCTCATTAGGTTTTCATATTGAAGTTGGTACTGACTTCCATCGATAGAAGGCAGGGTGAACTGGAAAGTGGCTTGAAATTCTAATGATTCAGCTTGAACAGCTGGTATTTCATGCCGTGAGGTACTAACCCATTGGGCAAAACTTCTCAACCCACCAGCGGTTTGGTCTCTTAGGCTTCTGGTATAAACCATTGTGATAGACATTTTAACTTGGGACAGCTCCAAGCCCCCTGTAGTGAGCACCACTCTTGTTGGCGCTACAGTTTGCTGGACTGGCGCCAAGGTCAGAAGGTGTCTCAAAGCTGCTAATCTTCAGAAAAGGTCAAGAAGGAAGCGGAAATCTGGGTAAGCTATTTGATATTTTATTAGGCTTAGAAGGATTTGATACTTATAGGGTGTGTTGGAACTCAGTGCCTTCAGATTGTCAGGCCTCATCCGTTCAGGATCTTTACTGATCTTCCAAAATGGCCTCCTTGTGGGCATCCTCAATGGGTGGTGTTGCTCACCTGACCAAATAGTTGGAAACACCGCCCCACGTGACTCAGGAATAGGGGAGGAGGATCCTGAAATTGATTTAACTCTGTTAGGTTTGATGACCAATCTGGTATGGCCAAATTTGGAAGGGGGAATTTAATTTTTTTCTATCTCAAATTATGACACAGCTAAACACTCCCACTAAGTTAAGCTGTAATTTCGCTCAACTTTAGATAATGTTTTGCTGTAAAACGCTACAGGATGGTCGATCTGCTCATAATCACACTGGGATAGATTAGCCCTAATATATACATTGCTTTCATCAGTATGCAGAATAAAAGGCTTATTAAATTGAGGATGGATCAAAACAGGTGCCTTATTTAGGGCAGTTCAGAGAGAATTAAAAGACTTTTACTGAGCTGAGCTCCACTTAAAAGGCACACCTTTTTGTAAAAGGTGAAATAAGGGCTCCGCCATATCAAAAAACTTGGGTATAAATTGATGATAGTATCCAACCATACTGAGGAGAACTTGTATGTACCACTAGGAGGTTGGAGGTGTCATTTGTTTCATAGCTTGAACTTTATTTAAAAGTGGTTGATTTCCTTTAGACGATATCTGGTGACATAAGAACTACATATCATTTCCAACTATACCTTCTTATGCCCCATGTCGCTGATGCTCCCACCCCAATGCTGTCTGCCATGGGCCAGCAGCTAAAGCGGGCTCCAGACAAAAGTCTCACCAAAGCTTCCTCCCCTTCTGATATGGCCTCCTAGGCTGTTAGCAGAGGTGTCATACTAGGAAAAAATTTATTTCTAATAATCCCTTTGTTTGGCACACTTGAAAATAAAGATGCATGGCAGCTCCCCCGTTGTAGGTTAGGCACCACTGTTGCTAAAAAGAACTCCATTTCATTCTGAAAAAGTAAAATTTGTAGGGTTTGAGCTTTAATGAGGAATTCCTAATTCATCTAAAAACTTCTTTAAAATGTTCCAGATGTTCAGTGATGTTTATTGAAGATATGATAGTATCATCAAAATATACTAAAGCACAGGTCAGCTTTAAATCACATAACATCCATCCATGGCCCTTTGGAAGGTTGCTGTGGCGTTGCTCAACCTTGTGGCATATGGGTTGGTTCATATAAGCCCTCATTAGATATTTGTGCACATTTATCTTGGTCTTCCATTGCTAAATTTGATTTTCCAGTACCCGCTGGCTAAGTCCATCACAAAATAGAAGTTTATCCAGATAACAACTGGAGAGAATCATTGATACTTGGTAAGGGGTAGATATCTCAATGAGTAATTGCATTTAACAAACAATAATCCATAACCACCCAATGTGAGCCATCCTTCCTTTTCACCAATAAACAGAGGTGAGGCCCAGGGACTATTGGAAGGTTTTAATAATCCAGCCTCCAATAGGTGATGTGATTCTTTGGTAACCTGTGCTTCCTCCAACTTCAACTTACAATAGGGTTTTGCTGAATAGGGGAGTGATCTCCAGTTTCAACATTATGCATTACTCCCTTCATTTTATTAAAATCTTAATTATTTTTGGCAAATATGTCAAAGTAATTTTACAATAATTAAAGTACTTGTTTCTCCTGTTCTTTAATATGGTATTTCTCTATTGCAGGCCCCGCAATAAGAGTCCACTAATTGGTTTCTAGCCCAAAAGTCTTGTACATTTCCAAAAGTTTTTAACGTCATAAATTTGAGAGAAGGGCATAGCTTGCATATGCTATCAGATTTTTTCAATCTAAGATTTTTGTTTCATTGTTAAGGTTTGCCAATAAAACAGGTGACAATCCATAACACACATAATTTAATACCCCAGGACAAGGCAAAATCTCTTTAGCATAATGGTTGAGAAATGCCTTGGACTTGTAATAAATGGCCCTTGGGAATAGAAAAATGGAAAAATGTATTGACAATAACTTGAGATTTTGGCGGAATAATCACAATCTCAGCGGAAAAAATAGGCATCCCTTCTTCTATGTCAGCCGTCTTAGGGGTTAATTTTACTTGAAGACTTTCAACATGATACTGAATGCAATAGAAAATCTTTGATCCCTTTAACAGACATACTCAACGTTTAGTTTGAGCATGTTTAGATAAAAGCAATGGAACCCTATACCCTAAAAGATATAGGGAGGAGTCAAGATAATTAATAATTCCAATAAATCCCCACAAAAATTGAGTCCCCAAGAGAAGGACATAACATAAATTATTAAGGACGATTGCAGGTACTGTAAAAGTTAACTTTCCAATTTTTAATGGAAGTGATGAAAAATCTCCAATTGATTGAGTACTTTGCGGTCCAATCACGCCATATTCTTCATAATGTGAAATATTATGTGTTAATTTAATCTGCTTGATCAATTATGATGAAACTACATTCACAGAAGATCCAGTGTCAACAATAGCTTTATCATTAACTTGATTCACTCAAAAATTAATAAGGGTGGTTGTACTTCAAAACTGAGGGTAAAACCAACAAAGAGCAAGGAATAGGAAGAATGTTCATCTTTATATACTCTACAGAGTTTTGATGTTCCAGATTTATACTCATATAATTATTGAGATGGTAGATATTATTGGTTTTGTCTTTTTTCTTTTCATCAGCCTTCTTTTTATAACAACGGTCTTCTGTATGGAAGTATTGGTGACAATAATTACTCTGAATAGCTCTAAAAATTCAGACACTGCATATATTTTAGGATGACTTGGTCATCGAGAGTCATAGTTTTTAGGGTTTTTAAGTAAATTGACAAAGAAAGTATAACAAGGCCTCCTTTATGTCTAATATAATTATGAAATTCTTTTTATGCTAATAAGATAGATTTGCATCTGAGTCATAGAAGTAAAATCATAATTAACAGCAGTAATAGCATCATTCAAACTTAACTGGCCACATGCTACCAAAGTCTGAGCCTCCCAAAAAAATCAATGAGCAGAGTCTTTGATAGTTTCATTACCATGGGGTTTTATGCCCTTAAAAGCCTGTTTCTGAGAGGATAAGGTTTTTTCATTCCCAAATTCTCCTATCAAAGCTTGCTTAATCTGGGACCAAATAGAACAAGTCATCAAATAAGGTTATATGATATCTTGGGCTATTTGAGTAAGATAATTTGTAAAATAATTCATTTTCTGCTGGTCCATAGACTCACTTAGAGCCTTCTAATACAAATAGAGGAAGGAAATGATACTTTCTTTCCCAGGAGAGTACTTATCCTTAAATACAGGTCTAAAACTCATAGGAGCATTGACTGTCAAAACATGCACTCCAGGTTGTTCTGATTGAGTAGATTTGTAAAGTTAGAGTCAGAAGCTTGGGAAGAATATTGAGGATAGAAACCAGCAGCCTCGGTATGAATTTCATTAATCCAACAGTTGAGATCAGAATTCCCCACTTTTTCGTCCAATCTGCATGATAAGTAGAAAATTTGCTCCTGATGTGCATGGTATCTAAGTTCCAAAGCTTTAATCTTCGTTTGAAACATATCACCTTTAGCTTCACAGGCCTGTAACAGGATGTCAGTATCCTTTGCCTATTTCCCAGATTATTCATTTTGTCAGATAAGGATTGAAGCAATAACCGGGGATCAATAGGTATTCCATCAGGAGATTAATTACTCTCCTTGACAACATATGAAATTGCTCATGCAAGCAGTCAATCATGCTCAAAAGAGAGTCAGCTTGATGAAGAATCTTGAATGCCCATCAGCACCAGGGGGTCCACGAGGTAATTAGCACTAGGAGGTCCATGTGGCCCTTCACACCCATGTATCCCACAAGGTCCCACCAACACCAGGTTGGCCTTGTTCCCCAAGGACCACTAGAACCAATGTTTTTTCCACTTTGCTTATTAGAAATTAAATTCCAGAGTACAACTTCTCCAATTGGGTAAGGCGATTTTAAACTCCTCATCCTCCAATTGATTATGATTTGAGAGTCAGGAAAAAGTATCTCTTCATTCAACTTGATTCTCCTGGACTCATTTCATTAGCTGTAATCAACAAAACTATATATATCATGATCAAGCTGAACATGGTGTTGTTGCACTTCACTACAAAGATTCCAACTACTAATAATGTCATCATGATTATCTTTACTAAACTTGGAGGCAGACTTGAAAAATTCAGAAACATAATTATTCAAGGATTATAATTCTTCTAATAACTTAGGCATCCCTTGATGATGCATTCCTACTACTTGTAATTAGTGGTATAAAGTAGGGTGTAAAAAGTGGTGTAAATATTTGTTCAGTACCAATCCTTGGCAATTGAAATGTTTGATATAAAATCCTCATAGTAGAGGGTACAGAATTAGTCTCAGATTGAGTAGAAAGGATTTCAGGAATTAGTACACTTGAGCATCTGATTAATGATGTCTTTTAAAACCTTGGTCTGTATTTGAAAATTTTATCAAATCTTAAATTAGGACCATAAAAATTTAAGTTGGCACGGAATTCCAATGTAGATGGTACCCTTAGGATTTCAGTTCTAGTGGATTGGACCCATTGTAAAATACTGCCTTACTAATGGTCTTGAGATCCTTCAGGCGAAAAAGGAGAGTCCATTGTAGTGATTGACGTTTTCACTGGTGTGTAACTCAAAGTGGCCCCTGTAAAGAGCACCACTTTTGATGTTTTGAATTACACATTAAAAATGGCAAGTAATTCCTCAAAGTTACTTTATGGAATCTATAAAAAAATATGAGCGCTAAAAAATAAGGTTGTAATTAGACCAAATTTTTTATTATTGAAAGGATTGAATATTTATATGTTTTGAAGTAGTTAAGATTTATCAGACCTAATCAATCACTGAGCAATTGAATCTTTTGATATCAACTGATTGGGTGAGCGTGATTGTTCTTGTTAGGCTTGATACAATTAGATTCATTGAGTCCCCCCTCCAATATTGTTGGGGGTGTATTTGGATAAAAGTTTTGGGAATGAAAAATTTGGTGAAATCATGACATAGTCCATGGATGGAGATTATTGCACACTTTTCTTAATCCTCCTGGGTAGATCAATTTACAAATATCTTGAATTAAGATCCATGATAAAAGAATTATGCCCCTTCTAGGCGGTCTAAAGCATCATCTATGCATAGATGTGGATATGAGTTATCTTTTTTAATATAATTTATGTATAGTAATTGTAACTATCTGATTAGATCCATCTATATCTTTGACAATTAAGTTTGGTCTTACCTAAGGAGTTGAAGTTGGAACCAGTAATCAATGTTTAAGTAGTTTGGTAATTTTTTCAGCATTTATGCTTCACTCACTTACAATTTTCTGATGGGTCCATTTAAATTGTCTTTTCATCCCAAACGTTGACCTTATAAAATATTCTTTTAGAACATCTGAGGCCATGATCATCTTGTGAAAACGCCTCATAATATTTCTCAAATAATTCAAGGATCTTATCCTTCAGTTCTTAAAAAATTCTGGTAATGTTTACTTGATAAAAAATAACAAAATTACTTTGAATTTTGTCATCTGAAAATCCTAACTCGCTTAGTAGGCTAAAGTCATGGTTAATAAGAATTTAATAGTTAAAATCAAGTGGGCATAGACTGGAGCTTGGCTTGTTTAAATCTATATTTTTATCTTTTGGTTTTTCAAAAGCGCCTAAATTTCAACATGAGAAAGGATTAAAACCCAGGCGCTTATATTATTAAGTTCTAGCTCTCTTCCATGGTGAGTTGATATTAGCATATAAATATTCAGGAATATCTAAGTTAAGGCCAGTTTAAACAATGCATATTTCTTTAGAATTATGATCATTGCCTTCTGCGCCCTAAAAGTATTTTATTACATTAAGGTAAGCTGACCAGGGGACGGAAAATACTGAAACTTAAAACCTAAAAATAAATCCTACCAATCAAAATGAACAAACTGCCCAAAATGAGCAGATGACACACAAAATGTGAACACAACCAACCAGGTGGGACAGCGGGAATTGCTTATCCCATCATGGCAGAAGGGAAGGGGGATCAGGGGGCTCATCCTCTGCCTCTACTTCATCCCAAAGAAGGGCGTGGACTACAGCGAAAATCAGGGGCGTCAGGGAATCAGCGGGTTTTAGAGATAAATATCTGATGATTGGGGTGGTAGGAATACAGCCGTTGTACATAAGAGCTCTGACTTATTTGGCCAAAGCTACTTCAGCTTTTGTGTGTGCATCAAGTAGTTTTATGAACATGGCAATATTGGTGGGGATAATATTTGATTTGGGATTCTGCGCTACCACTGCTATGTGCTGGATGGCGTTGTTGGTGGCTTTGTAAGCTTTGATCAATATATTCATTAAATCTTATTAGCTTTGGAGTGAATGATGAGAGATTGGATTCCTCCTGTGAACATCGCCACTGATTTGGTGGCAGTTTTGTGGAGAGGATGACAATATGGCTTAGCCGTTACTTCAACAGCCAGCTGATGGTTGCTGCAGAACGTTTCAGCGTTTTTGGGGGGCATATAAATGAGGGGTAGCTCACCGTTGCGGTTGATAAACACAAACTGCTTGATTTGTATATTGCAGTCTTCAATTATATTCCTGGACTCATCAATCTCAGCCAATAGATCCCAAGGATTTTGGTTGAATTGAACTAGGGAGTCAGCATATTCCTGATGATTGGGTGGTTCATTGGAGGATGCATAGGATCAAACTGGGGTCCAATCCTGTGCTTGATTGGATAGAGCGTTTGTGGCACTGGGACGAGAAAAAGTCTGATTGGTGGCTGTTGGCTCAGCTGCAGCAACAGGCTTTGGGGGAGGGGGAGGTAGGATTGTACCCATACTGAAGCTGGAATGGGGTGGGTGGCATATTGGAAGCCAGCAGATGAAGTATCAGAGCCATTGGATGCAGCTTGGGATGGGCACTTGCATTTCAAGTGGTCCAACTCAAAAAAGGATGGACAGATCGTCCGTCAGCCCTTGATGTGGGCCCAGCATGGATGGTCAGGGGCAGAGGGAATGATGTCGCGAGGGGGAATCAACAAGGAAATTTTATTTGTTTCAGGGCTGATCATGGCATATGCCTGAGGCCCAGTTAGGCGTGTGGCATCATTTGGGACCACAAATTGCAAGATGGGGTTGGAGCCATAGACTGCCAAACCTTCTATCAGCTCCTGGTGGAGCACCTCAAGGGGGAGGTGGGTGGGCAAGCAAGGAACTGAATTATCAAAAGTGATATCCGCTGGGAGCTGGGTCCAAATTGTGGGGAAAAGGGTACCCTGGAAAACCAAGGGCATAGTTGCCACAGTGGTGGCATCGCCTTACAGGTGAATCCAAGATCAAAATACCATTATAGGGGCGAAGTCAATAAAACTGGCGGGATGCATCACCACCTGAGACATTTGATAATGGCTTGGTCATGGTAGAGGAAAAGTTACCCATAGTCAACCCCAAGGCCAAAATGCATGTTGCTCTGGGGAAGCACCAGGGGGCAACGGGGCACTGCTTGGGTTTGAGCGAGGTGGGCATCAGAATCCTTGGGAGGAATGAATCATCCAATGGATTTGGTATGGCTGGGTGAGCCAATCCAAGCGCGTTTTCCTGTCTGATGGAAATAGTGGGGGGAGTTTCGCCACTGCCCCACACTGGGGCAGCTAGCGAGAAACTGAGGACATTGGGTGAAACCAGAGCAGGCGATCTGGATATACTTTTTCTGAATAATTTTCTTAGAAAGTTATGCCGAGCAGAAAGAGAGTTTTTGCGCCCTCAAAGTAATTCCACGGCTTTTTACGATTTTAACAAGTTAGTTTTTGGAGATTTAGCCATTCTGAAATATTTTTCATGTATATATTTCACAACATAATAGACTAATATAAAATTCCTCCTTTTTTAGGGTGGGTCACCATTTTGATTATAAAATAATACGAAATCTTCCCTACAAAATTGGGAGTGTCATCTAAAAAATCACACCAAATCACTTACTGTCGCTGTAGTTGGTGCCAATATCAATCTCATAATTTTGGTTTGTTAAAATGATGGCTAGTACTGTGTAAGTAAGTGATCAAAATTTGTAATGAAAAAGCACTATAGGCTACTTTAGAAGTTGTAGTTTGCAGGCCCAAAGTCCCATAAACCTTATTATGGTCAAGATCTGGCGCAAGTCTTAATTCTTGCATCAAATTTGTGTAAAGGGCGGGCTCACGCCAATATGCCTTGAAGGAATTGGGTAGTAGGTGCCATTTTGCTGACCAAACTAGAGACAGGCCTGCAGAAGCCCATCCTCAACCCATCCGCCATGCCTCATCCTTGCCACGTATTTCCACACCACTGTTCCCATGACGCTGCAAATCAACAGCAGGGTCTGGCGCCATGAGAGGGCTGAGAATGACGCCAACGCCACGCTGAGCTCACTAATTGAGCTCATCATTTGGACACAATAAAATAATTTGAATAAATTTAGAATGAGATTTATAATAGCAAGCGATTTATTTGAATTTTTCTGATTTTCCTTAGAAGCTGAATCTGGCCATTCAGGCCACAACCATCTCCTAATAAATAGTACTCTGCTAGTCTTTTAATAAGCTCCCCCTATATAAGTCTTTCTTGAAAACTGTCCAAAACATTGCTTAAGAAGACTTCTCATCCCACCAGATCATCATCCATGCCATTCAAAACTCCAATGTCATATTCTCTTGGTGGCTTCTCAATCATGGAATTTCAAATATCTCACCCTCAATCCTGAAACTCCCCATCAAACTCACCATCAATTATGACTCTCTCAAATCATCTTCTGACACTTCTTTTAGTAAAGCCCCTTCCTACCAAAGCAACGTGCAGATTAAGTGTAGCCAAATCCGAAGCAATGTGCGGATCAAGTGCTGCCTGATCCATTACATCACCCCCCCTATGAGGCCCAGATTTCCTGGACCTTCTTATGGGCATCGTGCACAGTCTTCCTTCATCTTCCACGTCACCTCCTCCACCAGGTAGCCTTTCCACTTCACCAGCAATTGTTGCCAGCCCTTACCCATCCCACATCAAATATTCGCTCCACTTCATATTTCTGAACATCCCTTTCCCTAGGGTTTAACGGTCCTGATTGATCTAGACCCTTTCCTTTGAATGCCCATATTTGGGAAGCATAGATTACTGGATGGGCCTTAGAACCTTCTGGTAATCCCAATTTTAAAGCAAATTGATTAATAGCTCAGATGATCTGGTATGGGCCCAAAACTTTGGTCCCAGCTTGTGACACTTAACCAGAACAGCATAGTTCTTAGCCGCCACCAATACCCAGTACCAGAATCAAACTCTGGATCCGGCACTCTTTGTTGATCTTCCTGATGCTTCTGCCAAGCCATTGCTTGCTCCAAATTTCCCTAAAGCCTCTTCCTGATTTCCACCATGGTATGCGCCATATCATCTGCCCCTTGACACACTCCACCCACGGATCCCCCATCAATCTGGTTTAGACCATGATTTGTGAAAAATGGAGTCATCCCCATTGACAATTGACAATGATTGTTATAAGCGAATTGGGCAAACTGAACCCTTGGAACCCAGTCATCCTGCCAATTGGAGATGTAACACCAGAGATACTGCACAAGTATTTGATTCACCCTCTCCATCTGTCTGTCAGATTGGGGATGGTACGCTGAGGACTGACCAGGCCTGATTTTCAAATTTCCTAGCAAACTCTACTAGAATTTCAAGACAAACTGTGGACCACGGTCCAAAACAATTTTATCAGGTAATCCATGCTGTGAGAATATTTCATCAATGAAAATCCTTACTGCATCCTTTATCAAAATTTCCCTGTGCATGGGAAAAACAAGGGCTTATTTGATCATCTATTCACTACCACCATAACCGCATCCTTCCCCTGTACTCTCAAAAGACCCATTATAAAATCAACGCTAATTGAACTCCATGGTGCAAGTGGTATCTGCAGTGGGTTTAACTTACTTGATGGTCATTTCCTTGAGGGTTTCAATTTTGCACATACCAAACACTCCCTCACATACTTTCTGACATCCCTCCACAGGCCTAGCCATGAATAGTCCCGCCGCACTAACTCCACCATCATCCCCACTCCTGAATGACCTGCCAATAGACGATCATGAGAGAATTAAATTTATTTCCTTTTGTAACAATGGATTTGACACCTACAACTGAGAATTGTGGTATACCACCTAACGCCTCTTCATGAAGGACCTATGGCGCCTGTGTGGCTGTCCTTCCTTCATCTTGGCTTTTAATAGCCATCCAAATTCTGACCTTCTTTGCTTCCAGTGGACTTCCTCCCTCAACTCACTCCCCCACCCTCAATCATTGTGAATTGATCTGGTAGAACATTGTGGCTGTATTAACTTACTCCAATTCATCCTTTTTATATACTAAGCCTGCATCCCAACTCAACCAGTCTGCTAGAATATTTGTCAAACCCATCCTGTATTCTATCTGGAAATTGTTTTAGACTAGCTCCACATGGCATCTAGCTTGCCGCTGATCCATCTTCCTTAGTTCCCAATAATATTTCAATGCTCTATGGTCTGTTCAAACAACAAAATGAGTCAGGCATAGAGCAGGTGGTGCTGCCATTCCCATAAGGCCATCATCACCGCCAGCAGTTCCTTTCATATATCAGATAATTAGTTTTGGTGGGGATCATCTTGCAGCTAAAATAACACATGGGGTGTTTGAGCCCGTCTTCCCCCTCTGTGGTAACACTGCACCTATGGCATAATTTGAACCATTGGTTTCTACCACAAACGGCTTCCTGGGATCTAGATGGGCCAATACAGGCGCCATAAGTAACTTATCCTTACTAATTCAAATACCTGCTCCTCTTTTCTTCCCCACACAAACGGAACATCCTGCATTGGATGCATGAGAGGTAAGGCTTTTTGGTATAGATTTCTCACAAACTGTCATAGGAAGTTCAATGTTCCCAAAAAACTCCACACCCCCATTCAATCAGTAGGGGCCTTACATGCTCTTAACACGCGCAGTTTTTCTAGACATACTCCTAATCCATTCTGGAACACCACATTTCCTAGGAACGTCACTGAACTCTGATTGAATTCACACTTGGAAGGTCACAATCTCAGACCCATCCAGCCAATTGCCCCAGCACTTCCCAGACATCTTGGACATGATTCTCTTAGACCATGAAAACACTAATATATCATCCATATAGGTGGCACAGCATCAACCAATCATTTCTCCAAGACTTGATCAATCATCCGCTGAAACACTGCTGGGGCATTTCTAAGACCAAACAGCATCACAAGATATTGAAACACCCCCAAGTGACAGTTAAATGCAGTGTATTTTTGATGTTCTGGTCTCGCTGATACCTGAATGAATGCATCCGCGAGATCTTACTTTGTAAAAATTGTACAACCAGTAACCATTAGGAGAATATCCTCCACCAAAGGCATTTAATACAGATCAGGTTTAGCGACTGTGTCAGACGTTGGAATTCCATGCATGGGCATAGTTTGCCACTAGCTTTTGGCACCAATAATACTAAAGACACAACCAGAAACTTAGAAGGCTCAATTAATCCTTTGTCCAGCATTGAATTAGAATGTCCCTCAAATGCTCCTTTTGCTTGATGGTTAAAAGGTATACCAGACATCACTGGGGAAGCTCCGACCCCTCCTTATGCCAGTATGAAAATGCAAAAGAACCAGTGGGGGAAAAAGGCGAGTTCTATTTAGGACCAAATGCACCCACAAAGTTGTGATATTTGGCCGATAACTCTCCCTCTTGCATTCCACCCATATTACTGAATCTATTCAGAGCATCATTTCCAGCCACCATCTTCCACCTCATTGGAAGCCCCATCCAAAGACTCAAAGTAACCTTAAAAAGGGCAAATCAACCTGGGGCCAGAACTGATGCCACCACCGCATCCCCAATACCAAAGGATGGGTCTGATTTCTAATTTTACAGAAACTCCCTTTGAACCAAAATGAGTTCTGCCAAACACCTACCCAAGGCTCCAAACGCCATGAGGGAGCCCTCCTCAACATGTCAGCGAACACCACCCCAGGACCCTTCTGCATTCCCAACTTCAGACTTTCTGCCAGGGCAAATTCCACATAGTTTTCCTCAGCCCCTGTATCCACCAGGGCCATCACTTTCTCCGTCCAACCTTGCAGATATAAATCCATCAGAATCAATAACCAAGAATAAAGCAAAGAAGTAGATATAATTTTCAAAGCTTTCTCAGATTGCAAATATGTAGGTAAGGTAGGTTTACCTGCTATCCTTCCTGTGTCCCTGACCCTCTATTCTCCCCAACTCCTCAACGTTTCCCTGGCGGAACCCTCCATGGACAATTCCAAAAATTTTGGATGATCCCTTCTACCCTCATTGACCTCTATTAATCACTGCAGGCGACTGACCCATTCCTGGAAACATATAATCCTCCCATCAGTTTTGTGCCAGAACCAATTTATTCTCAACCTGTACTGCCAACGTGATTTCCTCAGCCAATGTACCCTGAACTTTGGCAGCCGCCATAGCTGCTAACATATCCACTTGTAACCCTATCAAAACATTTTTGATGATTGTGAATCCAACACTCTTGCTGCTTTTGCTAAAGGTTAAAAAATCTGCGCATATTCATCAACTGATCCACGCCCCTGGCTCACCATCAACAAAGCTAACCACGCCTCATCCTGCGCCTTATCTGGACAGGTGGCCCAATTGATCCAGTCTACACACTCATCCATGGAAACTGGAAGGCGACCTTGCTCCTCAATCAGTTTTTGCACCCAACCTGCCAGGTCCAATGGTAATGCCTCCACAATTTATGCAATCTGTAGTGAGAAGGGGGACTCTACTCCTGTTGCTTGAGCCACCACGCCTGAAACTGAACCTGGGGAACCACCTGATAAATTTATCTAAAGCTTTCATGGGCAATGCTGCCCAACCTTTTAAAGATTTAGATATTACATGGCTCTCCACCACCTCCATAGGTCTCGCACCCCATACCCAAACCACCTCTCTTATCACAAATGTTAGAGAAACTCATCATCACCACTGTCAAGACATGGCGATACCATTCCTCCCCTCCTGGGGCCACCACCTCTTCTCAGGGCCCCACAAGACTGACAAAAATGTATTTGAGTTTAGGCTAATTTAATGGGCAGGCTCACGTCAAAATGCCTTGAAGGAATTGGGTAGTAAGAGCCATATTGTTGAACTAACTAGGGACAGGCCTGCAGAAGCCCATTACCAAACCATCCCACCATTTCTCATCATTGCCACATATTCCCGCACCATGTTCCCATGACGCTGCACATCAACAGCAGGGTCTGGCTCCATGAGAGGGCTGAGAATGATGACAACGCCACACCGAGCTCACTAGTTGTGCCCATCACTTGGATACATTAAGATAGTTTGAATAAAATAAAAATGAGATTTATAATAGCACGCGATTTACTTGCATCTCCTTGATTCTTCTTAGAAGCTGAAACTGGCATATAGGCCCCAACCATCCCCTAATAAATGCCACTCTGCTAGTCTTCTAATAAGCTCCCCTACTACGCTAGGCTTTTTTGAACACTGCGAACACATTGCTAAGGAAGACTACTCATCCCACCAAATCATCATCCACGCCATTAAAACTGCAATGTCATATTATATTTGTAGCATCTCAATTTCAGAATATCATATCTCTCACCCTCAATCCTGCAACTCCCCATCCAAACTCCATCAAACCAACTCTTTTAAAATCATCCTCTGACACTTTTCTCCTAGTTAAGGCCCTTCCTATCAAAAAAATGTGCAGATTAATTACAGCCTGATCAGAAGCAATATGCGGATCAAGTACAGACTGATCCGTTACACTTTCTAGAGTCAATAAAATTGAGTCCCGCAAAAATTTTTACTTGACCTTTAACAATTTACTAAAATGTCTGAGTGTGTACAGTTGAAGTAATGTGATATATTGTTTGCTTGTATTTAGTAGAATTGTTGGCTAAACTTAAATTTTTTACAAAAGTTGTTCATTAAAAATGTGGAACTTCCTAATTATAATAGTCTCTAAAGTTGATTTAATTGTGGGGTACTATGTAAAAAAGTCCTTCTCCATGTTATTTAATTATCATGGAGCTTCTTCAGATAGTGCCGCGTCACTTCATTAATTAAAGGCTTAACTGCCTTGGTTAAACTGATGGATCTTAATCATAGGTGCAAATAAGCTGTTTTTTTTTGTCTATTTTTGCTTGAGGTTTATCAGACAATTGGATGTTTGACTAGTTGATGATAATTTTCCGGTGTTAATTAGTTTAAATAATAATATCAATTCTGAATCTAGCACTTGGTGGAATAGTTCATATTAAGACAGTACTTTTATGTCTAACACTCAGCAGAATAGGAGATTAATTTTAAAGTTTACCAAAGCACTACTTGAATTTAGTATTACCCTTAATAGAAAACAACCCCCTTTTATAGTTCTGAAGGGGGTTTCAAAGGGTGATAATATTCTACCCACCAATAAAGGACTAGGTCATCATATAATCATCCAAAATGTAAATATTTTTACAATGGCTGATTGGATAAAATATAAAGTTGATACCGCATGATTTGTCATATCTGCTTTTTTTCACCTAAAATTAAGCCATATGAGGTGAAAAGATTTTTGAGAATTCAGGTCATTTTTCATTCAGCTATAATCTAGCTACCCTTAAAATCCTGAATCATAGATCAATTTTTAGCCCTAAGTGCCATAAGTACTGTGAGGCATTATTCTGACAAAGTATTGTTTACCATACCCATCTAAATGGTGAACAATAAGCCAATTTTTGCTTTTATAGTCCTGATCTTTGAACAGCTGTTGAGTTTCTTAGATTTCCTGCAATAGATATAATGGTGAAATCCTGCAACTAAGCACCTTTAAACAACTCCTTGTCAGGATTTTGACAAGTAGTGCTCACTACAGGGGTAACTATGCACTAAAATCTATATTCACAACCAAGATGAAAGATGCTCCTGCCACTAGCTTAACTGGATAGATAAGAAATGGGGAAGATGAAGAGGACAATTAGATGGATAGCCCACCTAAAATAATCCTTGAAGATGAACAATTTAACCACGTAATTTTATCAAAGTCTCAACGGATTACCTGGATGGCGACCAAAGTGGTTACAGATCTATCTCATGGTATATTGAACTTTGGTAATACTGCTTACCGTGAGAGAGATTGCTCAGTGGAAGTTCACCTGATCTTCCTCTATGAAACCTGAACCCTTCCAGACACTTACAGTTAACTCTCAAATTTGACTATGTACATCTTAAAGTTTGCACATCCATCTATGCTTCCCATAATCAAACTGTTGGTAGTACGCCATGAAGAACTGCGACGCCACAAGGTGAATTACGATGAATTGACACTGGCTTATGATAAACTTTACAACTTTTGCCTTTAATAATATAGAAAAGGTGAAATCTGGCGATATAGCAAACCAAAGATCTAATATTCAGCTACATTAGCGAACTAATACAATTAATACTGGCGTAGTGAATTATATATGGAAGAGGCTATGAAGATCTTTCATGAAGTATTAGATGTGTTCGCCGTTAAGACTTATACTCCTTGAAGAGATATTGAAGAAACTTATAAAGCATGAAGAGCAATCTCACAGTAATCTATTGTCTCAAGCGTCTATTTCTCAAATGGTGAACAAAAATTAGCCGCTTTATCAAACAACTAGATAAAGCCTTAATACACATCAAGGAGCTCAATTGGCGTACCTCTCAAGTATCTCATGGACCAGCTCCTGCTATAGAAGTCAGGGCTGCTCAATTGATAAAAAGAGGTAAAGCTAAAGGCCTTTCTAAAAAATTCCAAGTACTTAGCTTGATGGCTCAGTGAATGAAAGAAGGAACTTAAGGATGCCAAGAAGAAGTTGAAGGGTTTCAGGTTTTGTTGTTTCTTTATTGGTCATGACCTTTAAAGGATACTTGATTTTTTAAATATAGCTCTAGTGGGAATCTCTTAGGCTTTGTTCCTAATGCAATCTCTCAATGAGCTTATGTCATTGAGGCAACTCTATTTGTTTTGAACAGGCAGGAAAATCTTAAGTATAATAATTAGGCAAACTGAAGGTATCTTTATTGATCAGAAACGGGGATATTTTAAGGCCCTGCGAGATGCAGAATCTGTAAGGATAGACCTTATAAAAGAATCAGATTTAAGTCAGGTATGGAAATCTCTTGATTGGTTCAGCGGAATGTAAAGGCTTTTGGTGTACTCAGTCCTTCTTGGTCGCAGTGGCAGTTCTGGTGACCTTTTAAGGGCAATATTTTTGCCAAGGGAATCAGCGCCTTTATCAGGAGGTCAGAGGATTCATCAAAATTTTGGGATTTTAAACAGTCTCTCAGGAGTTCATTATTTATTAATATCTCAATCTTTCATATTGTCAGAGCTCCAAAGTTCATGTTATTAAATCTGTATGCACTTGAGTCTCACTAATCTCTGCTTGATTCCTATAATTTCTGACAATGTCCGCCTCAAGATCTTTCCAAGAAGGGACATAACTTTAGAGAAATCTGGTATGAACACGATTCACAACAGAGCTAATTTGACATAGGCAATTAATATTCTAGTCTTATTTGATAAATCACTTGGTAAGGACCTGACCATAATGTGTCAATTTTATGGACTTGTCCTCTGTATAATTTACTTAAGGGTTCTTATTGGCAAACAACCCCAGTAATCTTTTTACTGCATAGGTTCAGTTTCTTGTGCACTCTGTCCGCGTTATATAGTATATTAGATTACTGTTGATAATAGCATGATGACTATTACCCATAGTTGAGTGTGAATTCTTATATCTCGGCCCAACACTTGGCCATATTTACCAATTGAAATACTTTCGATGTCATGATCTAGGGATTCGTTCCTTTGTTCTTGTCCAACCCAATCTTCTCTGAGATTCCCTGGTGACAGTCAATTCAGTCCAACACACAGTCAGCAGCAATCCCTGATTGTTTGTCCTTCTTCTCTAGATCCCCACTCAGATCTTGACTCTTTTCACTAAGAGTCTCCCAATTATTGCACACAGTAATAATATTCTTGAGAAGAATAGAACAGTGGAAAGCTAATGACAGATTACTACTTAAACTATATACTGGATGAAAACTAAAAGATAAAATACTGTTGTATTATCTGTTTTTGTAAATACTGTTTTTTATTATAAAAGAAACCTAGGGAATTAATAGAGGGAATTCAGTCGTCTAACCCTCAGTTGACACCTCTCTGATGAAATAGCAGCTATTGCCATAGAATCACCCATCCTCCTCTTGGAAGCAATGGTCTTCCCCATCCTGGCTAGGATTCTGTTGTTGGACATCCTCAAGAACTAACCAGAAAGAGTCGGAAAACGTGTCCCTAACGTTCTCCTCTTGATATAAGCAAACAAACCATATTTGGCTAGTGATCTGCTTAGCTAATGGGACTTATTACACATTAAGGAAGGTCATGCTACAACTAAACACTCTCTAGTTGCAGGCAGCATCACTCGCCTCACAACTTGCTACTCATTCCCAATCAGTCGGTGATGAAACCTGAACAATCCCAATTGGTACATCTGATAGTTGATCACTATCAGATGCCCATATTTCATTGGCAACTCTGCCCAATGAGATCTTAAGTATTCCTCCAGAATGATCCCAACGGATACAACCAGGGTAATATCCTAAAATCTCCCAATTGTAGTTGCTTTGAAATTCAGGCTAACCAATTTCCAATTCACCTCGCCTTAGGGAATTATCCCCTAGCCATTCCTGGTAATCTAGCAGGCTGGGAATATGGGTAAAAACCCAGCACATTTCCCCTCTTTCCTAGATTTCCAGCAAGAAAAGAACCGGGGCATGAGAACACTGCTTTGGACACTCAGTCAAATACTTCATTGGCTCAAGTGGAGTACAATCATCAATACACAATGCTGCTTGGGACGACCTTTGGCATGTGGCACTCTTCCTCTTCATTCTCGCTACTGCCTACTCAGAGCGTGGTCCCCACAATCTATTTTCATGCTGGGCTGATCAATTTACATGTGACGATATTAGTCCTGGGATCCAGTTTTCCCCGTCAGGGCATATGACCCACTGTCATATTCAGGATTCTTGGTCTGGCGTCCTCAATTTCCTAATTTTCTCCTCATCTTAGATGGGAGACTCTTGCTGTCAATGTTCGTTTTGTGGCTTAATTAAGAATACTTATTATGTTCACCCTTGTTATTTTTCTCATAGCCTCTTGGCTCAAGTCATTCCTAATTCCTCTCTTGGAGAGCTTATCCCATTTAAAAGTTGAATTAATTTCTCTGAAATTGGAGCTTAATGGGTTTTAGAGTGCATTATGTTGACTTTCATATAAGTCTGACATCCCCCTCTCATCTAGCTCATATGTCAAATTCTGAGTCACAATACCATCAGCTTCTAAATAGTTTGTCTGATCAAGACCTCCAGCTCTTCCAGCAGATGAGTCAGGATGCATGGCGGAACCTCTTCTATGGTCCTTCCAGGACTCATACGCCTATTTTGGTGCCAGCGGCTAGCCTTCCATTGAACTACCAAAAATGGTAACCAATCCCTCCAAAACCAGGCTTGTGATTGTTTCAAACAACTCTCAGCCTATTCTTCCTCTGTCATCAATTCCAGAGTTGGATTTTAAAACTCTTCTGGATTGTGCTTCTTATACAGATGCACTGATTAACATCATGGATGCTCTGGAGATTATGACTTTCTCTCTTGATTGCTCTTTTTTTGCCAGGTCGGACCTACTTCCTAAGTTCCTCTTCCAACTTGGACAATATTACAAACCCGCTGTCCTGGCTACCAAGATCACCATTGGTAACAATATTCACTTTGAGCTCCCCTATGCTGAACTCTGGGCCCAAGCCATCAAGGCTTTGTCCATAGCTTTGAATTCCTCTTATCTTAACAACATCCTGGATCAGGACACCACCGCTTATGCTCTTTGCTTTGCTGGCCAAGTTCTTTAAAGTTGGTCCACAAAGCTTCCAACCTCTCCCAGTTTTCACCATAACTTCAGCTTCAGCTTCCGAGAAACCTGTAGTCATCACTTGCAGGATGCCATATGCTCCCTGCACAACTATCTCTTCACCGGTGAATCTCATTGGTATCTTCTATTGATGGCTTTAGTAGGGGGCATGATTCAGCAACCCCCATCAAGCATCCCTTGTTTGCTGCCAGCCCATATGTCCAGTGTTTTTGACAAAACTCGTCGTCAAGCACTCAAGACTAATCTTCCAGCTCTGGTACCATATTGGGATTACTTGGGGTTATTCTCTGACTTCCTCTTCTTATACTGTTGCTTTCCTCCCGACTTTGGGGTTTTGCAATTGGCTTCTTCCAACATTTAATTTTCCCTTCTCCTAGTCGCTTTCTCACAGGGTTCTGCATCCACTCAAAGAACGTGGTTTTTCTGTAGGTCTAGCCCTCCCTAGCATCCAATCTCACATCAGTTTCAATGGGCTGTTCATTCCTACTATGATCAATCCTCCCTTCCCCAATAGGTGATATAGGCGGAATAATCCCCATATTGAGGGCAATTAATAAAAATAAAAATTATAAAACCACAATAGTTTTTTCTATGCGGTTTATAATAGTAATTTTTTTCCAATATCTTCTATCAATCTTTTTTAATTTTTTTTCTTCTTTTTTTCCATGGGACTTGACCTTGTTTTGGTTCAGCGGTCCATTTTTTTATTTTTTCCCCAAACTGGGTCCTAGTACTTAAACCTGTCAGTTTTATATGGTTTATAGGTCCTATCTTCAGATTTAACCATCAAGATTGGTTCAGAGGTCCTTTTTTGGACTTGACCTAATCATCAGGACATGACCAACTTAATGGTTCATTGGTCCCTTGGGAACTATTTTAATTTTTTTATTGATTCATTGCTTCAGATAATTATCATGGACTCAATTGACAATTCTTCCATCCAAGAGATTCTTGATAGAGTAGGTGTCAGTCGCCGTCTTGGTGATAACTTCAAACAGACCCAACTACAACGCATCTAGTTTGTCTCTTCTTCCAAACCATGCATATCACAATAGGCTACTCTTTCGCCTAATTGATATTCTGCTAAGGCCGGTCAGTTCTTATCATCCATCAATTTTTCTCATATCCTTTTCAGTTAATATAGTATCAAATGCTTGCAATTGAATATCAATCAGGGTATTCATCAGTTGGTTCAAGTACTGTTTGGCACTAATCCTCAATGTTAGTTACACCACCAAGTATAAAATTGGTGGCAACGCGGCCTTACTCCCATATAACAACTCAAACGGCGTTTTTCCCATTGCCGTATGATGACTAATATTGTAGCTGAATGTCACCATACTCAGGTACATCCCCATAAAGAAGTTCTTCCTGAGACTAGCTTCCTCAGCATCATGGCCAGCGTTCCATTCACCCGTTTAATCAGTCCATTTATCCTCAGCTGGTAGGGTACTGACATGACTCCTCTGATCCCCATTATCTCATTCAATCTTGGGATCACAAGAGACATGAAATTTGTCTTATTATCGCTAAGCAGGACCTGCGGACATCCATGTCTATATACTACTTGATCCAGGATGAACCTCACGGTGCTGGTAGCGTCTACTTTTTCTAGGGCCTTCATCTCGACCCATCTCATCAGATGGTTGATGGCAACTATTATGTACTTGATTCTTCCTGTGCTCATTGTCAACGGTCCATTACATCAATGGAAACCATATGCCAGAAAATCTAGGACGGTACAGTCAGTATCAGTTGTATTCTTATGTGGTTTGTGCAGCTGGTACTCCATGCAACAAGCTAAAGAGTCCACGAGATTGTAGTTGATGGACTCCCAGTAGTAGTACTGGCGAATATGATTGGTCAGTTTTTCTCAGGCCTCCAAGCCTGACACCCTTATGAGTGGTTTGAATGATAGCCACTTGTTCCAACAGCTTTAGAATAGTGATTGCTTCTCATTGATCATATTGAAAACTTGTCCATCCATGGTCTTGGTGTTTTCCAAAACTTTTTGAAGTGCACCTTAGGTTTTCAGGGCTCGTTCCCAATTTCTCATTCAACCATTCTCTGGAATAGCAATCTGCCTGCTGGTATACTATCTGGACCATTGGTAACCGCGATAAGCCATCCACATTCTGATGAGAAGCTACAGCTCAGTAAACTATCTCATAAGTTTAATCCTGTAACTTTAGTGCCCATTGGGCCAGTCATCCTTCCAGTTCTCATAAAATTTACAGCCAACGCAACAAGGAGTGGTCCGTCACTAATTTGAATTTCATTCTAAGGATTTAAACCTAGAACTGTTTACAGGTGTAAATGACCGCAAGGCATTCATGCTAAGTTATGGTTTAGTTCCTCTCAGAGGATGAGAGTGTCAAGCTCACATACACAACCTGATGTCTATCCCCAAGTTCATCTACTTGGCTTAGTATGGCGCCGATTGCCTTCAACAAAGCATCAGTTTGTATAATAAACTCTCAATTGAAATTCAGATATTTCAAAATTAGAGAATCTATTAAATACTGGCATAGCTCATCAAAGGATTTCCGTGCTTCTTCATTCCATACGAATCCTTTTTTTGGATCCTTCAACAGATGGAACAATGGCTTGGCTATTTGGATGAAGTCCCAAATAAATCTTCTGTAGTATCCGACCATCCCAAGAAACACTTGGATGTCTTGGACACTCTTTGGCACAGCCATGCGCTTTATGGCTTTCAACTTCCAGTCTTGTGGCTGCAATCCACTAGAGTTGATCGCGGATCCCAGATATTCCAACTCTTTTTTGAAGAAGTGGCACTTCCTCAGCTTATCTTCAGGTTAGCTGTGGACAGTCACTTGAATACTTCTTCCAAGTGGTGTAGGTGATCAGTAAACGTCCTACTGAACACATTGATATCGTCCAAGTATACCAGAATGCATGACAACTTCAAGTCGCTCAGTATAGCATTCATGACCCTCTGAAACATTGCAGGTACATTACATAGACCCTGGGGCATCCTTGTTGGTTGATATAGCGCCTGCGTGGTAATAATCGCACGTTTTTTCTAGTCTTCTTTTGGCAAGTTGATCTGCCAAAATCCTGAAATCAGATCCATTGCAGAGAAATACTTTGCTTTTCCCAATTGATCTAGTGCATCATCGATTCTTAGTAGGGGATATGATTCCTTCTTCATAATTCTTGTTCAGCTTCCAGTTTTCAATCATCACCCAGTTGGAGACATCCTTTTTCTTCATGATTAGAATTGAACTCACCCAGTAATCAACAATGGAACTAGAAGCCCATATTTTACTAGTTTATTGATTTCATCTTCCATTACCACTTTGGCGGCTTTCAATCATTGGATCAATCTCATCCTGATTGGTAAATTTTCCCCGGTGTCAACCTTGTGGATCACATCTCTTGCGCATCCCAAATTGTGGTCGTCCTGAGTGAATACTTCACAATTCTTTTCAAATAATTTTAGCACCTCCTCTTGCTAGCCTTCTGACAGATCAGTGAGTTGCTTTTGATCAACCAATAGGTTAACACTCTTGATTACCCCAGCTAGTAAGTCCATCTCATCAAGAGTCCCAAAATCATGGAATCTCCTCAATTAGCCGTCAGGATCAGATGAACAAATGCAATGATCTTATTCTTCCTGATCTTCATCAGTTTTTCACTTAAGTTCACCAGAAGAACTCGAATTTCTCCATGGCCCAGCATTATTATCTCAGGAGCCACCCAAGGCTCCACTATGGACTTCTTCCAGGGGCTTCCAACCCCCATACAGCATCTCAGGTATCTCCAATGTCAACCCTATGTCTACTATCATCTGCGATCCTAACATTATGGTCTTCTCGCTCTTGATCCTCAGTGGATTTCCCCAGTTCTCTAGGATTTCCATCAGCATTTCTCATTGCTTCCTACCAACTAATTGGTACTGAATTGGGACAATGCTGTCATTGTATATTAGATTTAAGTTGTAGCTCCTATTCAGTGGAGCTTCACCATCCTTCTGATATACCAATGATAACGTCTGACCCATTATGGTCAACATATTATCCTCAAAGTTGCATTTAACCCCATACTTGCATAGAAACTCCATTCTGATTAGAATGTCATAGTTTTGGTTGGCCAAAACTATTGCTGGCGCAAATACCACCAACAACCTGAATCATAGTGGCAAAGCGCTATACACTCCACTGGTATGGTGGCGTTTGGCCCAGCTGTCCCGTATTCCTTCTTATGTTCCAAGTCCAGAGAGATCTTCATCCTTTTTACCAGCTTGATCGAGACAATGTTGATAGGCACTCCACTGTTGACAATTGCCCTCACCTGCACTCGATTCACTTGTACGTCTATATATGTACACTCTGAGTATTGCAATATAGTGCTTACTGAGTGCATAGCGGCGTTATTAGCTGAATCAAGGGTATAAATAAATTGTGCTAATAAATCAGGAAACAATTCCCTTATCACGCTGAGGGGGATCAGCAAATTGTCTCATCTAATCAGACTTCAGATAATTCTTCAGGATTCTTGGCAGTTTAAATCTTATCTGCCAGTTGTCGGGTGTATGGCTGGGCAACTTCCTTGATTATCTCAGGGTCAATTCTCTTCGCTCTGGCTTTGGTCACAGCATTTACATCCAAATTGACCACTTGATACAGCTGATCCTGTATGTCATCGTCCATGAACAGATCACTGATATCAATTTCCTTGGTTATAATGTCAGGAGGAACAGGATTCTCCGCAGCTCTGGACTGTTCCCCATCTAGGCCACGGGCCCTTTTCCCAATTCCTTGGTAGCAGCTGACTCTTTCGCCAGGACAAAGTTGATCTGATCCTTTGGCTTCTTACAGTGCACGGCAAAATGTCCTTTCCTACCACATTGGTAGAATACCTTTTCCGTCTTATTCAACTGTCTGAGTTCTTTGGGCTTATCCCTGGCACAGTTCAGTTGGTTGTCTCTTATGCTCCTTCATTTCCCTTTGTGGGTTCAAAATGTGTACCGGATTAGATTTGAAACTTCTATCTGGGGAATTAAATGTTACTCTAAAATATTCAAATTATATACCATTTAAGAGGTAGTTTTTTACATCAGGAACATGGAAAACATCATGCGATGCAAATTTTAATAGGGCCAAAGGGCTGCTTGTAAGGCGATTCTGGCATTAAAGTCATCCAGTACTTTTGTTCTAACCAGGATCTGCGACTCCTGGTAAAACTGATCTGCAAAGCTTGCTAGAGACTCATCTTTATGGAACTGGATTCCCATAAACTCCAGTTTGCACTTTGACATGCGCATCAGACTCCTAAATTCCTTCATGATGGCCACCTTTGCCTCCGCATATAACCAGCTGTTCCCCTCCAGGTGAGGTAAAACTAAGTTCTGGCAGTTAGTGACTAGGCAATTCATGACCGTTAACGCCTTTTGACAATCCCCATACCCTTACATGGTCATATCAAACAGTTGGAAAAATGCTGGGGCGTTATCCTGATAGAATGTTGGCATATTTGGCGTTGCCTTAAATTCCACCAAGTTATCTCTAGCCGCTTCTCTAGGTTCAGCCACTCAGCTCACTTGAGGAGTGACTTTGGGCATCATCTCTAAAATGGCAGCAAAAGCGGGTGGCATTTTCCTTGGGGTATTTGACTTCACAAGTATCATGCGAGGACTTCTTTCTTTGGCATTGCTTGCTGTATCTGGCCCACAACCGCTATGGTGAGTTTTAAGCTTCCCACCTGTTTGATCAGTCACTCTATATCTGCGCTGGACTTTCTCAAATGAACGCGATCCACTTCTTGCTCCATTTTCAGATATAAGACCTTTTGAATGAGGTCCCCTTCTTTCTTCTTCAACGAAGTTACTTTACAAAGTAGCTTGTTCCTGAAACTTGCAATATTATTGATCCCTTCCTCCATCTTGCGGCTCGTTCTTCTAAGACTGCAAATTCATGATGATCCTCTGAGTTTAGGGCATTCTGATTCACAGTGGCTAACTATGTCTACAGTTTTCATAACTTGTCTTTGTACAATTTTTTATAAATTCTTCAACTCAACTACATCCCATAGTGAGCATCAACTTGTAAAAATATACTTAAGAATTCTTAAAAGCAAACAACCCCAGTTAGCTTTTCAATGCACTGATTCGTTTCCTGTAGACTTCATCTGCATAGTATAGTATAATAGATTACTGTTGATAATAGTATGATGACTAATATTTGTAGTTAAGTGTAAATTCTTATATCTTGGCCCAACGCTCATCCAGTATTCCCAATTGAATACTTGAGATGTCATGATCTAGGGATTTGTTCCCTCATTCTGTCCAACCCAATCTTCTCTGAGATTCCTTGGTGACAGTCTCTTCAGTTTAACACACAGTCATCAGCAATCCCTGATTGTTTCTCCTTCTTCTCTAGATCCCCATACAGATCTTGACACTTTTCACTAAAAGTCTCAATTTATTGCAAACAGCAATAATATCCTTGAGAAGAATAGAACAATGGAAAGCTGAAGATAGTTTACTACTTAAACCATATACTGGATGAAAACTATATTGATAGAACTACTGTTTTATTATCTGATTCTTAAATGTTGTTTTTTATTATAAGTGAATTTTAGGGAATTTATAGTGGGGATTAAGTTGTCTAACTCTAAGTTGACACCTTTTTGATGAAATGGTAGATATTGCCATTGATTCACCAACTTCATCTTGGCAGCGATGGTCTTCCCCATCCTGACTAGGATTCTGTTGTTGGAATTCCTCAAGACCTAGATGGAAAGAGTCAGAAAATGTGTCCCTACCGTTTTCCTCTCAATCTAAGTGAACCAACCATATTTGGCTAGCGACCTGCTTAGGTAATAGGTCTTATTACCCATTAAGGAAGGTCACGCACCAACTGATTGATTTGCTAGTTGCAGGCAGAATCACTCGCCTCATAACTTGCTACTCATTCCCAATCAGTCTTTGATAAAACCTGACTGATCTCACTTTGTACACCTGATAGTTAATCACTATCATATGCCCATATTTCATTGGCAACTCTGCCTGATGAGATCTTAAGTATTTGACTGGATCAATCCCTGACAGATACACCCAGGCAAATATCCTAAAATACCCCAAATGTAGTTAACCCAAAATTTGGGCCAACAAATTTCCAATTCACCTCGCCTTAGGGAATTATCTCCTAGTGATTCCTGGTTATCTAGCAGGCTGAGAATACTAGCAAAAATCCCAACATCCTCCAAGCCAGAGATGGTATAACAAGACGAGGTCTTCTAATTTGATATGGGCAAAATCAGTTTCTGAGCATTGCTTTGTTAGCTACTTGTCTGGTGATAGTCCCCTGGACTTAGTGGCTAAATCTTGCAGCCTAAACAATCTATCAGCCAATCTTTACATCATGAAATCAGTTATTTCAGGTGTAGAGGTTTCTAATATGCGCTATACACATGATGGAGAATCAGCTACCATCCATAAGGTCTTGTGTTGTAATTTTGGATGGTATCCCTAGGATCCGCCAGGCTATTCACACAGTTTGAGCCCTCTGAACAACGGATGAATGATGTGAAGATCGTCAGTCCTTTGAATGTACTTAAAAATATACACAAAAATAGGAGCAATCGCTCCGACCAGTATTTTTATTTATTTTATAATACAGCTTCATTTCGCTGTCCTGCTCACCTTTCACTAAAAAACCTACCTTTCTAAATCACATATTTCACTTATATACGTCAGCTGCAGGTGATACTATTTCTTATTGCTTGGGTTATTCTATTCCGCTGATTTTCCTCAAATTCTGGCTTATTATTTTTAATCTGCTGTCGCCCTATTTACAGGCGATTCACTTTGTATTCATCAAATATCAATATCGCCTTATCACCTTATATAGAGGCGATCCAATAAAGTCATTATATAATAAGACTCATTATATCCCAATATCGCCTTATCTCAAAGCAATCAAATATTCTTGACTGATGCTGTGTTTGGCGGTTTCCGCCAGGATATCCCAAGACCATCATCCAGCCATATCAAAATTGTGACAGCTTGTAAAAGATACATATGAATAATCAATGGTAACTAACATAGTACGCTAGTTTTGCTGCTGGTAGGTATTCATTTCATCGCAAAGGGTCAGATTGAGACATCATAAAAGGATTGCAACTAACATACCTTTTGCTCATTCCACAGCCCCATTGTTAGAAGTATGATATGGTTACATAAAAACGTGATAAGTGCCCATCAACAAATTGAGTCAGAGACTACCTGAGAGATGAAGTTGGTACCAATATCAGAGAGTAGCACCTTGTGACTTCAATGGAGAGTGGAGACCTGTTTTAGTAATAAGGATGCGGTTGCTTTAGAGATGGGCAAGGCAATGGAGATGGTCTCCACGCATTTTGTAAAGTTGTCCACAATTAAGGTGATGTAGCGATGGCCATAAATCACCGCAGGCAAGGGGCCAATAACATCTGTTAAATTTTATAGGGCTCTTGATTATTCTCAGCTAATATACCCTAAATTAGTTTAAATGCACAGGTTTGTCATAGTGCAATTCTCCACGTTGTATGATAGTAAGATGTAATTGATTGATAATAGTATGGAAACTATTATCCATAGTTGAATAAAGTACTATTATTGGTCCAACGCTTGTAAATTATTTCCTCTCAAAATACTCAGGATGTTCTCAATAAGATTTATTTCCTTATACCGCTTAACTCAATTTACGCTCAGATCCTCATTTATGGCTTTCCTCTGGTGACACACAGTTGGCAGAAATCCCCAATTCAGTTCAGCTTCTCTTCTCTGGCTCACGCTCAGATCCTTACTATTTATCATAAAAAGAGTCTCCCAATTAAAGCACACAGCAAAATCTCCTTGAAAAAATATAACTCAAAATGGGTTCCTGTAAAGTATATCTTAATACTCTGATAATTGTATTTCTGTCTAAGTATATTTTATCAGTGAATTCTTAGGGAATTTATAGTGGGAATTCAAAGATTAACCCTCAGTTGGCATCTCATTGTTAAAATGAAAACCATTGACATTAAATTCCCATTTTCGTCTCATCAGTGATGGTCTTCCCCATCTTGGCTAGTATTCCATCATTGGACATCCTCTAGACCTAAAGTGGAAAGAGTCAGAAAATGTGTCTCTAACATTTATCTCTCAATCCCAGCGAACCACCCAATATTTGCAAATGACCTGCTTAGGTAATGGGACTTGCTACCCATTAAGGCAGGTCGTGAACTAATTGATCAATTTGCTAGTTGCAGGTAGCATCACTCACCTTGCAACTTGATCCTTAAATTCCCAATTGGTTGGTGATGAAACCAGACCAATCCCAATTGGTACACCTGATATTTAATCATTGATCAACTATCAGATGCTCCTATTTTTTGGCAACTCTGTTCGATGAGATCTTAAGAATTCATCTATATTGATCCCTGAAAGATCTGACCCAGGCGAATAACCTAAAATCATCCAAACATTGTTACCTCAAAATCTGGGTCAACCAATATTAATTTACTTCGCTATAGGGAATCATCCCCTTAGTGACCCCTGGTAATCTAATTGGTTGGGAATATGGACAAAAATTCCAACAGATCACCCTCTTACCTAGATTTCCAGCGAGAAAAGGATTAGGAAAGAACACCACTTTGGACACTCAGTAAAATACTTCATTGGCTCAAGTGGAGTACAATCATCAATACTCAACGCTTCTTGGGACGACCTTTGGCATGTGGCACTCTTCCTCTTCCTCCTCACTACTGCCTCCTCAGAGTGTGGTCCCCACGACCTTCTGTCATACTGGGATGATTAATTTACTAATGATGATATTAATCCTGGGATCCAGTTTTTCCCCGTCAGGGCATATGACCCACTGTCATATTCAGTATTCTAGGTCTGGCGTCCTCAATTTCCTGAATTTCTCCTCATCCTTGACAGGAGATTCTTGCCATTGCCATTTGTTTTGTGGTGCAAATAAGAATGCTCATTTATATTCACCCTTGTTATTTTCTTGTAATAACCTCTTGGCTCATTTATTCTTAATTCTTCTCTGGAGAGCTTATCACATTAATTTTGAGATTATTATCTCTGAAATTAGAGTTTAATTGATTTAAGAATACATAATGTCAAATATCTTTTAAATCTGAAATCCCCCTCTCATCCAACAAAATATGTTAGATTTGGAGTCTTGGTACCAACAGCTGCTTAATAGCATGTCTACTAAAGACCTTCAGCTCTTCCAGCTGATGAGTCAATCTGCTCATTGGAACCTCTTTTATGGTCCTTACAGGACTTATACTCCCAATAATGTACCCAAAGCAGTATCTGTGGAATTACTGTAAACGGTAGCCAACCCTTATGAAACCAGGTTAGTGATTGTCTCAAATGACTTGCAACTAATCCTTCCTCTGTCATCAATTCCTGAGTTAGATTTTGAAACTCTCCTGTTTAGCTACATTTGCAGATTCTCCTACCATCATCAAACCTCTTGAAGAAATGCCCTCCACTCTCAATTGTTTGTTTTTCACTGAATTGGACTTGCTTCTGTAGTTCCTCTTCCAACTCAGTCAATATTAAAAGCCATCTTTTTTGGCCACCAAACTAGCCATCAGAAACAGTGTACACTTCGAATTCCCCTATGCAGAATTAAGGGCCTAAGCAACCAAGGCTTTGTCCATATCTCTGAATTCTTTGATAATGGAAACTATTCTAGATTGAGATGTTGCAGCCTATGCTCTTTGCTTTGCTGGTCAAGTTCTTTGAAGTTGGGCACAAAGCTTCCATCTCTCCTGGCTTCCATCGCTTATTCTGCTTCAGCTTCTATGAAGCTCATAGTTTTCATCTGCAGGATGCCATTTGCTCCTTGCACGACTATCTCATTTCTGGAACATCCTATCAGTATCTTCCACTGATGGCTTTGATAGGGGCATGATTTGGCAACCCCTGCCTAGTATCCCTTACTCAATGACAGACCATATGTCCAGTGCTCTAAATGAGCCCATTATCAAGTGCTCAAGACCAATCTTCCAGCTCCTGTGCCATATCAGGATTACTTGGGTTATTTGCCAACTGCCTCTTCTTGTTCTGTTGCTTCCCTCCCCACTATGGGGTATTGAGTTTAGCATCTTCCAACATTTCCATTTTTCTTCCCTTAGTCACTTTCTCACAGGGATCAGCAACTGCTCAACAAACTTGGATTTGAGTAGGTCTAGCCCTCGCTAGCATCCAATCTCACTTAGATTTTGATGGGTTGTTTACTCCTACTGTGTCCATCCTCCATCCACTAAGAGGCGACATAGGCAGAATCATCCCCAAATCAAGGATAACCAATTGAAAATAAAAATAAAAATTGAAAAATATCGTTTTTATGCGCTTTTAAATCTTTTTTCTCCATATCCTAATTATTTTTATATATTTTTTCTTCTTTTTTCAATGGGACTTGCCCTTTTTCAGTTCAGAGATCCATCTTTTTATTTTATTCCCCCAAACTGGTTCCTAGGTATACTTAGACCTACTAGTTTTCTATGGTTCAGAGGTCTTACTTTTTTAAAACTTAACCATCTAGTTGGTTCAGCGGTCCTTTTTTAGACTAAACCAAATCATTAGGACATAACCATCTTAATGGTTCAGAGGTCCTTTGAAAAATCTTTTTTCATTATTTTTTCATTGATCCATTGCTTTAAATACTTAGCATGGACTCAATTTATTATCCTTCCATTAAAGAGATTCTTGATGGATTAAGCATCCATTGCCATCTTGGCAATAATATTGAACGGACCTGATTACAATGCATCCAACTTGTTTCTTCTCCTGAAACCATGCATATTGCAATAGGCAACTCTTTCGCCTTTTTGGTATTCTGATAAGGCCGGTTAGTTCTTATCATCCATCATTTTTGATCAAATCCTTTTTTAAGGTAGTATCAAATGTTTGCAATTGCATTTCAATCAGGATGTTTGTCAATCAGTTCAGGTACTGCTTGGCACTCATCCCTGATATTGGTTCCACCACCAAATATTAAATTGGCGGCAACGCGGCCTTCCTTCCTTATAGCAACTCAAACGGCGTTTTCCCATCGCCATATGATGACTACTATTGTAAATGTCACTAAAATCAGGTATGTTCCCCAATGAAAGTTCTTCCTGAAACCAGCTTCCTCAGCATCGTGACCAGTGTTCCATTAACCTGTTCCACCAGTCCATTTGTCTCCAGCCGGTATGGTACAGACATGACTCCTTGGATCCCCATTATTTCATTTATTTGTGGGATCACATGAGAATTGAAATTTTTCCCATTGTCACTCAGCAGGACCTGTGGGCATCCATGCCAGTATACTACTTAATCTAGGATGAACTTCTCAGTACTGGTAGCATCAACTTTCTCCAAGGACTTCATATTGACCCATCACATCAGATGATCAATCACAACTATTATCTACTTGACTACCCCTGCACTCATCATCAGCGGTCCCACTACATTAATGGACACCATATGACAAGCAAATCCAGGGTGGACCATTCAGTATCCAGTCGTATTCTTATGTGGTTTGTGCAACTGGCACTCCACACAGCAAGCCAGATAGTCCGTGACATCGTAGTTGATGTACTCCTAGTAGTACTGGCATTTATGACTGGTCAGTTTTTCTAAGGCTTCCAAGCCTGACACCCTTATGAGTGGTTTGAATGATAGCCACTTGTTCCAACAGCTTTAGAATAGTGATTGCTTCTCATTGATCATATTGAAAACTTGTCCATCCATGGTCTTGGTGTTTTCCAAAACTTTTTGAAGTGCACCTTAGGTTTTCAGGGCTCGTTCCCAATTTCTTCATCAACCATTCTCTGGAATAGCAATCTGCCTGCTGGTATACTATCTGGACCATTGGTAACCGCGATAAGCCATCCACATTCTGATGAGAAGCTCCAGCTCAGTGAACTATCTCATAAGTTTAATCCTGTAACTTTAGTGCCCATTGGGCCAGTCACCCTTCCAGTTCTCATAATATGTACAGCCAACGCAACAAGGAGTGGTCTGTCACCACTTTGAAGTGAATTCTATGGATATAAACCTAAAACTGTTTACAGGTGTAATTGGCCGCAAGGCACTCACCTCAGTTACAGTGTAATTTCTCTCAACGGCTGAGAGTGTCTGGCTCATATACACCACCAGATGTTCATCCCTAAGTTCATCTACTTGGCTCAACATGGCACTAATTTCATTAATGAATCATCAGTTTGTATTATAAATTCTTAATCAAAGTTTGGATATTTTAAAATTAGAGAATCTATTAAGTACTGGTGTAACTCATCAAAGGATTTCTGGCTTCTTCATTCCATATAAATTCTTTTTTGGATCCTTCAACAAATGGAGGAGGGGCTTAGCGAACCTTGCAAAATCCCAAATGAATCTTCTATAGTATCTGACCATTCCAAGGAACACTTTGATAACTCTGACATTATTTGGCACAGCCATTCGCTCTATGGCTTTGATCTTCTGGTCTTGCGGCTGCAGTCCACTAGAGTTGATCTTAAATCCCAGATATTCTAGTTCTTCTTTGATAAGTGACACTTCCTCAGATTAGTCTTTAGGTTGGCCGTGGAAAGTCTCTTAAACACTTCCTCCAAGTGGTGCAAATAGTCAGTAAACGTCCTACTGAACATATTTATATCGTCCAAGTATACCAAGACAAATGAAAGCCTCAAGTCATTTAGTTTGGTGTCCATGGCCCTCTAGAACATCACAGGCGCATTACACAGACCCATGGGCATCCTCGTCGGTTTCTAAATCCCCCATGCAGTTATAATTGCACATTTCTCTTGGTCTTATCTTGGCAAATTGATTTGCTAATATCCCAAAATTAGATTCATCATGGAGAAATACTTTGCTTCTCCTAAAAGATCTATTCATCATTGATTTTTAATAGTGGGTAAAAATCCTTCTTCATAATCTTCTTCAGCTTCTGATAATCATCTACCACCTAATTAGAGTCATCCTTCTTCTTCACGATAACAATTGAACTCGCTCAGGGACTTGATGATGAAGCTAGAAGCCATGCTTCACTAGTTTGCTGATTTCCTCCTCCACTACTGCTTTGACCGCCTTTGACCGTCAAATTAGTCTCATCCTAATTGCCAAATTTTCCCTGGTATTGACCTTGTGGACTACATCCTTTGCACATCCCAGATTGTGGTTATCCTGAGTGAATAATTCCTGATAATTGTCGAATAATTTAAGCACTTTCTCCTGCTGTCTATCCGTCAGATCAGCGAGTTGCTCTTGATTGACTAATCGATTGATACACTCAGTTACCCCTGCCGGTAATCCCATTAATCAAGGTCCCAAAATCATGGAATTTCCTCAATTCAGCCATTGGGATTAGGTGAACAGATGCAACAATCTAATTCTTCTCAATCTTTATTAGTTTTTCGCTTAAATATGCCAGAACTCAAATTTCTCCATAGTCTGGCATAATTATTCCAGGAGCCACCCAAGGTTCTACTCTGGACTTCTTTTAGAGCTTCCACATTTCCCATGCAGCAGCTCTGGTATCTTTAATGCCAACTCTGTGTCAACTATTATTTGTGATCCCAGCGGTATGGTTCTTTCATTCTTGATCCTCAGCGGATTTCCTAATTTTCTAGGATTTCTGTCAGCATTTCTTGTCGCTTATAGCTATCTAGTTGGTATCAAATTAGGGTATGATGCCACCATTGTATATCAGTTATATGAAGTTATTTCTCTTACTCAGCGGAGCTTCCCCATCATTCTGATAAACCAATGGTAACGTCTGGCTCAATATGGTCAACGTATTATCCTTGAATTTACATTTTGGCTCCATATTTTAAACGAAATTCCATCCTGATCAGAATCTTGTAGTTTTGGTTAGCCAAAACTATCGCTGGAGAAGATATTAAGGATTGAATCAAAGTGGTAGAGCTAATATATGCTCCACATAAGATAGTTGTATTTGGCCTTGTTTCCCATATTCTCCTTGTGTTCTAAATCAGGTGAGATCTTCATCCTTTTCACCAGCACAATGAAACAATACTAATGGGCGCTCCACTGTCAAAAATCTCCCTCACCAATATTTGATTCACTAAAATATCTATATACATACACTTGGAGTATTGTAAAATAGTATTACTGAGTGTATAACAGCATTATTAGCTGAAATGAGGGTGTAATTATTTTTGCTGATAAATCAGGGAATGATTCCTTGATCACGTTAAGGGTGATTGACAGGTTTGCATCATCTAATTGGACTTCAGTCAATTTTTCTAGATTATCTGTGGCTCCAGTCTTATCTGCCAGTTGTCAGGCATACAGCTGAACAATTTCCTTAATTATCTTGAGTTTAACCCTTTACTCTGGATCTTGTTATCATGTTCACATCTAAATTGACTACTTAATACAGATGATCCTGCACGTCTTCATCCACGAACATATCACTGATTTCAATTTCATTGTGCATGGTGTCAGGAGGAGCAGGTTTTTCCGCAGCTCTAAACTGTTCACTGTCTAGGCTGTGGGCCCTTTTTGACTCATTTGCAGATGCAGACTCTTTCACTTGGACCACATTATTCTGATCTTTAGGTTTCTTGCAATGCACAGCAAAATGTTCTTTTCCTCCACACTGTTAACAGACTTTCTCCTTCTTATTGATCCGTTTAAAGTCTTCAGCTTATTTCCTGGCATGTCAGTTATTTATCTCCTTAGCACCCTCAGTCCCCTTCATGGAATTTATATCATACTGGATTTGGTTTAATACTTCTATTTGGAGCATCAAAGGTAGCTCCAAGTATTTTCAAATTGTCCACCATCTGAGAGGTGGTAATCTCCATCACAAACACAGAAGACATCATATTATGCAAATTGCAGTAGGGCAAAGGGTTCTTATAGTGTGATCCAGGCATCAAAGTCATCCATTACTTTTGCTCCAACCAAGATTTGTAATTCCAGGTAGTAACGATTGGCAAAGCTTGATAAGGGTTCATCTTTATGGAATTGAATGCCATTAAATTCTTGCTTGCGCTTCAACATGCATGTGAGGCTTCCAAATTCTTTCATAATGGCCACCTTGGCCTCTAAATATGATCAGCTGTCCCTTCTAGATGGGGCAACACTAGTTTTTGACAATCAGTATCCAGGTAGTTTATCACCGTCAATTATTTATGATGATCGCCATATCTGTACATTGTCATATTAGATAATTGGGAAAATGAAGGGGCGTTATCCTAATGGAAAGTCAGCAATTTCAGTGTCTCTTTGAATTCCTCTGAGGTTTCTCTAGCCACCTCTTTTAGTTCGGCTACTTAGATCAGTTGTGGAATAATTCCAAGTGTAATCTCCGACTTAGCTTTGAAAGCGGGTGGCATGCTCCTTGGGGTAGTTGTCTTTCCAACTGGAGTCTGGGAGATTCTTCTTTGGCATTGGTTGTCACATATGGCTCACATTCAAACTTGTTAGTCTTCAACTCCTTGACATGCTTAATCAGCTGCTCTATATCTGCGCTGAATGCTCTTAAATGAATGCAATCCACTTCATGCTCCTTTTTTAGAAATAAGAATTCTCAAACTAAGTCCAAATCTTTTTTCTTCAATATGATTACTTTTCCAAGTAACTCAATTCCAAAACTCATGACATTCTCAACCCCTTCCTTGACCTTGGCAACGCTCTCCTCCAAGGCAGAAAATTCTCAATGATCTGCCAAGTTGAGGGCGTTCAGGTTAATAGTTGTCAACTCCATGACAAAGTTTTCTTATTTATTCCTTAATGACATCACATCCAAGTATCTTCTACTCAACTAAACCTCTATAGTGAGCAACAATTGTTAAATTTATAGGGTTCTTGATTATTCTCAGCTGACAACCCCTAAAGTTTTACCTGCACAGGTTCGTTGTTGTGCAATTCTCCATATTGTAAGATATTAAGCTGTATTTGTTTAATATTTTATAGAGAATATTATCCATAGTTGAAAAAGTACCAGTATTGGTCCAACGCTTGACCAGTATTTCCTCTCAAAATACTCAGGATGTCCTCAATAGGGATTCATTTCCTTATAACGCCTAACTCAATTTACGCTCAGATCCTCATTTATGGCTTCTCTTTGGTGACACAAAGTTGGCAAAAATCCCCAATTCAGTTCAGCTTCTCTTCTTTGGCTCATTCTCAGATCCTTACTCTTTATCCTAAAGAGTCTCCCAATTAAAGCACACAGCAAAGTCTCCTTAAAAAAATATAACTCAAAATGGGTTCATGTAAAGTATATCCTAATACTCTGATAATTGTGTTTTAGGATTGAGTATATTTTATTAGTGTATTCTTTGGGAAATTTATAGTGAGAATTTGGCGCCCAAACCTCAGTTGGCACCTCCTCAATGAAACAGCAGCCGTTGCCATCGAATTACCCATCCCCATCTCATCAGCAATGGTATTTACCATCATGGCTAGGATTCTGTCATTGGACATCCTCTAGAACTAAAATGGAAAGAGTCAGAAAACATGTCCCTAACGTTTTCCTCTCGATCCCAGCAAACCAACCATATTTGGCAAGTGGCCTGCTTAGGTAATGGGACTTGTTACCCATTAAGGCAGGTCACAAACCAACTGATCAATTTGCTAGTTGCAGGTGTCATCACTCGCCTTGTAACTTGATCCTTAAATTTGTTTGGTTGGTGATGAAACCTGACTGATCCCAATTAGCACACCTGATAATTAATCATTGATCAACTATCAGTTACCCCTATTTCATCTTCAACTCTGTCCGATGAAATCTTAAGTTTTTCATCTGGATTGATCCTCAATGGATCTGTTCAAGGCATAACTTAAAATCCCCCAAACATTGTTATCCTGAAATCTGGGTCAATCAATATCCAAATCACTTCGCTATAGGGAATTATCCCTTAGAGACCCCTAGTAATCTAGTCAGTTGGGAATATGGGCAAAAAAGTCCAACAGTATCAATACTAATAGTGGCAAATTGAGCCTTTGGACTCAAGACCTGATGTCAATATATCAAAACTGGAAACTTTGGTTTGCACATGTGAAGAAGGTATCAATGAATTGGGACCATCTAGTACTAAAAAAGAAGGTATCAATGAAAACTTGGATAGTCTCAATCATCTCATCTCAGTAATAACGTTTCTTCAGTTTTGTTGGATCTTCTTGCCACGCTATTGTCCACTGTCACATGAGCTTCCAGAGAGGACTTTGTTCTCCCAGTTGGCCAAACATACAGCAGCCAGGATAACACAACTTGCTTATATAGAAGCTGATTTTTAATTCAGGTATGCACATCCATTTTTTAAATTGCTTCTGGATCACCAAGGGTTCTTAATTTAAATCCTCAGGTTTTGCAATGAGTTTATAGTTCTGATACTCTTTGGAAGCATAGTCAGTATGAGTAACCATGATAATCTGTTGACTTTTTGATGCACCATTAAGCATGGTGGAAAAATTAAAAGTCATAACTTTGAGGTTTTAGTGTCCAATGGGTTATTCATCTGTTGGGATCTTTCATTTGTTGTAGCCACCATAGGGAAGCGTGTCCACCATTACAGTAAAATGGTTCTTGTACAGGAAGGGAAGATAATGTTTGATGGCCAGTAGGACAGCCAGACAATCACATTAAGTTATGCTGTAGTTTCTTTCCGCTCAAGTTAAAGTCTTGCTGAAGTATGCTATAGGGTGGCTCAACTTGATTCACATCAAGTTGAGCCACAATGCTCCCACATCCAAGTCATTAGCATCAGTACAAAGGATGAAAGGTTTGTTAAACTTATGTGTACTAATACAAAAGCAGTAGAAAGAGCTTTCTTTAGAACATCAAAGGCTTTCTGTTAGTTTCCTCCCAGTAGAACGGGTCTTCTATATAAAGCAAATATATTTGCAGTCAGTTAATATTTGGTTAAATGATGAATAAATTTCAGTAATAACTGATCATTCTGGAAAGACCTGCATGTCATGTAAACTGCTCAGTCAGTCATCTTTTTGATAGCAATCACTTTGTAAGGTAGTGGCGAAATTTCCTCTTGGGTAACCTTATGCCCAAGGAACTCCATCTCAGGCTTGCAAAACTGGCATTTGGTAGGCTTCAAATTCAGTGAATCAAAGCGAAAGTGTTCAAAGACCTCCTTAAGATAGGCTAGATGCTGACTGAAAGTGCAGGAAATTACCGTCACATCATCTAAATAAACTAGTAAAAACAACATATTTAAATCCCTCAGTAGGTAATCCATTGACCTCTGAATGTGGCGGGCATTACATAGCCCTTAAGAAATTCAAGTGGGCTTGTATAACCCTTCACTCGCTATAAGGACGCATTTCTTCCTATCAGATGGTGCAGCTTAATCTGGCAATACACACTGGCGAGATCCATTGCCAAAAACTGAGATTCCACTAAGAGTCAAAGAATCAATAATTTTAGGTAGATGGTAGCTGTCCTTTTGAGTAATGGCATTTAGCTGATGTAGTACATTACCACGCGATGCCCTCCATCCTTTTCTCAAAAGAAGCTCTGGAGAGGTCCAGGGTTTTTTAACGGCTTTAGAAGTATGGCATCCAAAATTAATTTAGTTCTTTCATAACCTGGGATCTTTCAAACTTAGACTTATGATAAGGTCAAGTTTAGATTAGAGGGACGTCACCAGTGAGCATCCTGTGCTGCACTCCTTCATAATTCCAAAATCGTCTGTCCCCATTGAAATAATTATCAGCATACTCTGATTAAAGCATCTGCCTGACGCTATTGCACAGAGAAGATTTTTTCACCTACCATACTTCAACTTGGACAATCTTGGTTCTTTCATTATTTATTCGAGGCAAGCTGACCGGGGGACGGACATTACTGAAATAGAGAAAGAAAGTATCGACATGAAACCTGAGCAGGGTCAACTCTGTCATAGAAAGTTTTTTCACCTCCGGATCGGGACTCAGATTTTTCTGGTTACGTCATGGGTAAGGTTTTCGTGTTATTATACCTACTAACCGCCAATAGTTTCCTTCGGCTGGCACCCCAATCGATGTGCGAAGGGTGGGAATCAAACCCGCAACCTTCAGGTTGGTAGCCGCACGCCCTACTGACTCGCCTTCCACCCCCCCAATCATGGTTCTTTCATCAATTCCTAAATCCACAATGTTACACACCCCTGGATGGACTTTACTTGATAAGAAGGTAGAGTCCTACATATGCAACAGGTCATTCTCGAGTTATCTTTATTGGTTGATCAGTAAAGTTAGCCACGAGACAGTTAAAGGGCCACAGTAAGTTAGATCCAGCACCCCAGGGCAGGTGAGAGGTTTTCAAATAGCCAGATTAAGATTCTTACAATTTTTCAGTAGATGGTCTTGTGAAATGGTAATCTAGAGCCAATGTACACTAAAATCTGAGATCATGGAGTTATTATTACACGGTTAATTGTATATACAGGCATCCCTTCCTGGTCCTCTGCACTTGAAGGGGTAATTTGGCCTTTGGTCCAACTACTCAGTATTCTAGCCATACAATGCAGTTTAGAGTTCAATTAAACAGCTCCTAGGCTTTCTCTTTCCTTTCTATTTAAGGATTTTTACAACTAGGGAGATGCAGTACCCTAAAAATAGAAAATATAAGCCCTTATGACCTATTTAGGTATTAAATTCAACTGGGAATTGTATGCCTATGAGAAGGTCATATATATCGTTTTCTAGCACATTTGCTAGGGCAAGCACTACCAGAGATCTTAACCAAAGCGGCAGGGACGAGTTAAGGCCCAGAGAGTGAGTCTGATGTGGCCCTGCGGTTCCATAATCTAAAGTGTGATTCTTATCCAGAGAAATATTTACCCAATTTACTAGTCAGGAAGATATGACGTTAACTGGAGATCCAAGATTGACTATGGCCAAAATTTTTTACTTTATAGATGACCACTTCTAGTTGATTGCCTTTAATACCAAAATGTGGAATTGGTTAAATTGAATTTTCTGGTGGAAGAGGCCCCAAAAGAGCAGATTAAGAAGGATTTAAACAACATCGATGAATCCCCCCCCTTGGGTTGGGACCATCTAGTACTAAAAAAAAAAAAAAAGAAGGATTTAAACATTTACCTGAAATGACCAAGTCTGGAACCTCCAAACTGTCAGGTTTGGCAGAAACTAACATTCAGCACGCGGTGTAGCAGTAGATTAAGATTGAGACTTGGCATCGTCATCAAAGGTGCCTCACACCCTAAGCTGACTCCACTTTTCCTGCCTTGTCAGCCTGTTTTTTCCATCAGAGCTTTCTTGATTGTCAAAAATTCCACAATAAGAGTAATGATTGCTCCACCCTAGTGCAGATTTCAAGTTCAAAACCTGTACTGACTAGAATAATTCTTGGTGTGGTATATATGTTCTAAGTCAACTACCCCAAATATTTTAAAAGTAAGGATTGTGACAGGATTTAGATATCTAAAATCGTCTTACTGCATAGATGTGATTTCAGTTCCATTTAGTAGATGGTTGATGCACTTCTGAAACTAGTAACTCCATTATAAATTCCTTGATATTGAGGATAAACTTATAAATCTTCTTGGCATTCTGGAAGTAAGCACAATATTGGTACTGTGCTTATATGCTGAGAGGACAGTGGCAATGGCGTCATCAAGGCTAAAAATTACAGGAGTCAAGTTCCTGAGTTTCATGATAAAATTGTCTGTCAAGTTCAAGTTAGTTTCCCCACATTTTTGTCAGATTTTCATGAAAGCCTTTTGGAAGTTAGAAAAAGAGAGATTACTTCTGAATTTTTTTTATAATTGCATCCTTTATAGCTTCTCAAGTGGTACACGTTTTGGGTTATGGCATCATGATTTCTGAGTTTTGCCATCCAGACATGTTTGGATGTGCTTAAATTTCTGACGATCTTTAGATGGTTCCATTGCACTTTCATACGCAAAGAGATAGGACTGAATGGTTTCAGTACTGGAAACATACTTCTCCTTAAAGCTGGGTTTAAAGTGTCCAATAGGTTAATAGAGGATGTGGATAGCTGGTGAAGGAGCTCGCTCAGATTCAGTGGGTTCCATATTATCTTTGTTAAGTTGAGGAATAGCTTCGTTAAATCAACGGCAGTTTTTATCCATGTCATCCTGGAGGGCAGTATAACAGTCATTGGCATGCTTAAGTGGAACCTTGGTGTATAAAAGTTAACGGAGCTTTTCAATCTAGTGGATTGAAGGGAAAATTGAGCAAAGCGAGTATCTTGTTTACCTCAATAGTTTGGAGCTTAGCATTCATCTGATCAAGTTGGCGGTTCACTTAGGCATGGAAGTCAATCAGGTTGAAGCATGTTGCAGTCATTTTTGCATAATTGCCATAAAAGGAGACAAATGTTAAATTCGCATCAAGATGATCCCCTTCATTAGTCATATCTGCTCCTCAGGCCTCCAGAAAATGTAGTTTCTCTTGAGTCTTAATCTGGGCCTCGTGGCTTTCATCAAAAGAAGGCCAACAAGTGGATAGGACTCATGAGGACCATTAGGACCATCAGGCCAGGGGGTTTCAGTTCTCCTTCCTTCCCACTAGGCATCATGTTGCTGAAAGTCCTTTTTTAATAACTTCCTGGATTTTCGGTATAGCTGTTTATTTGGCCAACTTCTGAATCCGGGAAACTAGGGCTGCAATTTAGGAATCAGTGGTTTTGCAATTCAGAGTAATGTGGTCAATGAATAAAGACAAAGAGTTTTCCACTCGTTGATTCATGTCAGTAGCTGCATAGATCATTCGCTTAGAAAGTTTATTATGCATTTATTGGATTACTCCAGTGTTGGTATGAATCAAATAATATCAGATTATGTTTATCTCCCTGTGGCTGTCCAAAATGGCCTCACGATTGTCTCAGCCAAAACTCAATGCAGCTTTATACAATACAATAATCTGGGCTTCAATTTTGATGAGACAGCCCAGGTTGCCATTGTATATGCAGGTTGTGTAGTATGAATAACTTCATTTGATGGTGCAAGGCGGGGAAAACAAACAAACATAAATAGGCTTACATCCAGGCTACACCTACTTCATTGCTAGGGAGATCAGGTGAGAAATATAGGTGAGGGAAGCTACTATCAATTCATGTGGAGCGACTACAGCTTGTTCTCCCACAAGTGGTTATAGTTCCGGACAGCAATGCAGAGTCAGTGTTAGCGACATCAACGGCCTTAATTTGGTAAGGTAAATCATCCAGAGCTGAAATAGTAAGGGTCATGGTAGCGTTGATTAAAACTCAAAGGTATGAGGTAAAGGTGTGTCTTAATTATTGGTAATGACTCATTAGGTAAAACTCTGGTTCTCCTCCATATTGGTAGGGCTATTGTCACTGGAATGTTCATCCAGAAAATAGGTATTCACTAAGTAGCCTCAGAAGGACCTATAAGGGCATTAGTTTCATATTTTGTTAATTTTTTTTATGATTGAGAACTTTGAAGGCTACTATTTTAATAGTCAAATGTAGCTTCAGCCATAATCTCTTAGGGCTGCAGTGCTCCTAAGGCAAACTCCCAATGAGAATATGTCATTGAGGCAACTAAGTTCACTTTGAACTGGCAGGAAAATCTCTAGTATAACAACTAGGCAAAACTTAAGGTATCTTTATTGATTAGAAATGGGGGATATTTATAGGTCGCTGTGAGATTCAGAATCACTTAGAATAAACCTTGCGAAAGAATTGGGTTCAAATCAGGTATGGAAATCTCCTGATCAGTGTGGATGGGTGTAAAAGCTTTTGGTATACTTGGTACTTCTTGGTTGTGGTGGCGGGCTTTTGGTGACCTCTTAGAGGCAAGGTCTTTTATAAAGGGAATTAGCGCCTTTGTCAGGTAAATTGGCGGATTCAGGAATGGTTTGGGATTCCAAACGCTTTTTAAGAAGTTCATTATTCTTACCAATTTTGATATCCTTCAAATTGGCAGAGCTCCACTAATTATGTTCTAAATCAGTACGCATTAAAGTCTCACTCACCTTGTCATAATTCCCATTATTCACCAAAGAAGGCTATTTGTTAAAATATATACTCTCAATTGTTTTAAGTTGAGAGTTACTTTGATCAGATTAAGGTTGACCTACAATCTAAGGATCCCACCCACCTAAAGATGAAGGTTGTAAGCAAGTAAAGGGGGTCTATAAAACGTGCTGGGGTGGTGGAAGATGATCAACAAAACCTAGGTTCTATTTAACTTTAACCTTAGTTCTAAAATTGGGGAGCTTGGGAGTTGGGTTGACAAACTTTAGAATTACAAGATTTTGATAGAGGCTATATTGAATTTATGTAAATCCTCTTCTTGAAAGCCCACTGAATCCATAGAAAAAAGCTTGACGCCATCCAAGAGAAATTAGACTGTCTTTCACATTCCTTTGACTAGATAGACGTTTGCTTAGAGACTATAAGACACAATGCTCTTGCTGTCAAGCCCTCACTGGAAGTAACCTCATCCCTTTTTAAACCCACCTTTAGGGAAAAGTTTATCCTGGGCGAGGGTAGCATTGCCTCATAACTATATGTCTACAAATATTCCATGAAAGGGGCGACTGATCACCAGAAAGTGAAGCACATCCTCTCTTGCCTAAGCTTCATGGCCCAAGAGGTAATGGTTCCTCATATGAACACCTTTAGTACCTGGGCGGAGTTTAGGGAAGCACTTTATTTATGAGTTTGGCACAAATCATATTTTAGGATTAAAAACAGGCACTTATGTGCATAAGCAGGCAAAAGGGAAGATTGTTTGCTACATTTTTTGATCAGTTCTATATTAAAGCCCAGATTCTGTTAACCTCTAAGATGTTAACTCTTGCCGATGCTTTTGTTGCCATCATAACTAGGTTGATTCCCATACTTCCTTAGTGACGCACATTGACTCAGTGAAACAATACTTCCAGGATTTTTACAATATTTAAGGATGCTCTGCTAGATGTTGACAATCTTCATCAACTTTTGAGTTCTCAAGGAGTTGTGTTAAAACTCTGAGACTTGACCATTTAAGATCCAAAGCTGAAGCAAACATTTTGCCCCAAGCGCACCTAACGCAACAAGGTCAGGCTTGTTGACAATATGTTTTATAAGAAGAGAGCCAATGCTGAAGAGCAGGGTAAGGATTTGTCAGCATAGGAACAGGCACCTCTATTGCTGACGAATATGACATGCATGACTAAGACCCTCTTCAATTGCTCATCTGCTTATATAGATATACCATCTGAGTAAGAATTTGAAGGGATTATAAAGATGTTGTATATTATGTTCTATGAGCGCTAGCTAGGTTCAAAATTCAGATACGTTAAACGTTGAAGGAGTAGATGAGGCCATGATATCTAATGATGCTTATATTATACAAGTTCTGTGGTGTCCTGAGGTTAACAATACTTCTAGTAATTCTGACAAGTTCCTTGCCTTGATGATCCGACCTATTCAGCAATTTCATACCTTGCAATCCATCAATGAGATATCCTAAGACAGCTTAAAATCTTACCTCCTCTTTCCATCTCAAGAGGTTCTAGATTTTCCCTCCCAACTTTTGTGGAATTATAATCAAGGTAAAGCCTATGATACAAATGGTACGGGTTATGGCCATCCTTGACATTAGTTTCCAAATTAACTTTATCTCCTGAAAACTTATCAAGAAAATTAAGTTGGCGCCCGACTTGGTATACTCCCAAGGGTATGGAACTGCAAGTCTAAACAGTACTAGCGCTATTAGGGCATACTCCTCATTTCCCATATGAGTTTGGTAAGCTTATCCTGTCAGCACCTGCTGTGGCATTGGACATGAATACGTATGATATGCTTATTGGCACTCAATCTATGCTTGAGTATGATGGAATCATTAACATGAAATAAGGTTATCTCTCCCTGCTCAATTATCAAATTCTCTAATTTTAAACAATAAAGATCCTGGAAAGAAATAATATTTTTTCCTGGTTGGATACCCCTTCTTCTGCATTGTCTTTGCATTACACAACATCTGGGTGAATATAAAGGAGTTTCTTGATTCAGTGAGCGCTTTAAAGGGTAATTTTTTATTTACAGAAGAGATAGTAATCAAGTCTGTTGAACAACGATTTTATTTATACCAAGATTACTTTAAAAGACAAAAAACTTGTTTATTAAACATAACAAGCATTGATGGAGATAGTTTCTTAGAGCCTTAAGAATTGACTGGTATACTAGACCCCGCATACCAGAGATCTATTAATATTCTATTTGGGAATTCTATTAATAAGAATATTATCGTGAAAAAATTTCAGGAGATAGAAAAAGGCCTGCTGATCCCAATCAAGGATATTGGAAAATTCACCTATAGATTCTTCGTTAGATATGGGCCTACCTACTAACATATTGTTAATTACTTTTCCAACCGTTCATATCTTAAATGAACTAACCCCAGATGAGCTTGAGAGTTTGCTTCTTATTAGATTCCTACAGTGATATTGTCTCTAAATCTGATACTAACTATGGCACATGAAAGATTGGATACATACAATTGGTGTTGGTGATGCTAGTGCAATCCAATCCAAACTTATCACAAATCAAAGGTAGAAAAGCAACAAATGAGGACATAGCTTATACATCACTAAACGCTATATTACTATTGCCTTCCCAAAGCTCTGGGTCATCTTCTCTCTTGTTCATAAAAAAGAAAATTATAGGCCATCTGGTAGTAGTGGACTACCAAAATTGAACAACATCACAAAAAAGGTATTAATTCATCCCTTACATCAATGATTCCTTTTTACAACACTCTAACTTTAAATTATTTTCCGCTATGGACTTGTACAGAAGATAATGGAAAATAAACCTTATCCCAAAGAGTTAGGAAAATAGTGCTCTCATTTGCAGTGAAGGCCTATTTCAGCCATTCAGCTACATCAAGGGTTGTTTAATTCTACCAGTTCATTCCAACGAGCATAGATCATATCTTACAAGATTTTGCCCTTTACAATCAATTTTCATCAAATAGCCACCCAGGCCTCTTTACCATTTTGGAAGTGTGTCAGTATATAGCCGCCCAATTCATTTTATTTTTTGGGGGCATGGAAGTCTCAGTCATAAATTTGTATCTATTATATTGGGAACATCAGAAGAAATATAATATGAAAAAGTTAACCCATCTACAATTTGTACATCGCTTAGTGGCTTATTGATTGTATACCTTTGAAATACTGAACTCAAGAATCCTCTGACTTCTGGAACAGCAGAAAGACTCACGGTCTTTTACATATTTTTTGGCTATATGATACAGGAAGGAGTAAAGAATGTGTAGTATGTTCTAATTAAAAAGTTAAACATGGAATAAGAGAGTTGAGGTATTATTGTGCTACCTGTTCAGCTAAGCTGGCATTGCACATAAGTGTTTGCTTTAAACAATACCATACAATGCAGGAATATAAATATAATTCATATATAAACACAACAGATTTTTTATTGTTTGTTTTCAATTTGTTTGTTTATAATTTTGTTGGATTTTATAAAAAGTTTTTGTATATAAAGCTTTAGTTTTTGTAATGCAAACGTTTATCGTAGCTATTTTCTTTACTGCGCACTCCAATACCTGTCATCCACAATGACACTCACTCATCTAGTGGCTCTTATTGTAAAGGGTTAACTAAGTTATGTTATGTTATATCTCAATGACATCATGGGTTTTTCTAAAACTTTTAACAAACATCTTACTCATCTAAGAGAAAGTTTTTTCAATGCCTTTGTTTATCTAATATTAAGTTAAAACCATCTAAATGCATTTTTTTCAAAAATAAGTTAGATTTTATGGGTTTGCCATCTTACAGGAAGGGTTCGACCCTTACAAGATAAGATTAATATAATATCAAAAAACTCCGCCTCTAACCTACAAAATATCAGATTTTCTGGGTATAATGGGGTATTAACATCAATCCATCCCAAAGTTCGCCCAGCTCAGTAATCCTCTCATTTGACTATTGATCAAGAACACTCCTTACTATTGAAGCCAAACAAAAGGCCACGTTTGAGATGCTAAAAAATGCTACAAGAACGCCCTATCCTATGTAACCCAAGTTATGGTAACATTTAATTTGTTTACTGATGCCTCTGATTATGCCGTTAGAGCCATCCTGGCTTAATTGTATGATAATGATGTGGATCACCCATTTCATATTTCATCAAGATACTATCAAAAGCTGAACACAGCTATAGCGTCACAGAAAAGGGGTGCCTTGATGTCTTACTCACTTTATATTATTAAAGCCCTTTTTGTATAAAATACTTTTACTGTCATGGGGCGTGCTGATAAAAATTGATAAGACCAGCCTGAACTCCAGTTGATTTCCCTAAAACCCAAGCCAGAATGGCGCAGGCACACCCATCAAAAATGACATGTTAGAAATGAGAAAAATGGCCATGAAGATCAGCCAGGGGTGCTTAGACCAGGTATCATCAAACCTCATTATCTATTAAATAAATGCTTAAAGCCAAAATTTGGGGTATTTGTAGATTTTTATTTTAAACGTAAGATGGGAAAAATTGAGAAAATTGAGCGACAACAGTACCTGTCAGGGGCTGCTGCTTATAAGCTCATTTGGGAAAAGATATGATTTATGTGCAACTGTTATCAGGAATAAACTTGTAGCAATCTGGCAAATTGACCCATCAGACCTATTTTGCAACTGACTTGGGTCCAGACTGATCAGCCAAATTCATTTCAGTTAACTATTCAAATATAATTTTTTTGTTGTGCACATGCATTTTGCAATGGCGAAGATGTTTTGGACAGCTGGCAGGTAGCGCCCAGGGCCAAGACTCATAAGGCTGGGCCCAGTTGGTGGGAGAGGGGTTGACCGCTCTTTTACCTGTTGAGGATGGATGTGGCATGGAAGCAATGGTTGGATCTTGGCAGGCTTGGGGGTGTTTTGCACAATTTCATCACCTCTGGAATCCCTAAAAATATTTTCCACCAGCTCAGCGGAAGATAATGCTGGGAGAGGAACTGCAACCCTAAGGGGGTACGCCATGACCCATCTCTTATCCACCACATGGGCTAATTCGCCCTGGGTGATGAGAAGAACTGGTGCCAGCTTCTGCCCTTTTTTAGAGAAGAACAGGTTTTTGATCATGATTCAGGCGGAGAGGCGACAGCCCAAGACTTACATTATACTCCATTTAGAAAAGGGAGGAACGCCGCCGCCAGGGAACTGAGACAGAGAAGTATTTTTGTAGGCCTTAAGGAGTTTATAGGCCATGATTGAAGCTATTTTAGGAGAAGGGCGAGGGGCTTCAGTGTGCGCCACATGGAATGCTTTAGCTAACTTTTGACAATTGGTGCAATTGTGAGCACTGACCCAGCTATTTTTGAAAAAAGAAAACTCTTCCAAGCCATAAGGTACAGAATTGAGAGGCTGAATTTGCACAATGCCAAAATTGCTTTCACCTCATATTTGACCAACTTTACCCAAAATGGCTGGTTTGGGGTTGGTTAGTGGGGCGCCTGAAAAGGGGGATAAATGGGAGGCTTGGAAAATTGGATGCTCTTTCAAGTAGAAAAGGACCGCCAAGTGGAATGATATATAACCCTGATATTCAGAAGCCTCATGGGGTCTTGATCACTTACTCACAAACTTCTCCTGGGGAGCCTGGATATGCAGGTAGTTGGTGTTGAGCATTACCTGTGAGCCCACCCTAAAATTGGGGCAAACAGGCGCTTTCAATCAATGAATCACTTATAGTTGGTGATTGATTTGGTAAGGTGCTCACAGACCAGGTACTATGTAGCCTGGATTTGATGAGCATGCTCCACTGCCTCATGAACCTCAGGTTGAAGACAGGATTCATGGGAAAAGGAAGTGTTGTACTCCAACGTCACTTCATATGGTAAAAACCCCATGGAGGTTTGTGAGGCATTAATGTAAGCAAACTGAGCCAACGGAAGATTGTCTACCCACTTGTCCTGCGCAGAAGTGGCGTAACACCAGAGGTACTTCTCCAAGATCTGATTAACTCGCTCCATCTGACCATCTGATTGGTGGTAGTATGCTGTGGACTGGCATGGTTGATTTTCAGAATAGACAGAGGGGCCATCCGAAAAAGAATGTTGTGAACTGCTGACCCCTATTGCTCACAATCTCTTGGGTAAACCAAACATAGAGAAGATGTGGCGAATGAAAAAAACAATCAGTTTCCTCGGAGGTGATTGAAGTTGAACAGGGGACATACAGAGCGAATTTTGCAAACTTTTCTACAACGACCATTGTTGCATTTTGGCCATTTAATGTAGGGAGCTCGACTATGAAGTCAACATACACTGACGTCCATGGCCCCTCAGCCTGTTGTTTTGGGTGGAGATGGCCGTTCCTCCCATAGTGGTCTGATCTTGCACATGCGCAGATAACACAACTCGCTATCCATGTGGGGATGTCTTTTAAGATCCTGGCCAACTGTACGTACTCTTCACCAAGTCAAGGCATTATTTCAACTCATATTAACCAACACCAGGGGGATTGTGTTGGACTTGATTCACCTCAGTGAAAAGCTGACTCAGTGAAAAGGTGAGGGGGTCACCCACAACAGAGACCAAAACAGATGTTTTCTTTGCTCACCTAGTAATGGTAACACTTGTGCACCTGATCTGTGAGCTGCACTGTCATGTTTACAAGACCTTATAGAGGGGACTAACAGCAGGGACAAAACTGGGCGTCAGAAGGTCTAGAAGGTGATATTTCAAACCCTTCCTGATCTCAAGCACACTTTGGATCAACGCTGGGTACAGGCTAGGTACGCTCAGGTTGAAAAAAAAGATGTGCTTAAAGTCCAGCCCCTGTTTTAGCTTTAGGGTTAAAATAAACGAGTTTCTAGTTAAACAATAACATGAATTTGGTTAATAATGGAACAGAGGGTTTGAAACTCGTTCCATTTATGAAATTGCGAGCTTAGGTTGGGTTTAACCTCAGTCAAATAATCGAGAAAATTCAATTTTGAGGTATGTGACCCTTTTGGATGGAAGTGTGCGCCTATTGGTGCACCAAGGCTTGGTACCACTTTTACAATCCAAAATTTCCCCATGTTGGATTAAGTATCTTTGCTAGAGACCAACTTTTCTCGTTGGTCATCTTCCCAATAAACCCTATTGTTATTTTACGTTTTTACATATGTTGAATTGGGTGCACCTGTGCGCGGCCTCTCCAAGGAGGTTTTGCGTCGTGTTAGCCAGTTTCTTTCCTTCAAATTTATCAATTGCCTCAGTTAAACCGCTGGTTCTACCAGGTTCCCTCCAAACCCGGTCATCAGTGCCCTTTAACCCTGTACCAAACTTGGTTATGAACTGCCTTTTGGTGCACAGCTAAGTTGTGAAAAATGTTCAGCCTATAATTACTCTTACTATGCTCAACACCCTCACCCTAAGTCTCTTTAGCTCAAGCACCCTATGATGGGCTAATTTTATTATAACAACGACTACTAGTTCCCTTGTGTTGGTCCTGTGCATCAGGCACCACCACGCTGGGTTTTGGAGAGTTATAGACAATCTCTTGACATTAGACTATCAACCGCTTATCTTTCCATGCACAAACCTTTTCCATGTGAGACTTTTGCAAAGTGCAAACGGTGTGCACTAGCTGGTGGCCATGGCCGTAGTGGGGCTCACCACTGTTTTTGCATTTTTTTGATGGTTATAGCAGTCTGGCGTTATTCTCACTACCTCCAACAGGAAGGTACACACCCTTCTTGCCTGTACCTGGTAGATACTGTCACTTCATGATCTGAGAGTTGTGATTCCCCAACTTTCCGCCAAATTTAATGAAATGAACACAAAAATATCGTTTTTCATTTTGGAACCACGTTTGGAAGGTGCAGGTGGGATCATTGACAAAGGGCCTGATGGTGTTGGCCTTGGATAACGTCATACAACCCATTGTCAAAATGGGTATAGGGTTATTTGCGACCCAAAATGAATTTTTTAATGACGTTTCCATATATACTACCAAGCCATGTCTCTTCAAATATGGCTCAGATATGTACTCCATTCCAGTGCATCAGATCACTCCAGAGAACCCACGATTGACCACAACCATAATACGAGGAACCCAGGAGGAGGAGAAGGTGTTACAGTTACAATACAAAAATGTTTATGCAGTTGCGAAGATATGGTGGGATATGTAGGCTCATTATTAAGTGTGGCCAAATATCCCTCTCCATTTTTTGATGCAAATACGTACCCTGAGGGAATGTTAGACTCTGAAGAAGCGTTTGGTGGTGAGGTGTTGGCGTTTTCTGCTATAAATAAAGATCATTTGGCTATTTTCTACTGACTGCTACCCTTTCATCCCCTTTAGGGAAAATCAGCACTACTATTTTGGTGGATACTGGAGCTCTGAAAATTTTATGTACAAAACCTAATTGACTACCTTGAGCTGAGTTACTTGCTAGGTGGTATGGTTAGAGGAGGGGTTTAACAAGGTATTCCCACGCTGAAGATCAAGGGGTTAATGGACTATTAAGTTGCCACATATCATTTGTCTGACAACTTCCAAGCTATCAAAAACCTCTTGTACCCCATCATTTTGAAGTAGTGTGGTGGTATAAAGTTTGACGTCAGGACTAACTTAAAAGAAAATTTTATCCTAAACTTTAAAGAATGGTCACAAGTTGGTTGTTCCTTTGGCTGGAGCCAACTTTCTGGGCGATTTTCCCCATTGGCCCAATATTTACACTCTCAGCTTTGTCCCGTTGCTGAGGATCTTGGTGGTGGCTTTGTACATTCCTGTTTGGAGGGGTTAAAATCTTCGTTCGATGCGGCTTCAGCTAACGCACTACCAGATCATTCAGAGTTTGATTGCAAGTTCAAACTCACCGTTTTTTGGTCCGTATATCTTCCCCAATTTATCCTTTGATGGTACGAGAGGATGCGGCCTTGGATGTTTGGGTTAAGGAGTAGCTATCCAAAGAAGCTATTTTTCAGTAAACCTACTCTGTATGTTCCCCACTCCTCTTTGTTGAGAAGGCCGATGGTACCTTACGCCCCTGCATAGATTATGGGTGTCCCAACAACGTCACTGTACCAGACTTACATCACATCCCCCTGTACCCTCAGATTGCACGCTATCTGGAGAAGGCGAGATTCTTCTCCAATCTGTATTGTTTAAACGCGTTCAATTAGATCCATATCAAGAAGGGCCAGGAATGGTTGACCACATTCTGGACCAGAAAAGGAATCTTCTCATTTCAGGTTATGCCATTAGACTTAAAAATGCCCCTGCTATATTTTCAACGACATATTAATGCGGCTTTGAAGGATCTGCTGGGAATATGCGGGGTAGCTTACATGGATGTCATTCTGGTATTTTCCCCTGACATTGAGCCCCATGCAGTACATCTTCAACAGGTAGTGAAGCATTTGAGGGCTGCCAATCTTATTCTGAAAATTAGTAAGTGTCAGTTCTTTAAGTACCAGGTCATCTTTCTTAGCAACGTTATGTTTGACCAAGGGCACATGATAACTTCAGACAAGAGAAGGTGATTCGTGAGTGGCCCACTCCAACTTCAGTTAAGAAATCAAGGGGCTTTTTGGGGACAAGTAAGTTCTTTAAGAAGTTCATACCAAACCTTTCTGAAGTTGCAGCGCCTTTGTATAAGGAAAGCGGGGCAAAATTACTCCAGTGGTCCCACGTTTTGGAGGATGCCTTCCAAGAAGTAAAGTGTACGTTGCTGTCCACTTCCATTGGTCATCATGTCAACCTAAATAAAGAGTTAATGTTGCTTCAGATGCCTTCAACTTCGCCATAGTGGAGTCCCTATAACAAGTAGGTGAAGATGGAATATAGCATCCGGTGGGATATTTTTGTAGGTAGATGTCTCTACCAGAGTTAAACTACGCCGTATATGATAAAGAGTTATTAGCAGTAGTTAAGACGCTGACCTATTGGAGTCATCACTTGCATGGCTCATCCCAACCCTTCTACATACATATAGATCACGGTGCCTTACTGTACTACCGTGCACCTCATGTCCTGACCAAGGCAAACCCGCTGGCATGAGACCCTTGCCCAATTTGCGTTTTCTTATGAGTTTACAAAAGGCAAGGAGAACGGTTTGGTGGATGCTTTGAGCCGTAGTCCTGCACTAGCTGTAAATCAAAGGAGGTGGAGGTGCATAATACCCATTTAATGATTCCACCGGGTAAGATTGTGTCTTAACTTTCCTCTTCCCTGGCCAACGGGCCAGCGCTTGCTCCTCTAAAAAATGCGGAGGAATATGGTATGTTCAAAAAGGTTGTCCTTTCTCAGCCTTTGTCAGCTGAATATAAGATGGCCCTTTCAAAGAGCGCATTGAATCAGGAGGATATTACCAGAGGCTATCACGTAAAAGATGAGATGGTGTGTTTTCAGGGGCGCCTATGGGTTCCTGCTGGACCCCTTCCCCTGGAAATCACCCAAGACCATCATAACAGACTTATTGTTGGTCATCCTGGGAAGATGAAGACCCTTGAACTTATTCGCCGCACTTACAATTGGAAGGGTTTAGCCGCTCAGATAGGGAGATATTGTAAAGAGTGCCTTGTCTGCAACCAGATAAAACTGAATCCCCAGCTTTTAGCAGGGTTGTTGGTACCAGTTCAAAAGGCTGATGGGCCTTGGACTTCCCAATCGGTTGATTTTATTGTCAAAATGCATGTATCTTAATGCTATGATGCTATCATAGTGGTGGTGGCTCGTTTTACAAAGTTCTCGCACTTTATCCCTTGCAGAACCACAGTCACTACTGTTGAGATGGCTAGACTTTTTGTTACTAATGTGTTCGGTCTTCACAGGGTCCCTCAAGAAATTATTAGCGATTGGGGGCCCCAGTTTACCTCTGTCTTTTATAAAAGTTGTGTAAGACTCTGCAAATACGTCCCTTCTGTTCAACTGCCTATCACCCCCAATCAGATGGGCAGACAGAACGAGTTTACCAGTGCCTTAAACATTTCTTGTGATGTTAACCTACGCAGATCAATCAGACTGGGTTTCCCATCTCCCCATGGCCCAATTCGGCTATAACAATGCCAAGCATGCACCAATTGATTGTTCCCCCTTAATCGCCAACTATGACTTCAATCTCGCCTTCAACATGGAGCCCAGTTGTGGATCCAAGGTGGAAGCGGTGGTGTACTTTGCATAAAATAATCAAGAAAGTACACCAATGGGTGAGAACGAATTTAGATGCAGCCATGCAGGCTTGCAAGGAGAACGCTGATGGTAAGAGATAAGTTAAACCAGCGTACAAGAAAGGAGATTTCGTGATGCTGAATGCTAAAAACATCCCAATCAAGCAACCACTCAAAAACTAGTACCAAAGAGGATTGGACAATACCGCGTTGTCAAAAAGGTAGGCCACGCCTCATACCATTTGGATCTCCCCCCCTCATTTTGAATCTTTTCAGTATTCCATGAAAGCAGGCTCACGTTGTTTGAGGGCCCCCTCCAGAGACTCCTGAAGCTTATCTCGTGGATGGGCGCCAGAATGGGAAGTGGAGGAGATTGTAGCATCTCATTAGGTAAGAAGAAGACTTGAGTATCTTGTATCCTGGAGGGAATTCGATACAGCGGAGAACAGTTGGGTCCCAGCGCGTGATTGCGTCAATGCCCAAGATTCAATTGTAGCATTCCATGAGCGTTTCCCTTAGGCTGCAGGATCAAAGTTTAACCACGCCGTTGCTGCTATGAAGTTGGCCCCAGCCCACAAAAGCTTTTCCTTGTCAAATGCCCCTGGAGGGGGGATGGAGCCCAAAAAGAGGAGAATGTAATGTCATGTTTAAAAGACCTTATAAAGGGGATTAACATCAGGGATAAGGCTGGGCGGCAGGAGGTTCAGAAGATAAAACTTCAGTCCCTTCCTGATCTCAAGAACACCTTGGCTCAACGCTGGGTACAGGCTAGGTACTCCCAGGATGGTACAAGTGATGTGCCTAAAGCTCAGCCCCCTGTTTCAGCTTAGGAATTAAAATAAACGAGTTAAAACTAAACAATAACAGGATAATTCAATTAATCAGGTAATGGGGGTTCGAAATCCATTCCATCTGTGAAATTGTGAGCTTGGGTTGGGTAAAAATTCATTCAATTACTTGAGTAAAGTCAATTTTGAGGTATGTGACCCTTTCAGATGGAAGCGTGAGACTATTGGGAAACCAAGGCTTGGTACCACTTCTGACAATCCAAAATTTCCTAAGTTAGCTTAACTATCTTTTCTTGAGACCAACGTTTCTCATTAGCCATCTTTCCAATAAATCCTATCATTATTCTACGTTTTTACATATGTTGACTTGAGCGCACCTGTGCGCGGACCTCTTTGAGAGAGTCTTGCGTTGTGTTAGCCATTTTCTTTGTTTAGATTATTAAAGCCTCATATATACCGCTGGTTCTACCAGGCTCCCTCCAAACCCGGTCACCAGTGCCCTTTAACCCTGTATCAAAATTGGTTATAAACTGCCCTCTGGTGCACAGCTAATTTTTGAAGAATGTTCGACTTATTTTTACATTTCTATGCCTAACACCCTCGCCCTAAGTCTCTTTAGCTCAAGCACACTCTGCTGGGCTATTTTTATTATAACGACTACTACTAGTTCCCTTGTGTTGGTCCTGTGCACCAAGCACTACCACGCTGGGTTTTGGAGAGTTATAGACACTCTCTTGACATGCACTGACAACTATAAGACTTCAGGTGAAGTCATTTGTTGGCCAAAACTCAAGCGGACAGGGGGCACTTGGGCCTGGATTTGCCAACAATATGTCAGGTGGGGATATGGATAAAATTTGGTTCATCAGAATCACTGTAGTGAGCTTTTGTTCTTCTGCCTCTGTGGTACATAAGTTGGGATTGCGGATCAGGAAATTAGGAAGAACGTTTAATGACCCCTTCACAAATTTGTACTTAAAGTTAAATCTGCATAGATCATGGTACATATGGCTTGACAATGCGCCAACTTCTGCAGTTTGCAAAAGTACATGAGGGCTTGGTGGTCCATTCACACTGTCACTTCATGCATGGCCACCTGCAGGAGGTACCACTAATGAGTTAGCCCACAATTAATCATCAACTCCTTCTCATAAATAGCCTTCTTCTCTGTGGATGTAAATATGTGTAAAATATTCTATGAGTGCTCCACTTCTCATGTTCATGCAACATGATCACTCCAACAACAGCAAAAGAGCCATCACAAGCAACAATAAATTTTTGGTTGCATTATTCTGCTTGAGCACAGTTGGAAACATAAATTCTGTTTGATAGTATCAAATGCCTGCTGGCATTATGAGGTCCAAAGGAATGGGACGTTCTTGTTGGTGAGGGGATGCAGCGGCGTGGCCAGCTGCAAGAGGTAAAAGGAATTTTTTAAAGAATGTGATGGTGCCTAAGGAACTCCACAACTGCTTCTGGGTCGTTAGGGTAGGCTGTTCGAGGCTGGGCTCATGTTTACAGAGCGGAATAGCGTAACCATCTTTTAATAAGAGGCTACCCATAAAAGCAACCTCATCATGGAAGAGCTTGGACTTTGATGGCTTAACAAATAATCCTGCCTTGTGTAGAGCGGCAAGGGTGGCCTCCAGATCTATAGCGTGCTGTTTGAGGGTTGGGGAGTGGATGAGGATGTTATTGATGTAAGCAATGGCGCATGTGTTGCGCAGATCGCCTAGCACATTGTCAATAATCTGCTGTAATATGGCAGGTGAGTTCTTTAACCTGAAATGCATTACATATTATTGGAATATACCTCACCTAAATAGCATTAAGCCATTCCTGATCTTCAGCTACCTGAATTTGATTAAAGGCGTTCGCCAGATCAAGTTTCAAAAATACGCTCAACTTTGCAATTACTTGGGAACTTGTTTGTTCCAGAAAAAGTGGGAAAGGTTGTGAACTGTGATGTTGTTGAGGTGACCATAATCCATGCAAGAGCGCAGTGTGCCATCGGCCTTTTCTGTTAACACAATGGGGGAGATGGCTGGGGATGTCTCCTTGAAAAGCCACCCCTTCATGAGCATGTTGGCAATCCATGCGTACAAGACTAAATTTTCTTCTGCCATATGAGGGGTGTCTATAATTTTATATGACTGGATGATAAGCTAAATAACTACTGGCGGATTATTAAATAGCCGTTAAGATTAGATCTAACTAATTATTATCAATAGATCTGAGATGAGTTAATGCCAAGCAAGTTGACCTTGGAAAATAAGAGGAATTCCGCTGAGCTTCAATTATGAGGTGAAAACCCTAAAAAGTAGTGGATAGGGAGTAACTAAGATGAAGGGTCAAAACCGACCAGAAACAACAAAGATATGAGCGAGATGTGAAGACAAGGAAGGGGACAATTGATTAAGAGAAAAAGAGTGGATATTAAGGATAAGGAGATGTAGCTGTAATGGCTGCTCACTATATATTACACTTAATAAAGTGTTGTCGCCAAGAGTAATTGCTTTATGTTTTTATAACAATTATCAAGTTATTTTGAGGACCACCATTTTCCATATCATCCATCCGGTGCTCAGTGGGCTTGACACTGTGTAACCCTTACAGCTATTATTAACTTTATTGATGATTTTATAATTGTGGTGCTCATTACAGGGGGCCCATTGATCAACATGCTAAAAAGTTACTTTCGCTAAGCATTGGTGCACAGGCTCCACTTGAAGAATTACTACCCCCGTTTTTTGAGTTATCCCAGTATGCGGAACTAAAACTCATTTTGATACACTACTTCAGACGCAAAAAATGCTTTTACAGAAAAATAAGGGTATAAAGAATTAGCTTGACAAAACCTTCCACTAACTGCACTTGGTTGGTGGCTAATCCAGCAAACTTGCCGATTGCTTGGGTGGCACTACTGAGAGGCTACACTGTGCAGAGCGTAAACTAAATTGTGTTGCTAGAGAGGGAGAGGTCTGCGTCAAAAATCTGCTCACATATAATTCCAATGGAGACATACATGGATTCTGTAAGTATTTACGGTTTTCAGTATAGGGGGATTTGAATAACATAAAGCTAAACTGTTGCTATCCACTCTGAATGTAGTTTGTGTGGACCAAGTTATATGTTATATTAAAAAACACCATAACATATCAGGAGGTGAAGTAAATTGTGCTCCATCTGTTTGGAGGTGTGGCAAAGATGGCGCAACGCAAGGAAGACTTTTTAACAATAAATTTCAATAGAATGAGTCTTTGGTGGAGTTTGAAGAGTGATTCACAACTGAGGCCTATATGTTAGTGGGAGCAGACATTTGACCAACAAGGATGTGTTCATCGCAATAAGGCGTCAGTTAAGTAAGATCAGGAGCTGTATAATGCTATGGTCTCTGACCTGCTTTTTAGATGCAGCGATATTGCAAATTGTCAACTATTTACACCATTTATCCGTCACTTTAGTGCTCCCAACTTGAAAAAAGCCCCTGTGACTGTTAAGTAATTTTCTTTATAAAACTAGACAAAAACAATTTAGCTATAGACCATTGGCTAATACACGGGCACTCAAGCCTTTGGAGGTTCCTTTCTGCCCTATCTGTAGTCACTCAGCTCGTCTTAGGTTAAATTACATTCCCTTGGTAAATTTCTGACATGGATTTTTGGGGGTGCCGTAGGTATGTGAGACATATACTAATGCCTACCTCTCTTGTGGCCAAAAATGTCATTATGAAGCTAACTGCCCTGGCAACCTGCATGCCTATACAGTACCACCAGCCCTGACTTAACAGGAAAAGTTTGAGCAGAGTAGAGATGGGACGCTATATCTCCGCTGATTTAGACCTATTTGTCCTTGATTATTCTCACAAGTTGCTTTGCTTCAGCCCCGTTACACACCCTGACAATTTATTATATCGACAGATTCCCTACAATTTCTTGGTCTAAAACCAAGGGATAGACCCCAATAGAGTAGACTAAGAGTTCTGCAAAGATTGCAAAAGCCTTATGCCTGGAAATTCCTTGAGCATAACGTTGCGGGCAAATCCAGACCAATGATGTGGCCGCATTAGAGAGTGTGAATGCTGCAATGTCAGTAGAAATTTTTTTCAGGAGTATCCTCATGTTGGTGTTGTTATTATCACTTTTCTCAATTACAAGAAGCTCTTGGATGTGAATATGATAAACACCAACAGTTCTTCTTATGAGGAATGTACATAATGTAATAACTTTTTAGGAATTACCAAAATTTGAGAGATTATTGATACTGGCACTCCTGTCAATATAATATTCACCAAGCTCATATATAAGCTTTTACTGAAGCCTGATGTGGAACATCAAGTAGTTTATGGGACTGCTGGGGCACAAAGCACTGTGTCAGAGGTCACATACTGTCAGGCAAACAGCAAGTAAGAATTAAACTGGCCTGCCACCCTAGGTGCCAGCGCACCCAAATGGCAAAATAGAATGCTGAAGGCACTGCTTCTGGTATGATGGATATGGAACTCGAAAGGAGTCTCGCCAATGACTGCCGGTGAGCCAGAATCTCATACAGGCACATAATAGAATAACGGACAAATACGGCTGTTAACCCCAAGGGATGAGGGAGTGTCAGTGGAAAAGGCGGTTTATTTTTCAACATAAAAAACTAAATTATGGGGTAGGTTTTTTAATGGAAAAATTAAGGAAGAAAAATCGACCAACAATCTTCTCAGTACAATGCAACTGAATAAATAGTTGCCAATTAGAGAGGAAACAAGCTATTATTAGGTCCCTCAAGTTTGACCTAACCAGAGAATTATTTGGGAATGAGGACAGATAATTTCACTGGGAACCAACATTGAAGGATTCAGCAGCAGGCTGAGTTGCTGTCAGTTCAACCTCAAATGCCCAAACCAAGACTCAACTGCATTTTCGGTGGTTAGCGTGATGGTGTCTAGCCTGATGGTCAACGGGAATCCCCCAAGGCCACCCCACATAGGGGAGGTCCCAATTGGTTGGGAACAAGTTTTGGATGCCCAACCCACCTTTGCCCAATCACTAGCTTATTTTTTCATTTAAAATCATTGCATTGGCCACAACGCCTGATTGGCTTCAAGGGAGCTTCAAACTATTGCCGATGGTGTCCAATGCTGATGCCTGCACATCAGGGATCATCCCCAAAAATATTGGGAGGGGGTTAATTTTGATGATTGAGGTGTTGACTGAATCAAAACTGTCAGCAATTCTGGCTAATGAGTCAATCTTCATTCCTTTTTGACTATGTGGATCCCAAACATTGAGCTCATTTCCACTCATTTTCGGACTGATTGACTTCACTTCAGAAATTTCAGCGCAAACTTCTCTGATCAGGCATACAAGTTCAGGAGAGGTGAATGTGGGAATTAGGGGAGGAATCCAAAGAGGGAGAGCTGTTATCCAGCACTTGTCTACCATGTGGGCGAGATCAACGTGGGTGATGAGGGGTACAGACACCCTCTTCTGAGCCTTTTTTCTTGGAAACTGAAAGAGGGCCCAATTGACACCCAGGGGACGTTCCCCTGGACTTACACATACAGTCCATTGCCTCTGAGGTTTTGGTTAGTTGGTGTATCTACTCCAGATGTGGTTTTGTCTAATAATAATTATGACATGCTGATTGGGTCTGCATTCTTGTGGCAATTTGGGGTGGTGGTTGGTATGGCATAGTAAACCTTTGAAATTTTGAGGCAACGGATCCCCATTTTATCTTTCCTCCAGAGGAGTCCCAAAAGACCCATTTGCTCAAGTTAAATAATCACACATATAGCGATGACATGATTCCTGTTCACTATCAGAGGATGAAGCAGAGGACCAGAGATCTTCCTAACCAGATCTACAAGTACAATGGTATTCTTCTAGGGCGGCAACCACCTTAAGTATACCTTCCATGAATCAGGTCATAGTAGGGGTTGAGCTTGATTAAGAAATCCATGAAGGTCTATACAATGAAATTATGTGTCCCTACAAGCAATTGCGGCTTGATCCCCATTTGACTCCTGAACTACTGTTACCAGGGCATGAGAAGTGAAGGTATTATCGGCAAACCTAATGTAGGAACCTATTATTGTTCAAAGACACCAAGTGGTGGCTTTTCTGCAACTGACTCCTATTGACGAGGTTCACCATATACATGACTTTGGTTCTTGAGAGGACCTTATCTTACCTGTAAAAACACCATCCAACGTAATGACCATAGTTTCACGTGAGGTCTAACTGGGCTGTTGGAAGAACAGAAAGGTAGGGTGATGGACCTGTTTGAAAAATACTAATTCATTTTTGCATCTGATGACCATTATTTGGGACGTTCCCTCAGTGTAGTGCATCAGTTGGACACAGGAGTGTATCTGTAAGTCTTGGGGACCAGCCCTTGCAACTGGATAGGGTTCAGCACCCCTTCCGGACGAAAAAAGAACCCAAGGCTCCTGTGGACCCTCTGTCACAGCTGGGCGACCTAGCCAATGTGATAAATGAGCGCTCGGTGATGGATTTCCTACCAAAAGACGTCCCACTCCCACCTCTTCCCCCCTCTTCAATCCTGGTAAGGTTGATAGAAGGGATCTGCAGGGAATGGCGCACATCAGGGGGCATGGAGAGGGCCCTGGGTTCACCCACTCCCCAGGCAAGCCATGGCCAAAATTTGGGAGTGGGTGGACCCAGGGCCCTCCCCATGCCCCCTGATGTGCGCCATTCCCTGCAGATCCCTTCTATCAACCTTACCAGGATTGAAGAGGGGGGAAGAGGTGGGAGTGGGACGTCTTTTGGTAGGAAATCCATCACCGAGCGCTCATTTATCACATTGGCTAGGTCGCCCAGCTGTGACAGAGGGTCCACAGGAGCCTTGGGTTCTTTTTTCGTCCGGAAGTGGTGCTGAACCCTATCCAGTTGCAAGGGGTGGCCTTCAAGACTTACAGTACATCCCATTCAGTCGCAGCCTATCTTTCTCTTGAAAGTGGCAGAAGAAGTTGTATCTGATGGGGTAGCTAAATTAATTGAACAGGGGATGCTAGAGCCGTCAAAGAGTCACTTAGCGTCACCAAAGCTAATCATTAAGAAGAATTATAGCACAAACTGGGTAGTAATTGACTACCAGATGCTCAATAGCATCACGAAAAAAGACCATATCTACTCCTGCAAAGTGATGAAGATCTTGATTGGCTGGGTGGTTCTAACCATTTCTCAGCTATTGACTTAATATTGGGGTACTGTAAAACCGAGTTGCTGGCGGCGGAACATGAGAAATACACCATAATTGGTTTGAAGGGATTGTTCCAACCCAGTTATATGCCTCAAGGGTTATGCAACGCCCCAGCTACGTTCCAGAGAAGCGGTGGACACTATGTTGGGTGGCTTGAAGATTTCTTGCATTATAGTCTACCTTGACAATATCATCATGCTCTTGTGGATGTTCACAGAGCACTTAGGCCACTTAGAGCAAGTGTACCACTGATGTGCCAAAGTTAACATAAAACCAAATCTCAAAAATGCCACTTTTTAAGGATCAATTGAAATACCTCAGGTTTGAAGTAGAATCCAAAGGTCTTAGACCTCAGCCAACAAAGGTAGAAGCTATATGTAAGATGAATTAGCCAGGTAACAAGTGGATATCTAATTGTTTTAAGGATGGTTAGGTACTACTGATGGTTCATCTCTAATTTCAACTGTATTGGAGGTCCACTCTTTGTTTTTTTTAATTTTTAATTTGAAAGGGCCAACCTTAGGATGATACCGCACCAATGAAGGGAAGTGAAGAAAATGGGAAAGGAGGATAAATCCCAGAAAACCTTCATGCATAGCGTATGATAGATCAGGAACTCCATGGATCGCCTTTGCTATTCGCTATCTTGGTTCAGGGCAATGGTGCGCAAAACCAACATAGTCATAATCATCCTCTACCCAAAGTTCACTACCAGGATCGTTTTGGGGAGGCAGTGGTATAGAATCCAAATTCTACCACTGGGGATCTTCCCCCCTCCACTCTTTGGTTTATTAAAGAAAGACGCCACATTTGACTGAACTGAGCATTGTAAAAACGCTTTTGATGTTTTGCGTATTGCATTGGCTAGTGTGCCAGTATTGCAATACCATAATTTTAGAAGGAGTTTTTTGTGCAAGTGGACGCTTCTCTTTCTGCCATAGGGGCGGTATTATCCCAGAAGGATGCTGACGGTGTGGAGAATCCCATTGACTTTTGTAGCTGGAGCTTAAACTGCATTGAACAGAATTACACCTTAACTGAGCAGGAGTGCTTAGCTGTGATCTATGCATATAAGCAGTCTCAAGTATACTGTCAGGGGAGTGTCTATAACTCTCCCATTCCAAGCGAGGTGGTGCGCCGTGCACAGCCACATCGCCAGGGAACTAATTGTCAGTATTAATGTGAGCATAGCCCCGCAGAGGGTGCTGGAGCTAAAGTAACACAGGGCAAGGGTGTTTAACATGGTATATATAAATAGATGGATAGTAAACAACAATACTTGGGTGGACACCAAAGGGTTTGCATATCCAAGCAGTGATCTGGTCTGGAGTGCTTGGGTGCCTTGGTCTGGAGAACCAGGGAGGCTAGTGGTGCATCAGATGCGGTAGTTAAATTTGTGCAAATAAAACAGATGACGTTGTTAGAAAAATCCCCAAAGAGGTCCGTGAACAGGTTAGCCCAAGTTAACATATAAAAAACGTAAACTAAAGGGATTTTATTTTGATAAGTAAGACGATTAAAGAGGAAAGTTTTCTCAAGAACCATACTTTAAACAAGGAGTGGCGAGTCATCAATTGGGAAAATGGTTCCAAGCCTAAATGAACCTATATGCGCACCCCACCATCAGCCAGGGTACTATAGCTCAAGATCAAACGAACTTGAGTGATTGATTGTAAGCTGAGCCATCTCAATTTGGATATGGTAAAAATTGAACAGGTTTAAACCCCCATTCTCAAAGTAACCAAATCGAACTATCATTGTTAAGAAGGTAACTCGTCCGCTTTAATGCTACTGCCATAACACATGGGTGGGAATCATGCACTTCTCCGGAACCAACGTGGGCATATCTGGCCTGCACCCAGCGTTGGTCCAAGGTATGCCTTAAGTCAGGGAGGTCCTGTAGCTTAACTTTCTTTGACTCTTGACGCCCAGACTTGTCTTGGAAGTTGGTTCCATCAATAAAGTCATGTAAACATGAAATATACCTTCACAGAGTAAAATTTAAGGTTGTGATAGTCAAAAATCATTGCGTTGGCTACAGAATCTTTGTAAACCAGAGGGGCGCCTTGAAAGATGGGCCCTCAAGCTGCAGGCCTACTTTTTTAAATACTTCACCATCCTGACGTAAAGCCAAAATTCTGAATGCTTATCTTGACTACCTACTTTTGCAGTGATGGCAGATTTGGGCGATTTTCTGTATGACAAAATGGCCAGTGGTAGATATGCAGACAAACTGCTGCAAGTTATTTGAGCACTGGATGAGATGATGGCCAATATGGTCTGGAAAAATTGGGAGTTATACAAGCGGACTGTTAACATTATGCTAAGTTTTTCAAAACCCTCAACTTTATCAAACATTATGTTTGTAAAAACATAAGGCGGTAGGTCATGGAGAGTTATGCAAGACCTTGGAGCTCTTGTAACCTTGGTACTATTGGAAAAGTAAGCAATTCGATGTTCTTGAGACTATTTCCTGCTGCCATCAATGCCAAGTTGAGGAGAGGACCACCAAAAGATCTCTTATCAGCTGGTGAAACCTCATTTTGCCTGGCACATGGTATCCCTTGACGTTGTTGGGCCTTTGACAATGAAAGAAAACAGGTCTAGTATATCCTGGTGGCAATCGACCACTTGACCAGGTGGGTTAGGCATATGCAATACAGGATCTGAAAGCAGTCACCATGGCTAAGTTTTTATGGAATATATAATTCAGTGACACAGCTGCCATAGTTCATCCTTACTGACAACAGAACTAATCTCACCTCCCACATTCTACCCAAGTTAAGTGAAATGATGACCATCCGCATAATTCTAATGACTCCATATCAACCCAAATCCAATGAAATGGCAAATTGGGTTAATTGGACCCTGCTAAACATACTCAGAAGTTGGTAACAGATAGACCCTCATATTGGAGTACCCTCATTCCACCGCCATCTTTGCCTACAATATTAGCTACCACTCGGTGACAGAAAAGAGCTCCTTCCAGTTACTTTACAGAGGGCACTCCACCCTGCCCGCGCTCCTCTACGCTTGTGTAGAAGATACTGGTGGAGTGGACCCACAACGCTATCTAATGATTCTGATTGTACCTTGATCAAGCTGTAAACGAAAGCATACTCCTTTAGTTTAGCTAAGAAGATCAATAACCAGGCTTCTGACCAGGTACAGCGTAGCACGCTAAGAAAGTTCAGGGAAGGAGAGCTGGTCTTATTCAACAATCAGCATGGGTTCATGCGGAAACATAACCTGGCTATTATCTGGATTGGGCCTTTTGAGATAATAGAGAAAACTGGGGTGGATTCCTATACTATCACAAACCCAGAAAGTGGTCAAATCATCAACTAAATGCATGCCAAGTTCCTTAGGGAATATACAACAATAAAGATTTATTCATAAAAGAAGATAAAAGAATAAATAAATATGATGAGATAGAAATATGGAAAATAACATAGTATACGTGAACAGCCAGAGCTTGAATTTATTAGTAATCGTTGCAAGTGTATTTCAGTTAGGATGTCTTTGGATCCCCTTGTTTTCTTTGCTTTTTCCTGTGCATCTTGTGCTTTTCTTGGTGGGATCCAAGTTTATTCTTTTTCTGCAGCTTTGAGGGTAGCTCAGATTCACTGGACCCTTCTCAGGTTGGTGGTGGGGGAGGTGTAACGGATGGGGCTCCCAAGGCCCAGCCCTCCACCAGCCCTAAACCTACACCCCCATATGTGGCCATACCAACTCCAAATGGTCCATGTCAGGATTTAAGATAAAAATTGAATTGAACTCCCTTCTTCTGAATCAGGCCATGCCGAATTGGTCATTGAACCTACCCAAGCTAAATCTACTTCAGGATCCTCCTCCCCTATTCCTGAGTCACGTGGGGCGGCATTTCCACCCATTCAGTCAGGTGAGCGACGCTATCCATTAAGGATTCCCATGAAGAGGCCTTTCAGAAGATCAGTAAAGATCCTGATCAGATGAGGCCCCAACAATCCTGAAGGCACCGAGTCCCAAAGGACCCTATAAATATCAAAGCCTTTTAGTTTAATAAAATATTCAATATTCTAATTCATATTCCCATTTCCTCCTCAGCGCTCTTTCCAATTTTTCCAGCTTTGAGCCACCGCAAACCCCGGCGCCAATCTGAAGAACTGTAGCGCCAACAGAAGCGGTGCTCACTACAAGGGGCTCCGAGATGACCTAAGTGAAAACGTCTATCACAAAAATGGAAACCAATAGCAGCCCTGATGACCAAACAACTGGTCAATCGAGGAGCATTATAAAATGAGTTAGTACCTCGCGGTACACAATGCCGCCCTCACAGCTGGAAAGGCTAGGATTTTGTGCCGCCTTTCAACTCTCGCTGCCCTCCCTAAATGGGAGCCAATACCAACTCCAGTATGAGCATATCAATGATGTCACTCAACAATTAATAAATGGCATCTAAACCAAGGGCGCCCACTCCAGCTGCTCCTGCGCCTCCTCTGTACCTTCCATGATGTGGGACCTCTACGCCTCGGCTGTATTGCCTGCTGAGGAGCTTACCCTGGGGCCTGACCGCTACCATCGTAACTTTGTCCACCCCGCTATTTATAACCTCCTCCAGTTAGTTGGATTACACCATCAGGAGGTCTCCCAGAAACTAGGCTCACACAGAATTCACAAACCTACCTTATTGACTTCTACGATGATGCCTCCTCCTTCATGCATGACAATCGCGAAGCTATTATTGATAACTGATGATTAATTAATGAGATCCGCGACCAGATTGTAGTACTGGATAGCGGAATCTCTGGCTACCTCAAGGAGCAATTTCATCAAACGCGCCCAGCTATTTGAAGTGACATGGACCCAGCACTACAACAAGTTGAAGAACTGGTATGGTCCCTACAGCAACACTACTGAGAGCTGGCCTCTCAGGACTACCCCCACGGGTGCTGGGCCAGAAGGGCTTATGGGGCCAGAAGGCCCCAAGGGGCGTCAAGGGCCAGCTGGACCAGAGGGACCACACGGGCCTTGAGGGCCCCCGAGCCCTTCAACCTCAGGTGAACCCAAAGACCCCTGGCGAAGGGATATAATGACCGCCCTGGCTGGCTTATGGGAATAAATCCAAAAGGTGGCAAAGGGGTGCAAGCTCTGATCAGACAGTGTCCCCCTCAACCCCAGGGTCTCCATCGAAGCATTGTCAGATGAGATGGATAACCTCAGCGCCTTCACAAAGCTTATTGACGCTTGTATCTCCCAGCTTGAAACAACTTGTCATGAGTTCAAAACCCGGTTGACCACCATCAAAAGCCAGCTCCATCTACAGAACACCGAGATTTAATCCTTAAAGGAGCAGGTTGCCAATAAGGCTTCTGCTTCCACCCTCAGCCAGAATTGGGACTACATCTAAGAGGACTCAGAGGGCTTGTGGAGGCGATTTGATCAGCGAGTTCCTCGAGATTATATGGAAATGGAGATCTCAGAGCTGACACCTATTCCAGGCGTTAACACCCTTTTCACTCCCATTGTAGCTAACTTTAAACCTAGTTTCAAGGAAAGGTTCACCCCCAGACAGGAAAGTATCGCCTCCTTCCTGTATGCCTATGAGAGTTCCATGGAGGAGGCCACCAATCAACAAAAGGTGAAGCATATCCACTTCTGTATAGACAGCACCGCCTGGGAAATCATGACTCCCCATTTGAAGGAGTGTAACACCTGGGAACAGGTCTACACCGCTTTGATCCAAGAATTTGGCAGCAACCAAACCCTGTCCAACCAGAAGCAAGCGCTCATGGGCTATTCAACTGAACAAAGGAGAAAACCCTATGGAGTTTGCCAACTGGTTTTACGCCCAGGCACAACCTTTGGTCATGATGAACCGTATCACTCTGGATGACGCCATCACCGATGTCATCTCTGCTTTGGGGTCCAATCCTGGGGTCCAAATGCACATGATCGGGCAGAAGAATTGGTTCACCTGTATCAGTGAGATTAAGGAGGCCCTCAACGAGATCCCTGCCTTAATCCTACACTTTAAGGCCACGTCTACTGGCCCCTCTAACCGCCCTAGGGTCCATGTAGTCGAAAACCAGAAGAACCCCCATCCTCGATGCACCTATTGCAATGGCTTTAGACATAGTGCTAAGACCTGCTGGAAACTTCTTGCTGAGGAGGCGGGAAAAGGGCCGTCAGCATGAAGGATGAGGCACTCTATGCTGACATCCCTTCCCAGCCTCAAGTATCCCCTGTGCATAAACCAGAAGCCATTGTTTCTGAGGAAGTAGTTGCGGTATCTGATGACAATAAAGACATTGAAACTGCTTACTCTTCTTCTGATGATTCTCCCATGTTCCTTACATTAACGCCCCAGTTTGGAAGTTTAGTCACCCAAGTCTCTGTCCGAGTCCACAAGATTTTATTTTATGCCATAGTTGACAGTGGCTCCCCTGTGAACGTCATCACTTCCAAGCTGATGAAACGCATCAAGGTTGCTCCTGATATGCCGCACTACATGGAGTATGGCACAGCTGGCCCCCATTGCACCCAATCCATAGGGGCCTATTCCTCTCTACCAATTTGGTTCAGAAAGCTCACTTTAGATACACCCGCCATCGCTCTGGACAACCTTAGCTATGATCTGCTCCTTGGGATGCGGTTCCTTTGAGACTATTTGGTGGTTCTCCACTATGATGGTGGTTTCTTCTCACTTCTAGGACATCGAGTCCCTCTGGTTTTTGAGACTGCTCATGAAAGTAGGGCTGAGGTCAAGGCCTGAGCCTGCCTACTGGAGACCAAAGGACAATTCAATTGGCTCTAGTATCACATCCGGGGCTCTCAAGTCTGACTACCCCCTCCTGCTGTTGATGGATTAGAGGGGATGTCGATCTACTTGCCCTGGGTGAATACCGTACCCCCAAAGTCCCAAGTCATTGTTGACACCTAAGTCCATGTCAATATTCCCTCAGGGTATTTACTGGAAGTTTGAGGCCTATATAACCCATCTCCCAAGGAAGTGCTGACCTGCCCAGGATCCTTGATTCAGCATATGCCAGATCTATATCAGTGTTGCTAGCCAACCTGACTGACAAACCAAAAGTTGTAGGTCTGAACCATCCCACTGCTTACATCCACCTGTTACCAATAGGTGCTGTTGTTGACATTTGAAGCTTTGGGGACTTAAGGGACTTTAGCTTGGAGTCGCCACCCTCAGTTAGTTTGGTCAACACTAATACTGGAAAGAACCTCTCTGATGAACAGCGACTTAAGGTTCAGGAGCTCTTGGAGGAATACTGGGACCTATTCTCAACTTTGACCTACAATTTTGGAAGGATGAACGGAGTCCTCCACCATGTAGAAACTGGGAACGTTCCCCTTTTTGGTCCCGGCCTTACCAAAAGAGCAAGGTTAAAGAGGCCCAGGTTACAGTAGAACTCAAACAGCTGCTCAATGCTGGACTCTTGGTCCCATCGCGTAGTCCTTGGGCCTCCCCTCTTTTGCTGGTCTGAAAGAAGGATGGCAAGCACCGGGTGGTGGTGGATTATCAATGACTCAACTCCATCACCAAGAAGGACAGCTATCCTCTGCCCCAGATTGACAATTCTCTCCGTCTGCTCGCGGGTTCCTAGTACTTCTCGGCCATGGACCTCGCCAGCAGATATTGGCAGGTCGAGCTCGCCCCCAAAGACTGAGCTGAGTGTGCTCTAATCGCCCACGAGGGGCTATTTGAGCCCACCTGGATGCCCCAAGGCCTCTGTAACGCCCCAGCCACGTTCCAACATGCCATGGATGGGATCCTTGGGGACTTGAAGCTCTCATATGTCCTCGTCTACCTGTACAACATTACCATTTTTTGCGAACCTTTAATGGACATGTAGAGCGCCTCAAGGAAGTCTTTGAGCGCCTCAGGAAGGCCTCCAACAAACTCAAACTCTTGAAGTGCTCATTTTTCCAGCCTGAGCTAGAGTTTCTAGGGCACAAGGTCTCCAAGCATGGCAATAACCTATACCCAACAAAGTCAATGCCATAGAAAAGATGTCGCGCCCCCAAAACCTACAGGATATTCAAGTCTTTCTAGGTATGGTAGGCTATTACCATCAGTTCATCCTGCGATTTGCCGACCTAGCTGAGCCACTGTTCTACCTCCTACAAAAGAATGTACCATTCGAGTGGCAACCTGAGCAGGAACAGGCTTTCAACGCTTTACGTACAGCCTTGTGTACTAAACCTGTTCTAGTTCATCCTCACTGCGACCCACCTTTTTTATTGTTCACGGATGTGAGTGATGTCACTGTTGGCGCTATCCTGGCTCAGCATGATGAGGACCAGGTCGATCATCCCATGGCTTATTTTAGTAAGACTCTAAGCAAGGCTGAGCGAAACTACAGTGTCACCAAGAGGGAATGTCTAGATGTCCTCTAATCCAGCATACATTTCTGGCCCTACCTCTACGGTACTCATTTTACTATTATTACAGACCACTCTTCCCTCCGTTGGCTTCAACAAATGAAAGATCCTGATGGTCAGTTAACCAGGTGGGCCCTGCATCTGCAAAGCTACGATTTCACCATTGTCCACCACGCAGGTGCTATACACCAGAATGCTGATGGCCTCTCCAGGATGCTGGTATTAGCAGTTCTGACCCCGGAGGAAGATTGGCTCTACAGCCTGATAGGACAGTCCAAACAATGGGAACTGGAAGCTCCCAAGGTTCAGTCCAAACTCCGCTGAATGACTCAAGACACTCAAATCAAGGATGGGCTACTCTACAAGAGAGTCAACAAGAAGTGGCTTCCCTACATCCGACCTTCCTCTCAAACTGACGTCATCCTGGAAGGCCATTCTACTGTGGGAAATGATGTGGTTAAGAAGACCCATGAGTGTCTGAAGTCACGATGCTACTGGGACTGGATGGTAGAAACCATCCAAGAGGTTCTGGAAGCTTGTATGACCTGCTGATCTCAAGACTGGGCCAACCCTCAATATCAGCACTCAGTTGTTACCCAGACTAAACCTTTCAATGTCATTAGTATTGACGTGGTGGGTCCCCTTCCCACTGGGCTGCATGGTCACAAGTATATTATCCTAGCAATAGACTACTTAACTAAGTGGGTTGAGGCGGTCTCAGTCCCTGCAGCCACCACTAAGGCTACCGACCTATTTCTTGTTCACTCCGTTTTCACCCAGCTTGGGTGCCCCCAAACCTTGCTCTTGGACAATAGGTTGAACTTCACATCCCAGGTAGTACAAGAACTAGCTTCGCTATTTGGCAGCACCCAGAGTTTCGCTGCCCCCTACCACCCCTCTACTAATGGGGCAGTAGAACGCACTAATGGAACTCTTGTTTCCATCCTACGGAAGTTGGCCACCTTAGATCCTGTCTGTTTGAACCATTATCTGCCTAGCGCCTTGCTTGCCTACCAGGTAAGCTATCACCATGTCATCAAGATGTCCCCATTCAAAGCCCTGTACAGGTGGGCACCTCAGCTACCCAGTAGCATCCAGCCCCTGCTCGAAGCCTCACCCCTGAGAACTCCAATTTAAATATGAGGGCTCTAGCTGATGAAATTGTCCAGCTTCAAGCCTAAGCCACTCAAGGCATTATCACCACCACTGGAAGAGATACATCCCAATCAAATCTCGGATGACCCTCCTTACCAGATTTTCCATTAGGTGACCTTGTTCTCTTTTATCATCATTGACCTGGAGGCCAACAGAATAAGCTCAATGTACTTTGGTCTGGACCCTACAAAGTCATACATAAGGTGAAGTCTGAGTACTCCATTGCTGACATCCATCAAGGGACTGTTGTAAATTAGTACATGGTCAGTTCCTCCAGCCGTAAACCCTTCTCTGGCTGATCTTGAGGGGGTCCTTGTCAGTATTCGAGATAAAAAGTGAATTGAACTCCCTTCTTCTGAATCAGGACGTGCTGAATCAGTTGTCAGACCTACCCAAGCTAAATCTACTTCAGGATCCTCCTCCTCTATTCCTGAGTCACGTGGGGTGGCATTTACACCCATTCAGTCAGGTGAGCGATGCTATCCATTAAGGACGCCCACAAGGAGGCCATTCTGGAAGATCAGTAAAGATCCTGATCAGATGAGGCCCCGACGATCCTGAAGGCACCAAGTCCCAACGCACCCTATAAATATTGAAGCCTTTTAGTTTAATAATTTATTCGGTATTCTAATTCATATTCCCATTTCCTCCTTGGCGCTCTTTCCAATTTTTCCAGCTTTGAGCCACCGCAAACCCCAGCGCCATTCTGAAGAACTGTAGCACCAACAGTCCAGTCCAGTTGGATGGCCTTGCCAGGCACACCGGGCTGAGGTGCAGTGCACTGGCCTCTGTTGCCTTGGGCCTCAAGGCCAAGTGTGTTCCTACAGCCTCTGTCACCTTTGGGGTCACTGGGCTGAGGTGCGGCCAACTGGCCTCTGTCACCTTGGGCCACTCTAGCTCCATCCCCTCTTGCCATGGCAATACCACTCCAAAAGGATCCTGGCGCGTCCACCCCCTTCCTCTCCTCCTTATCACACCGCCATCTGCACCTCCAACCCTGCTTTAAATAAATATATTTAAATAAAACAAGTCTAGCAAATGCAGCCTTTATTGGAAGTAGACTTGGAGTCAGAATAGATCCAACTATCCGCCTAGTTTTCTGTGGACTCTATCTGCTTTTAAAACCAATTTTAAACAATTTTATTGATTGTTCTGATAAAGTGCAATGTCACCCAAATCCTCTCTCCAATGTTCACTGACTGGATTATCTGGTTGCTTGATCCCACCACGCGGCAGCAGATCGCAAACATGATAATCCATCCCACCCCTATGGCAAACCCACTGCTCTGTTCATTTCTATGTATCCGTTAAATGGAGGCCCTTCCATTTGTTTGGGAGCTGAGTCCGCTGGAACTGATTCCCAGTTGGAGCAGCCCCAAGGCATCCCTGGCCCACCACGCATGGGTTTGGCTTCCATAGCCGCCCCTGCCACTGTGGGCCCAACTCACCAGCGGGACCTAGAGCGTCCCCTCCAGGGGAAATTCGTTCTCAGCCCCTCTCATGGAGTTTACCATATTTCTACCCACATTCCCAATAACGTGGCGGCCTCTGTGCCATCTCCCGCTGGGCGCAAGCCCCCTATTGGGATCTGAAGGCCAGCAGCCACAAACCCTGGAGGAGTTGTCATCCTCCCTGCCTCTTTCACCCTTGGGGTTTGCCCCACAAGACTCGCAGTTGCCCCCAACGCAACCATCTGGTTTTCCTTGGGGGCCTTCGGTACATTACTAAACGTTTGCTTCCCTCATATTTCCTGTGGATCCCCATTTCTATAAGTTGCCCGGACCGCTATGCCTCTGCATTCTGGGGCCTCCACTGGGTGCTTGCACACCCCAACTGAGAGCACATTCTAGTTCTTCTTAGCCGTATCCATGATAGGAGAGGGCTGCTGTGTTGGGGGTGTGGGAGTTAATATCTGCTCCAGGGACGTCTCACCAGTGGACAGAGGGGAGGACATGGAAGAGGAACTAGGAGAGGATGCGGAACTGGGTAACCAGGGTAAGAGACAAGTTGGTAACAGATCATACAGATGATTGAAGCAAACCCACTCTTGTCCCATCAAGAGCAAGGAAGCAACCACATTTGCTGATGTTCTTGGGATAAAGGAGTATGTGATGAAAGGGGGATGGAGTTGGAGGGGCTGGTAGATAAGAAAATGAGTTCCGCTCATGAAGAAAATGTCACACCTAGCGCCAGGAAATCCACCAGGAAGTCCTCCACGCTGGGATAAGCATGTGGGAATGTAGCAGTTTCTGAAAAAGTGCTTGCTGAGCCCACTTAATGGCCACCCAGTGCTACTCTATCACTGATTCTAACTTGCCCTCAGGATGGAAGAAGACCATGTTTATGAGGAGCGCCATTATGGGAAGGTATTGGCTTGGGTTGTTGGTGCTAAGTGCTGAAGATGCTGTGGCAACTCCAGTTCGAATATGGTTCAGAAAATTATTTTAAAACTCACCCCTAGGGACCAAATGTGGTTTGGAGCATGGGGGAAGGACCCGACCAGCTGGCTGCCACCCACTTTACAAAGCAAAACATCCTCCAGATTAGTAATACAGTGGGATGAGTCTTGGCATGAGGTGGAAGCACTAGATGGCTGAAGCCATCTGCCAAGAGATGGGCTGCTATATTAAATGAAGTTCCACTGCTTCACTATCAACACAGCGTAACTGGGCCATTAAAACACCATAGGGGACGCTTAATTAAGCCACATGGCCAAGGAATTTGGAAAGATGCTCATCATGGTCCAAGAGGGTCACTGAGTCCACCTTGGCCACTCCTTTATAGCACAGGGAAAGAGAGAATTGATGGGATTGGTATTTGGCCTGGATTGCCCAGATCTACGCAGAACCATAAACAAAGGAAAAATTCAGGGCTTAAGGCATTGGGTGTTGTTGCGCTGTTGAGTAAATTGGGATAAAGTATGAAGAACGGAGCTGTGGCTTATTGTACAGTCAAGGGGGTATTATAGGAAAATCTATTTGAATGGATGATAAGCCTAGATAACTACTGGCGGATCATTGATATCCGTTGAGATTAGGTCTAAGTAATTATTATTGTCTGATCTGAGATGAGTTAACGCCAAGCAAGTCAACCTTGACAAATAATAGAAATTCCGCTGGAGCTTTAATGATGAGGCAAACCTCCTAAAAGTAGTTAATAGGGAGTAACTAAGCTGAAGGATAAAAACTGACCAGAAACAACAAAGGTATGGGAGGGACGCAATGAGAAGGAAGGGTGTCAATTGAGTAAGAGAATGAGATTGGATACTAAGGAAAAGTAGATTTAGCAAAAGAGTCTGCTCATTATATACAATATTAATTAAAATTTTGTTGCTGAAGCAATTGCTTCATGCTTTTATTACATTTACCAAGTTATTTTGAGGACCAACAATCTCCATATCATCCATCCGTTGCTCAGTGAGCTTGACCCTGTGTAATCCTTATGGTGGTTATTAACTATACCGCTGATTTTATAACAAGAGGTATAGTGGACAAATGATGTTGACCACCCTTACCGTCATGTGGAATTTAAGGTTGTACTTTGAGTGTAGCTTAAGTTGAGTAGCTTTTTCAATATCAAATTTATACCTATATGCTATCAGGGACAGGCATAAACCGGGAGGCAAGCCCATAGGTGTAGCGAGCATTGAAATAGCACCTCTGCTCCATGCTTTACCCAAAGTGTTGAGATTCCTATATGACTGGATGATACTCTATAGTTCTGACAAATTGTACTTTAGACTGAGGTGAGCCTTGAGATTGAGTGGAAGTTAAGTGGATCCAATGAAAATCAAATGAAGTGTTCATAGCTCAGCGAATTGAGGTAATTCGCCATAGCATTGATGATAGAATGAAATTCTTAAGTCTTTAGTGAATAGAGAATTACCAAGTGGAAAGGGTTGATTTTGCTAATGGTACTGAGGATAAAGAGTTGAGCGTGAGAATGCAAAAAGGGAGGTCTTTCTAATAAATAATAAAAAGAGGCAAGGTTAATAGAAGTAGCCGTTAGTATTATAATAAATAAAAGGGTATTGTTGGGGCAATAGCTCCTTATTAAGTCTTTATAATTATTAATTATTGAGGGCCAGCGATCCTCATATAGCTCGTCCGTTGCTCAGTGGGTTTTACCCTGTGTAACCTGTTTGACAGAATCAAATAAAATCCGCCAAAAGGTAACACAAGGTGTTGAGGATGTGAGATTACCACCACCATAAGCATTTCCAAAGAGCAAAATTTTGAGGCCAGGTTGACATTCAGTTGTTAGCGTCTCACCAACCCACACCAATAATAAGTGGGAATACCAGGTCAGACATGGCCAAGAATAATCACAGAACTTAAAGTTGCCCACTCAGAATGGTACTGGCAACGCATCTTGTAGGTTGACTGTACAGAGGAAGATGCAACTACCACCTCTTGGCCCACATCCAAGTCAAACTCCAACTGTTACGCTAACTCCAAACTCAAGATACATCCTGCTGCTTCCATGTCTACCAGGGCCTTGAATAACACCAGGTGTGCGCCCATCTAGATTACTACTGGTAGCAGAAAATAAGCGTGGTCCTTCTTGTGGATGAGCGTTTTTGGTTTGCAGAGCTAATGGTAGTAACCAGCGGAAGGAGGAGAAAATCTGAACTGAACCCATTTCAGCTGGATCCAGTATCATCAGTGGACAACATCAAGCACAAGTGTGGATCCTGCACTTCCTGACCTACTGGGGCCAGGATTGAGCTGGACTCGACCAACTGGAAAGAAATTCAATGCCAGTATGGGAAACCCCATGTGACATCCCATCCAAAGGGCGATATGGAGAGAGTCAGAGTTAGTGGGTGCTCCATTATGTCATGGAGCGTGCTTATAAAAATGATAAGATTATCCTGGAACTCTGGGTGAGTTACCACCCAAAACCCAAGCCAGAATGCCGCAGGAACACACATAAAATGAAGTGTTAAAAATGAGAAAACCAGCCATGAAGACCAGCCAAGGGTGCTTAGACCAGGAATCATTACACTTTATTATTTCTTAAATATATGCTTATTGCCAAAAATCTGGGGTATTTGTAGATTTTTATTTTAAATGTAATATGGGAAAAATTGATAAAATGGAGTGACAATGGTATCTGTCAGGGACCGCTGTTTAAAAGCTTGCTGGGGAAATTCTGACTCATGCGCAACTGCCATCAGGATTAAACTTATAACAATCCAGCAAATTGACCCACCAGACCTATTTTGCAATTGACTTGAGTTCAGACTGATCAGCCAAATTCTTTTAATCCTTTTTAAAAGGTTTAATTTTTCATCATGTGCATGTAACTTGCAATGGCGGTGATGTATAAGCAGCTGGCAGGTAGCGCTCAGGGACAGGCCTCATAAGGCTGGGCCCAGTTGGTGGAGAAGGGGTTGACCGCCCCCGTATTTTTTGGGGACAGGTGAGGCATGGATGCAGTGGCGGAATCTAAATGGGTTTGGAGTGTTTCACGCAACTTCGTCACCTCCTGGCAAACCCTATAAAATTTTTCACCAGCATGGCGGAAGATAACGCTAGTAAGGAAACTGCAACACTCAGGTGGTACGCCGTGACCCACCTCTCATTAACCACATGGGCTTATTGCCCTGGGTGATGAGATGAACTGATGCCAGCTTCCGCCCCTTTTTAGAGCAAAACGGGAATTGCTTGATCCAGGTGTAGAGGCTCATGCCCAAGACTTACATTTACCATAGTTACTGAACACGCTTCCTTGAAATGGTTACAGGATATTAATGATCCTACTTTACAACTGGCTCAAATGGCTTTAAAGTTCCCACATTATGATATGAAGATTGAACACTGGATTGGGACTTGACTTATAATGTCGATGGCTTGACTTATTTGCCTGTCCTTCACTTAGATAATAGTGAAGCAGAGAAATTGCACAACCTCCTAATGACCCCTGATGCATGGGAGGATGAGGATGTACCAGTTAAGAAAATGCTAATCTGACATCCTGCAAGATTAAAGGGAAGTGTGAAATAATATAAAAAAGTAGGGGTATATTGGTTGCCCTATATTTGAACTTTATGCGAGTACCTGTTACCATGGAGGCCCACTCTACCCTTGGGCACGGCCTAGTGCAGAGAACCTATGAGTGGATTGAAGTTAAGCTCATTTGAGGGAAATTATGAAATCCTTAATCGAAGTCCTGGATGCCTGCCTAACCTTTAAAAAACAATCCAGTTTCAAGACCAAATATCAATATCAACCTATTACCCCCCAACAACCATTCCACATGATATGCTTAAATGTGGTAACTCCCCTACCCCAGACTACCAGTGAGAATTGATACATAAAGTAGTAATTGATCACTTTACAAAATGGTTCAAGATGTTGCTCACACAGCCCAAATGGTTAAAGCTACCGCAACTTTCCTGCATCAGTATATTTCACTCGCCATGGTTGCCCCCAGGTTTTGCTATTTGACAATGGGAAAAAATCTCCAGAGTGGTCAGGCTCCTGGATACCTTCAGGGGGAACATCTTTTTTAGCCCCCTATAACCCTTCTACAAATAGTACTGTAGAAAGTGCAATGGGACTTTGGTTTCTATAATGAAAATGGCCACTTCAGACCCTCTACACTGGGATCAATACTTGTCTAGTGCGCTCATGGCAGATCATATTAGTTATCACCAAATCCTCAAATTGTCCCCTTTCCACATTTATATGGCTATTAATCTGAGGTACCTGCCTGTCGGGATTCCCATTTGAATGGCTGATTCAGATGTGTCAGATACTGGGTTCTTGATCCCGCACCAACAAAAAGCTCAACCTTTTTATCATGGTTCAAGCCCAATCTATGAGAAGAGCACAGTCAGATCAACTGAGATAAGTGTGCTTTTATTAGATCTCTTATTGGTTAATGTTATTAGATCTAGGCTTGGGCGGCTTAGATTTTCCCTTAAAACACCTCCCCTCTTACCCATTTATAGTTGGTATTATGCAAATAAAGCTTACGCTTTTTCCTCCCTTTTTGCAATTTTAAGTAAAATCGTATTTGATTTAAATTTTCCTCAGAACTTTATATTTGGATCAACAAGACTTCTCGACCAAGAGAAGAAAGTCAGGTAAGTTTACAACACCCTTGGACTTTGGGCCAACTGGACAAATTACAAAAAACGATTTGTGGTATCAACCCATGATCCTGACACCGCCCTCTTAGCTAAAGATGTTTTTTCTTCTAGGACTGAAGATCCTGACAAACACATGAAGATGTTATCCCAACACTTCATTCAGCTACAATCTGATGCTATGACCAACTTAGCTAAAACCTTCACTAAAGAGGGCTGATCAGCTAATGAGCTTAGACCAACTCTACCCTCTTTCCAAACATTAGACCTAGTTTCATAATACCACAACCTCATCACTGTAACAGTCAAGGTCCTACTTGACCAACATATGGTCCATACCTTTAGGGCTACCAACAAGAGTATGGAGAAGGAGTTCCAAAGTTCAGCCATGCGATTTAATTTAATTCTAGATGGTTCAGTTGTGAAATACAATATGAATAATTTAATAATACATTTAAGGCTAGTAGTCAGAATACAGGATCTTTCTCTCGCAAACCTCACTTTAATTCAAAAGTGACCAGACCAAGTTTAGAGGTAACATCCGCCTACCAGTGAGTACAGCACCTATAAAGCAGTACACCAAGGCCAGACCACCCAGTATAAGTAAGTCTCTCCTCCCGTCTGTGAGAAGCACATAGAAATTAATGGCTTGCCTGCACCAATTACAATTTAACTAAGAAGTATGTTGTCGCAATTTTGATATGACTGGACAATAATCTTGGGACAGCCGGGCAGAATCCGCCAATATAGTATCAGTTACAAATATTCGAGTGCCTTGAGATGAGGCAATATTGGGATATAAAAGGTCTTATTGGATATAATGAGTTTATCGAATCGCCACTATATAAGGCAATAAGGCGATGTTGATATTTGACAAATACAAAGTAAATCGCCTACAAATAGGGAGACAGCGGATTAAGAATAACAAGCCAAATTTGAGGAAAATCGGCGAAATAGAATAACCCAAGCAATGAGAAATAGTATCGCCTGAAGCTGATGTATATAAGCAAAATGGGCGATTAAGAGAGGTTTAGGTTTTGAAGTGCAGAATAGAAGGAACAGCAAAAGATGCTGTATTTATAAAAATAAATAAAAGAACCGATTGGGGCAATTGCTCCTAAATTTTAAATATATTTTCAAGTGTGTCCAAAGGACTGATGATCCTTACATCGTCCATCCATTGCTCAGAGGGATCAACCTGTGTGAATAGCCTGGCAATCCTAGTGATGCTGTTCAAAATTATAACAGTGGTGCTCACTACAGGGGGGCCCATTGATCAACCACTCAACACTCTGGAACTCCAGTCGCCAACCATGCCTCACCCAAGTCATGTCATTAAGGAGTCTTTTAAAAACCCCATATCAGCTTCATATGAGGAAATCAATGCTACCTTGGACGTGGTACTCAAAAACCAACCCAAACTCCTTCAAGAACGTAACACGGTCATGCATCAACTTGATAGTATGTTTAGTAAAATGCAAATCTTGGGACAACAAAACAAAGAACTTGCTGAATGACTGGATGATACCACCCAGTGGCTGCAATATGCAGAACAAAGATTCTCTACTCCTTCTCAGTCGTCGTGCTGGGAGGATGATGACTATCAAGAAGAAGCATCCTATGTAGGAGAAAACAGCGCTGGTATAGCTATGACACTCATGATAATAGCACCGGATATTCCTATGAGCTGGAACACCACTTACCTCAAGTAATGGCTGTACCACCTACAACCAACGGTCATGCTACCCCTGAAGCAATGAATATCCTGACTTCCACTAATCCCACTCCTCATCAAGAATCCGCTTTTGGGTCTCGTTCCATTCCTCAGTGCGGACCTAATAACCATGAACAAAAGGAGGAAATTAATATCAAAAAGATACCCCCATTTGACCGCAATGGGAACATCCATGGGTTCTTTAAACGATTTGAGTTCACTGTGGAAGGAGCCTACAATAAATGGATGGCTAAGTTGCTAATATTTTCCCTGGATGTAGGAAGTGCCAATCAGGTCACCTGTTACCTCCCTAGTAGTTCTGTCTCCTATAAGGATGTAAAGGACACCGTACTCCACTTGTTTGGTGGAAACTCAAAAATGTCATAATGGAAAGCGGAATTCTTAACAATCAGATTCTGTTGAAATGAGACTCTCATCGAGTTCGCTGATTGATTCACAACAGAAGCCCATGTACTGATTGGAGCTGGGTACTTAGCAGAATCTGACATGTGCATTGCCATGTGTGCTGCAGTGAATCCATATTGTGAACTTTCTAATGTTATTTCGCCGCTTCTGGACAATGACGTACCTCTGCTTAAAATTGTACAGTTTTTACATCAGGTATCCCCTAACTTTTAGCCACCAAATTTGGATTGTAAGACTACCGCTGCCATGGCACTCTCTTATTCCAAAGAATACTATTGGCCGCCTCCAGCTTCGTTTAGTAATCCTTGGCCTTATTATAACTCTGCGCCTCATCCTCAGCCGAATTACAATCAACAGTACAATCAGCATCAATGG
>JAKSZP010017138.1:0-239980 GCA_022478985.1 Massospora cicadina
GGATATCAAAGCACATAATTCTACAATGATTACTGCAACAAGCTGGGAGGAATATAACTGAATTGCCAATGAATATGCAACCAAGTAAATCAGAATTAGGTACAAATTGATGCTGATAGAATATGGGGATCTGCTCCCAAAACTGGGGTGCAATCTGCCCACCCAACCACGAATCCTTAATGACTGGACTACCAAAGGCTATGACACCAACTACCCAACAAAGGAGTTGATTTCAGGCCTGAACACCCGCTTGGTTACAGCCAAACAGCAGTCAGTAACATGGCAGATCCTTAATTGGGTATTCAAATTGGGTAAGCACAGTGGGCCAGATTACCAGCACAAAGAATGCCCTATATGCGCTGAACCGGAAGCAGACATAGCATATTGCTATTATAAATGTGCCATGTTCAAAAAATACTGGTCCACAATGTGATACATCCTATCAGGTGATCATTTGCCTCCAGATATACATCCATCGCAGGACCTGTTCTTTATGAAAACCCTGAGAACAGCTCCAATCTAACTATAAGCCTTCATTTACCATTATTGTATATGGGTAATTCACTGTGCGCTCGTTGCTAAGGTTATGAGCAACAAGCGCCCCCATCACAGAGGTTTGGTATTGAAGACCATTTGGATTATCTCCGATCAGCTCCACCGGATCTCAAAATTCTTGCGCATAATCCCTGGGTGTTATAAGGCCACACATTTGGCTTTCCCTGCTGGATCGCTCATTGCATGTGATGAAGCTACTAATCATCTGAGAATAGTATGGCCTGTAAGCCCGCCACTGCTAGAACTGTGGCTAGCAATGGTGATTGCTGATCAGCAATGGTTGGAGGTGCTAGAACTCTAGCAGCCCAAATCCCCAGTCTTTTTTACCCTCAGCTGAATCACCTGTATTCTGCCCTCCCCTCTTACTTTCCCTTAAATTTATTTAATGAAGTACGGAGTTTTAAAAAAATCTAGCATAATCAGCTCATCTTTTGGCTCTAAACTTCAACTCTATAAAAGGTCAGTTGGTTGAATCCTGGTATAATCACTTTTTATACACTTTTCTTAAACTCACTGTCAATTCTGTCTGTTTGTAATCAAATCTTACAAGCTCTATTTCAGACACTTATCTACTCAATAAAACACATTCACTGACTGATCTACTGACTGACATCTAAAACCTTCAAATCTGATAGGGTCAAGCTATTTGGGTGAGTGGGTGAGAATTGGCAAATCTTATCGAATCCAAATTTATCGAGCCTGATGGGTTCAATCTATTTGGGCGAGTGGGTGAGAATTGACAAATATCATTGAATAATTCACCAAATTACTCATCTGAAGCTAATCGAGCCTGATGGGTCCAATCTATTTGGGCGAGTGGGTAAGAATTGACAAATATTATTGAATAATTCACCAATTGCTCACCCGAAACTCAAAAATTAGTATTAGAGTTTAAGTAGATTAAGTAGTTAGGATAATCAGCTTACCAGCCACGAGGGCAACAGCGAAGCTGTTAGTCCGAGTGGCTCCAGATTAGCGTTGGCACAGCCTATAGGCTACAATATGAGCTTATCATTTGATAAACTTTAATTACTGTAGCGAAGCACGGATATCTGGATGTTAGGTTTATAATTTTAAAAATCTGCCTAATTTGGTTCCCCTAATTAATAAATACTTTTGGCAAGTTAAGTAGAAGTTGATTTAGTAGGTTGGAAGATACATCACATACAAAATGAATTTAAATACAAAGAGAGATGATTCGGGTAGCAGTTTGGTTTTATTTGATTAATTCTATAGGTTTATTTTGTTTGGCCGAGTGGTTGATGGCTTTTGGTCGAATCAACTGGACACAGTTTAGCTTTGAAGGTGTTTAGTTATTAGTTGATTTGATAAGTTCAGTTAAGTTTAGACGAGTGGTTGGTGGTTTTTGGTTGATTTGATTGAGCAATTAGATTTGGCCGAGTGGTTTTGTTTATCTGTAATATAAATGCAAATTAGTAAATTTGAATATCTGAAATTTTATAGACACCGTAGCGAAGCACGGGTAAATCGGCTAGTTTTAGATAGTGATCAATAAATTTATATAGACTGACTAATAAAAGCAACCAAATCTAATAAAATGAATTACTGTAGATAATGATCAGTAAATTCAGCATACGTTGACCAATAAAATCATCTAAAGTTAATAAAATGAAATATTGTAGATGGTGATCAGTAAATTTAGTATAATTTGATCAATAAAATCAATTAAATTTAATAAAAATAATTATTAGTATATTTGTTTATAAGATACTATATATAATAGATATACAATAAGTTTTAATTTTATAGAGAAATAGTAAGGGGGCAAAAACAATATATAGAGATAGTAATAATTAACAAAAGTAGGAAAAAGAGCCACTTTTAAAAATGCACTAATTTTTTGAGGGAAAAAGAGCTGGGGGTAAAGTTTTTTTTTGGGAAAAAAAGAACCTCCTTTAAAAAAGCTCTAAAAAGTATGAAATAATTGAGAAATTAAGCCTACTCAATAAAACCCTTTTTGAAGTTAGAACCATATTTTTTTAGTACTAGATGGTATTAGAACCATATTTTAACTGACTTATAATAGGTATTTATAATTTATATACTCAGTTCTATTTATTCTAAGTTGCTTATAGTTTATACTCGGACCCAATCCAGATATAAGATATAATTGTATTTATGAGCAAAATTCTATAATTCAGTTTAAAATATGGTGCCAACTTCAAAAAGGGTTTTATTGAGTAGGCTTAATTTCTCAATTATTTCATACTTTTTAGAGCTCTTTTTAAAGGAGGTTCTTTTTCCCAATTTTTTTTTATTTTTTTAATTTAACACTTTATCCAAACCTCCAAATAATTTATAAAAAGATCGACGTTCATAGCAATTTATTAAAAGATCGGTGTTCATAATTTATTAAAAGGTCAACGTTCATAATAGTTGAACCGTTTAAGAGGATCACACCACCGAATCCAAATTTATCCTTCAGGCGATGGGTTTGGTAGATCGCACACCTATTGGTTAATTCCATTTAAGGGTTAGGATAGGGGATAGATAAAAATTAATTAATTATAGCCAAAAGGGATCAAATTTGGGATACGGGATGGATAAGTTTTAATTGGTAAAGGACTAAAAAAGGGTCATACTTGATTTAAAATTATAGATCAATTATATAATTCCCACCCTATTCTACCTTTCGTTTTTAATATAATCCATCTAAACTATCTATCTAAAAATATATCAGAGGTCTAAATAGAGGGGCATTCAACTTGGCTTAAACCCGGTATGGATTAAATAGGTAACTATAGGAAGGTGTTAGTTACTCGTCAATCAAGGTTTATATACTGATAATAGATTTAAATTGGGTGGATAACTATCACCTGATCTTAATAAAGCTGTTAAGATCTTATTGCGAAGTTGGTCCAAAAGGATATGTTCAGATAAAGTTGATTGGTCAAGTATTACCCTTGCAAAAATTTCTTCATATGACAAGCCATGGCCTAATTTTAAAATTGACTGAAAACCCAAGATCTGATGGGTTTTTTTAAAGATTCAGCAGTAGCAGGAACTACTCTGCATGAAAACCACCAAATCTTCCTTTTTAACTCCATATCATCAATTATTGATTAATGATAAGAGGGGATAGAGGAAATTATATTCGTCCTAGCCAGAACAGGTTTTGAACCTGTTACAGCATTTTTTACCCCACCTTAGCTTGTGGTTGCAGGTGTGTGCAACTACACCTGGTCCAAGATTGGTGGGTGGTGAATAAAATGGATATGAAATATTTTACATTAGCTGATTGGTTAGGTGTTGGCCTAAAGGGAAGCCCAACACTTAGTATTCAAAGTGGATATACGATGGGTATGAGGTATATAAGCGTAGATAGATTTGGTTTCAATAAGAAAGGATAGGATTAAAATGACCAACATCTATATGTACCTTGTCGCGGCGTTTGCAGCTATTGGAGGCTTGCTGTTTGGATATGACATTGGTGTCATCTCGGGAGTCATTGAGGATGAGGCATTCAAAGTGCTCTTCAATTTGGATATCGCTAGGAAAGCCATGGTGGTGTCATTCCTGATCGCGGGCTGCTTCATCGGTGCGGTGTTTTCGGGATGGCTGGCAGATAAGATTGGGCGTAAGATGTGCATTATGACCTCCTCAGTGGTGTTCTCCGTCGGCGCCCTCCTCCAGACCTTTTCAAGTACAATTGGGATGATGTATAGTGGGCGCTTCATTGCTGGCATATCCATCGGCCTTCTCTCGATGGCCGTCCCACTTTACCAGTCAGAACTTTCTGACCCAGCCATCCGCGGACGCCTCGTCTCACTCCAGCAGTGGGCCATCACCATTGGGATTGCTCTCTCGTTCTGGACGAATTACATTTGTAACGCTACCATCAAGGGGGACCTCGCCTGGCGCTTGCCACTTGGCCTTCAGGCCGTCCCTTCCGTCATTCTGTTTGTTGGATGCTTCTTCATGCCCTACTCCCACCGCTGGCTTATTTCGGTTGGTCGTGAAGAGGAGGCTATCAGGACACTGGCTAGGCTGCGTAGCAGTGGGGATACCCGCCACCCCGCGGTGATGGAGGAGTTCAACGAGATCAAAGCGATCCTTGATGCCGAGCGTGAGATGGCCCAATCCTCATATAAGGATCTTTTTGCTGGCTCGGTATCCCGCCGTACCTTCCTTGGTATCTTTATCCAGGCCTTTCAGCAGCTCACTGGCATCAACAGCGTTATGTACTACGCCCCACAGATCTTTAAGCAGGCAGGGTTCAGCACATCCGCTGGCCTTTTGGCAACGGCCATCAACGGGATCGTCAACATGACTGCCACCATCCCAGCCATCATGTACGTTGATCAGTGGGGGCGCCGCAAGACGTTGATAGCGGGTGCTATGATCATGGCGGTTGGGATGGGCGTAGTTGGCGCCGTTATCGGTACATATGGTACAGCAGCGATCGAGAACAACATGACGGTTATCAAGATGAGCAGCACCTTGGCCAGCTACTCGGTGATCGTCTTCATCTATGTCTTTGTCGCTGGCTTTGCCTTCTCGTGGGGTCCCATCGCTTGGATCTATCCCGGTGAGATCTTCCCAATGAGGGTCCGCTCCAAGGGCATCTCCATCACCACGGCTTCCAACTGGGGGTTCAACTACATCGTATCGTTATGCTCCCCGATGCTGATGGATAAGATCACATGGGGCCTTTACCTCATCTTTGCCGCCTTCTGCATCATTATGACTGTAGCCGTGTACCTATTCTACCCAGAAACTCGTGGGTACTCCTTGGAGGAGATCGATGCCATGTTCAACAACCGTGTCAACGCCCGCAACCCTCGCCATGAGATCAGTTTAACCTCCTACAACGGATCCAGTTCCAAGGCTTGAAATGCTACCAACCATCCTAGCTCTTTTTTTAGTACTAGATGGTCCCAACAACCATCCTAGCTCTTCGCTCTAGCAATCCCCTTTATAAATCGAATTTCCATACCCCTTTTTATCGTTGCGTCAGTTTTTTAAAATTTATCTTGCGTATATTTAGTTTATGATCTTGATCTTATATAACTCGGTATCAAGTTCAATGATTACTCTACTTTTAGTCAACCTATCATCGACTAGCTGATCAAATCTAAATTAGAGCCAACTTTAACAAAGTTTATCTAACCTCAAAGCCTCTTAACCATCGGTTCCCAAACTTGTTTCGCCTGCGAACCCTTCACATCGTAAAAACCTGACCCCGAGCTCTCAAATGAAATAACGCTGTACAACTGCATAACAAAATTAAAAATTCAACTTGGATGTCTTGATTGGTGAATGGTGATATAAAAGTAAAGTATATATTAAGCTTTTTGATATATAAACTAATCTGTTTTAAAAGCAAGTTTTGTTTTAAAATACGAAACCACATTATTTTTTTAATGAGATGGGTGAACCTGAAGGTATGAGCTTATTTATATCTATCTCAATGTTGGTGAGTCATATTCAAACCTCTCGATGCTTATCATTAATTGTATTCTATATACCTATCTAAACCTTAATTTTACTCGGGTGTAAAAATAGCTACCAATTTATTTATCGCCATCTATCTTTTAAATTTCATAATAATGAAAATGGACCACAATTATATCACTTTATATCATACCAGTGATTCTCAGGGTGGTTCATAAGGACCCCCAAACCAAATTTTGTTTTGCCATAGACCACTTCAACGGTTTCATAAATCCCTGAAGTCCATATGAACCACTCTGGGAACCACAGATCTAAACAGATTTTATGGGCTGGTACTTTAAATTATCCAGTTATATCTATTTGAGGTAGGGTGACTATGGGACCAACCCTATCAATAAAAAACTATCCAGTTACGATGCATCTATTTCAGATTAAGTTCAGCTGCAGCCCCGCTTGCAAAGAGGTTTAAGCACGCTTAAAAGTTTATTTTTATAGCCATATAAATTTCTATAGTTTACGTAGTAATTCAGAATTTAATAGTTGCTGAGATAATTAAACACTAAATTTATGCTTTATTAACTATTTATTAATTTAGAGCTATAATATTAGTATAGTTATAATATAAAAATCAGCTGCAGTTTCCTTCAATATCACTCAAGGGTCTCTCTTTGGTGAAACAACCATGATCTGTAGAATTATATAAAGATCTCGATTTATAAAACTTTTTTAGTATACTGAAACCCTCTTTACTTAATACAGTTTATAACTTTTATATACTTGGTAACTATACCAAAACCTGTAATAAGGTGTACTTTACTATCAAAGATGGCTTAATTATTGTTAACTTAATATCAAAAGTTATATAGACGCTTAACATAATTTGTAGAAACTAACCAATACTACTGATGACAGAATATACATTAAATCAGGTTTAGATAACTAAAAATGTAAAAGTGAGCAAAATTTGAACATATATTTACTTAAAATTTTACTACTATACTATTGGCAATAAAGTTATCACAGATGAACTTAAATGATTAGTAATTGGATATTCTAAAATAAATTAACATTGATTAGATCTTCCAGTTATACTAAATAGCCTACTCATAGTGCTAATCATATCAGCGAGATTCTTAAATTTGATAATTATAAGGGATCTACTTGATACTTGTCACACAATATTAAACTAATTACTATGGGAGCTATTGATTGGCATCCATTGTCAAATTTAGCGACAACATAAGTCACTTATTTAGCTATAGAATTGGTGCCTTATTGTTTCAGGATCAATGATTATTTGTAGGAACTATCTGTACATCGTAGCAAATCATCCTCATTCAATATCATATTCATCTAGCTTAAATTTTGTTGGCTATACTTTTCCAAAATAAGTAAACCTGGGACCCCTTAGAACCTTCCAAAGAATTATAGCCATGATTGGATCCACTTTGAGGTTGACAGAATGATGCCTAAGAAATAATAACTGTTCCCCATGGCTGTAGGACCAACCAAATATATCCCTTAAAGGCTAGTGTATCTCAAAAGGTATAGGGAGACCTTTTTAAAAATCCCTGGAATATATAATAAGGTGAGCAACTGCTCAGATAGAGCTAAAATATATATCAAGTACTTATATTATATCCAAGGTCAAAAAATCATTTAACATTATGAGGCCTACAAATTACTGAAACTTTAATCAATGTTGCTAGAGATACCTAACCAAATTTATTATTTAGTGAGTTAACAACACTGGAAGTGAAATTAAGATTTGGGTGTATTGAAGTTGAAATACAATAAACTATATACTACTATAAATAAATCTCTTTTAAAGGGGTATCCTTGCCTAAACAATATGCAACCTCCACATTGCTTAATACTGAGATAGGTTTGGTGAAGTTGATAGAAGCAAATACTCAGTCCTATGATGACTTACATTTCATTAAAAAGAAAAAATGCAATGCAAGGTGAGCAAAGAATATTAAATAACTAGGTTAGATTTACTTAGTTAAAAGGAAAGCTTATATACTTAGCATTTAGAAAATTTGATGCACAGTGGAAGAATTACCCAGAGGGCCAATGGAATTCATAACCTCGCTATCAGATCAAAAACTTGATTAATCTGAAGAAATATCTAGTATAAGCAAAAGTTCTAACATCAAAGCTCTTCTTTCCACTCAATCCAACTTTTGAACAATTTTAATCTAAAAGGCTAATTAAAACCTTCATTAAATTGCTGCAACACCATTTTCAGCTAATTCCCTCAGCTCCACTGCCTGCAACTCCAATGTGGGGCAGCGGCGCTCCACCTGCTAGCATTTAATGCCCAGCAGGCAAATGCAAGTGGAATGGCTCATACAGTCTTCCAAATACATCTGGACGCTATGTCCCTCCAAGGGACTTAGCACTCCACCTCATGCAAGTCCACCCAACTTGCCCCCATCCCTTAGCTCTACCTCAATCCACTATCCGCTTTTGCCTCTGCATTGAGTACAGACATCTCTTCCCATATGCTGACAAAGCAATAATTAAGCTGGCAACTTCCACCTTTGCACCATCAGCATTTATAGACTTTCACCCTTATAATGGCAATTTTGATATAGCTTCCCCATTGAAGAGGATGCAGCAGCTGCAGAAGCAATGCTCTTGATATACAAACCCCCCACATTACTACCACCCAAAAATGTATCTCAGATGACAGCACACTCATGGTGACCTTTGCAAACCTCCCCTCACACTAACCCTCAAAAACTTTATTAGGGGTTGATGTCAGTATGAGATCTTGAGGATTTACTTGACTATTAAATATTATCCTGTTTTGATGTCAGGAAGAGTTTCAGCTGATATATCCTCAATTATGATATGTGTCTTATGGTATTTCCTAGCTGTTTGGAAGCTCACAAAGCTAAACAATAATACTTGAATCTCTTGGTCTCTTCTAGATATTTTTTCCCTCTCTAGTTGGGAACTCTCCAGACTCAGGTAATAATAACAAGCTCCTCTGAATGCTTTTCTAAACTTCTTCTTATGAAGATCAAATTAATATTATATGATATAAGACAAAAATATGATTAATGGAAAGATGATTTTATTTTAGGTCCAGGTGCCAGTATTTTATACCTCTAGGTCATCTTCTGGCCATACTCATCTAATATATGAGTTCATATAAGCTATGTCAATCTTCTATGGATTATGGCAGTGGTTAGTAAAAATCCCCAAGTTAATTTGGCCCTTGAATTAACTTAATTACAATCATTTCAGCTCAATTGAAGCACTACTACTCTCTAATCAGGAAGATTTTTAGGCTTAATATCAGCACCACAGCGGTGTATATTCACCTTCCAACCATCCTGATTAAGTTTCATCATATGGCTGACAAGGTACAATAAATGGGGAAAAGAATATATCAAATTTAAATAATGATGCATCCCTAATTGGGACGCTGGCAGGCCTCTCAATAGTACTAGATACTCCCTATTCAGGCTGTTTATATGCAAGTACTATTGTGCCAATTACAATGATCAGCATATATAAAAATAGAATTAATTAAATATAAACTCATCAGATTTTAAAATGCAATTAGGTTTGTGCCATAAATTCACTTGGTTCATCCAAGTGGAACCCATAATTGGGTATAATAATATCATATCATAGCTATTATTAGCTACAATAATCAGGTTGTCTAAAAGCAATCAAGGTAGTTTTGAGGTGAATTTTGATTTATCATATTATGCAGATAATTGGGAAGGATCAAAGGATCTATCAATGGGAGTAATCTATCAGCATTGATGGTTTTTCAAAGGGTTTATTTATGAGACAATCATAAAAATCTAATATTCAGGCTGTCCACCTATGGAAAAGACCCCAATCATCTAATCATTGTCCCAAGTGGTGCTGAGCACCTCTCAGCACCTCAGGCAATGGCCACCATTACCCCCCACCCGCTGAACATGGCCCATCACATCCCACTGCATGCCTATATCCCATCCACACCAGACCATTTCTTTTGGGCTTGCATCAACAACAGTCACACAATTTGACCCCTCTGCCATGAGTTGGACCATACTAAAAAAGCATGTCAATGCAATTCAAACTCTGCAAATGCTGCCAACTTTACCCATAAGGCCACACCTACAGCGTTTGAGTGGGGATTTTGGCTGCCACCACCCCCAGGCTGTGCGCTTGATGAATAAGCAGCAAAATCTAGCAACCCAAACCCACACCAGCCAAATTATACCTATAACAACCAATTGGGAGGAGGCTTGGACCCATATTAAATCCAAAAATTCTCCCACCCAAAACTTATTTAACCACAGCCACCTATCACTGAATTGTTCCAAGTCAACAAAAATCTTAGAGATTTATTGGATGAAGTGACCAAATCTAGCAAGATTGTCCCACCACTGACTAAACCATTTGATTTACATCCTTATCTGAATTCAGACTCTGATGCCCCACTCCCACCTATACAATATGTCCCCAAACCCAATGCTACCCCTTAACAAAGTGACCACCAGCTTGCAGATGCCATATAGCCTCACCCAAAAGTTGCCATCTCCATGAAGCTGTGGCAAAATTTGTCACTGAATTTAAAAAAGGGCTGCATAACACCCCATTTACCCCAATTTCTCTGCTATTGCAAAAGTTGACATCACCCACCTCACTGGAGCTGCCACCACCACCATCAAACATGGCACTGAAATGGAATATTTTTTCTCATCCTCATGAGCCACCATAGCCAACATTGCAAAAATTTTCCCAGCTCCTGATGCTTGCATCCAAGCTGAACTTCATGTTGCTGAACTCATGGAGGCTATGCTCCAGGCCCAAATTTTCAGTCTCAACAATTATCTGCTTTTCTTTAACCCTCATCCTGAAGACACCTCAACCCCTTGATATCAGCATTAAACCACCTCTTCAATGCTGAATCTGAATATCCGCCTGATCCCCCTCCCCTCCGCTATGGTAGGATAGGCATTTCAACAATCACTGCCAGATTTATAGGATTTTATATTCCCATTTTTTGCTGCCATGCCCTCAAGTGCATCATCTCCAGTCACATAATCTCAAATATAATTTAAAATTTAAAAGTTCAGACATCTTTCACAGATAGGATTCTGCTAAAATCCAAATTTGGTAAGAGCTTATGATCAAGTTGCATTTTACTGCAGATGCCACAATTCATATTGGCCGGTTTGTAATTGCCCCCTTATAAGTTGAGGGCTGTGGTGGGAAGCAGAGGTGATAGGAAGAGGTGTAAGGAGAGTATCTGTAACTCACCCACTTCCAGCGAGTGGTGTGAGATGCACAGCCAACTTCTAGAGAACTAGTTGTTAGCAAGAGGGTTATTAGGTCCTGTCAGATGTGCTCACTGGTGCTAACGCTAGGAAACCCAATAAGGGGGCTGACTGCATGGAGCTAGAGCCAGCTGAGAGGACAGGGGCAGCTCTAGGCACAATGATGGATAAGACTTCAATCAAAAAAATAAATTAAACTTAAATAAAAATAAAATATATCCTATTGATGAAAGTATTTTATTAGACTGACATGCAGGGATTTTTATAGGATGCATGTGGACATGGTGTCTCAATGATCTTCATGGCTCCATCTATGTAGGATCTTTCCTGGTCTTCTGGATTGTCCATCATTTTGAACCTTACTCATATCTCGCTGCCCTTGTGACCAGACCAATGGAAACCCAGCTTCATATGACCTAGGAAATGGGGATGTAACGATTTCCCAAATTTGGGGTAATTTATGTAAAGCCTCAAATTTGGTATATATGCTAATAATATATATTTGAACCCCATTCTCAAACTTATTGAGCCATTCATGATTTATGCCCCTTGATTGGGAGTATTGATCCTTCCCATGGACAAGGCTTTCACCTAACCTAGGGAAAATACTGACAGAGCCCCCTCCAAGCCTTGGCCTAGAGAAGCAAGTTGTGGACTGAGGGTTAAGGTAGATAAATGACTCAAGTTTGGGGGCATATGGAGCCTCAGGCATAATGCAGAACAGGTCAGTGATAATGCCTGGTGTGGCTAGGGTTTTAAGCTGAACAAATTTCATCAGCTAAAGCCCTCATAGTTACTTCTGAGACCTCATGTGTGGATAGGGCTTGAAGCCAGACAATTTTATTGGTAAGGCTCTCATAGTTAATTTGGAGATCTCATATGTGGAAAGGGCTTAAAGCTGGACAATATCTTTGGCTAAGGCCCTCATATTTAATTTGTATTTCTTTTGTGTAATTAGGGCTTAAAGCTGGATAGTTTCATTGGCTAAGGCCCTCATAGTAAATTTGGATCATTCATTGGAAAAGGTGGTTTTAAGTTCCTTAATCTTCTATCCGCTGTTGGTGGAGCAATCTAGTCTTTAAAGGTGGTTGGCTTCAAGCTGCCTTCTGGTTTTGAGGTAATTCGCCTTAAGGTTGGTTACCTCCAGCCTAAGCTGTAAGTTGTCAATCTTGAGCGTTTTAATCTGATTGGTCTTGTCCCAGATTTCCAACTGCAGGCCAACTAGCAGCCTCCGTTCCTGAATAACTTCTGACTTGGAGGCCTTCAACTCTGCCTCCAACTGCACTATCCATTCACATGTCTCCTGCGCCATCTTGGTCATTCAGGTCTCAGCCTCTTCAAGATTCTGGTTCAATTCATTTGCCATTCAAACATGGCATCTTGCGATCACCTTATCCACCAGTAGATCCAGATAAGGCTTGGAGAAAAGGTCATTGACAGTGAGCTGCATAGGTGAGCAACACCACAAGCATAGAGGATGACCAAACAATGGTAGGGTGTTGCCCCATGAAAGTTCTGACAGGGAGGCCTTTTCAAGCGATGCCAAGCCACCATATCAGGATTGGGGCGAGCAAATCTCACTAGTGACTGAAAGTGACCTATGCAACAAATTTTGAGAGGAAAATGCAAAGTGGGCCAAAAGGTTGGCATAAGTAGCGGAGGTAATATTTACTAGTTTAACAAGCTTCACCTTTTCAGGGCTCTCATTTTCATTGGGATTGGTGCTATCCCAATCTGAAAGCTGAACCAGGTAATCTAGATTTTTCATTTTAGTAATATGTGGCCTAATCTTTAGAGGGAAGCCATCAAAGTTGGAAAGCAGTAGTATTGCCAAAAAGAAGTCATTGAGCTTATCCCAAATAGTTCAAAGGTAAGTCCCAGGTATTTTACTTGGCATTTGTATTGCATCATTGCATTGATAATTTTTGAGTCTTCCTCAAAATTCCTGAAGTTTGCTGCCTTTGTCAATATTGGAAACTGGTTCCCAACTTGTCCCAATTTTTTCAATTTGGTGTTGTCAATGCTCGCTGCCATATTTAATTTGTTGTTTGGCACTTTTGGGCTCAAATTAGCTATGCGCTTCATTTTTACTTTCTGCTCAGAAGCAGCAGAGTGGGAAATGACATCAAGTGGAGGATTTCAATTTTTATTATCTAAACAAATATTAGTGTTGGTATTAAAATTAGTTGTTTTTGTTAAAATTTGAGCACTTAGATTATTTTGGTTTTCTTTTTTTGACTGGAGGATGTTTTGTAGCTTTGCCAATTTCTTTCAATTTTGTTCAAAGCTGAAAGGTTTTTGAACAAGACCCTTACATCACAGTAGACAAGTCCTAGCATCCAATAGTCATTTTTCTGGATAATATCTTCAAAAGGCTTCTTCTCTCCTAGCATACCACATCCTCTTAAAATGTGATGCTAGACCCCTGCAATAAAATATCACCTTCATTAATCTTTTTTCTTTATAATGCTGGCATTTTTGCTCAAATACATCTTTTTTAAATTCTTCCGGCGTTTTTAGCAGGTCAAGCAAAGTTATCAGCTGACTGGGAGTTCAGAAGTGCATGAAATCCTCTGGGACACACTCAACGGATTTCTTTGGAAAGTCAGTCCCCACTTTTACTGGGTCTTGGCTATTTCAGAGGAGGTAGATCAGAAGATCAGCGTCTGGCGTGCTTGCTGAGGGTTGGTTTTTGTCCAAGGTTGAGGGTAACTCCTCAGGGTGCACCTTGGAAGCCCCTCTGTAGTGAGCACCAGTTATCAGGTTTATGCCATATGCGCTTGCTGGTGCTAATGCCAGGAAACCCAATAAGGGGGCTGACTGCATGGGGCTAGGGTCAACTGAGAGGTTGGGGGTAGCTCTGGGCACAACGATGGATAAGACCTCAATCATTAAAATAAATTAATCTTAAATAAAAATAAGATAGGATTATATCTTATTGATAAAAGTACTTTATCAGACTAACATGCAGGGATTTTTATAGGATGCATGTGGACATGTTGTTTTAAGGATTGGCATGGCCCCATTCATGTAGGATCTCTCCTGGTCTTCTGGATCGCCCATCATTTTGAACCTTACTCAGATCTCGCCGCCCTCATGACCAGACTAATGGAAACCCCACTTCACATGACCTAGGAAATAGGGATGTAATGACTTCCCAAATTTTGGGGTAATTTATGTAAAGCCCCAAATTTGGTATATTTGCTAATAATATATATTTGAACCCCATTCTTAAAATTATCGAGCCATTCAGGATTTATGCCCTTGATTGGGGGTATTGATCCTTCCCATGGACAAGGCTTTCACCTAACCCAGGAAAATCCTGACAAGGGTAAACAGGGCACCGCCAAGGATGCTGGAGCTAAAGGAACTCAGGGTAAAGGTGTAAACGTTATATGTAGTAGTTGAAAGCAAATAAAAACAATACTTGGTAGGACCTCTAAGGGGAGTCCACAACCAATTTGAAGATCTGTGCAGAAGTGCTTGGGTGCATCAATCTGGAGGGGACCAGGGCAGCCCAGCGGTGCATCAGATCTGGTAGATACCTTTGTGAGAATAAAATGGCCAACGTTGTTAGAGACCTCCTTGAGGAGGTCCAAGCACAGGTTCACTCAAGGAACCATATTAAAAAATGTAAACTAATGGGAAATTTTCATTAAGGGAGTTGACCAACAAGAAAGGTTGGTCTTATAAAAAACATGCTTAAACTAAGGGGGGCGAATTGTCAATTGGGGGAAATGGTGCTAATCCTAAGCGGCCCTTTAGTTGCACCCTACCCTTGGCCAGGGTACTGTAGCTTGAGATCAACCAAACTTGAGTTATGAATTGCAGGCAAAGCTGACCCAATTTTGCAATTTCAAAAATTAAATGGGTTTCAAAATCCCGTTCACTGAGAAACTGACTTGAACCTTTATTATTGGTGATATAGCTGGTGCGTTTTAATGCTCTTGCTGTAATGCATGGCTGAGCATCACACACATCCCCAGGACCAACCTGGGCATATCTCGCCTGCACCCAGCGTTGGTCCAGGGTATGTTTGAGGTCAAGAAGTCTCTGCAATTTGACCTTTTTGGCCTCCTGATGACTAGCTTTATCCTTGCAATCAGTGCCCTCAATTATGTCATGGAGCTATGACAAGAGGTTGTCAGCACTGCAGGAACAGCTGCTTAAGACTAATTTCAAACCTTTTGAAACCTAGGGCATGTCCATGGACCTTGGTGAGGTGGTCCAATTAAGAGAACCTGTTAATGGTGCAATAGGCATTGGCATGGCGGTAAAACAGGAGGCACAATATATGGGAAAGTGTTGTGGGGCTTTGGGAGGGAACATCATTATGAGTTCATACAGCACAACTGAGGACAGGAATGAGAATGGGAGCACAAATAGATACCTGGAGGCGTACTAGATTTCAGATGAGATACTCTAGTATGGTTGAAAAACATTTGATTTTATTTAAATGTAACAGTGTGAAATCTGCTACTTTTTCTTAGTACTGTTATAGGTTTGGCACAGCTGACGGAATTAAAAACACCAAGGTTAAAATGACAAACAGACTATTATAGTAAAAATTGCCTGCAAAAAGCAGTCAAAGTATTAGATGATTAGGATGGGGTTCTCTTAATTATTATTAAAGCTTATATACCAGGTATTGGGAAAGTATGATGCACAACGGAAGAAATACTCCAGAGGGTCAGCAGAATTTAGAACTGCACCATTGAAAATGCCCAACTATAGGGGTAATGCTTCAACCTATGAAATAAACCCTATTGAAAAACCCCAATTTAATAATGACTGTATTAGTACTTTTGATCTAGCCAGACAGAATGAAGATCAGGTCCCAACTGATATAGCCAGCTATTAAAGAGATTTTTGTAAATTTAAAGCCCTTTTTATAGGATCTGAAGGGCAAAAAACCTATTAATGGAGGGCATTATATATCCCCCTGACTACCAAAATAATTTGTTATCAAGTTAGCATGACGTCAGAGGACCTGAAAGTATAATACTGGTCTAGATGACTATGCACATGATGGCACAAATGATGCCTTGGAGAAACCTACTTCTAAGACCTCAGGTTTGACTGCTGATTATGGGAGAATCACCAATAATCTGTACAAAGATTTCCCCATTTATACAGAGCTTAGCGATGTCAATATTACCAAAATGGGAAGAAAGTTATTTTGCAAGCTCCATCTATTATGATACCAATATGCCCAAGCGGCTGAAACAGCTAAAAGGGTAACAAAAATAACAGGAGCAAACAGAGCAGCAGCCATGCAGTCACAAATGGAGTAGAGTTCCATACAATTTAATAAAAAAGCCAAGAAGATTCCAAAGGATTAAAGAATTATATTCGCTGAGTCTGAAATCAAGCAACAAATGCATAATTTAAATTATTTAAAACTTGGTTTGGTATAAATCAAGTCCTTCTTTAACCACTACAAATTCCCAAATTACTATATAAAGTTTTATAACCATATCAAAAAGTAACATATTCTACAAAATCTGCTTTTACTCTTGTTATTTTTATCTTGCGCTGATAATGCCAAATATAGTTATATTGCTATAAATATTGGACTTAGCCTTCCTGATGTCAGCAGATTTTGAGAGAGCTTGGATGCTCATTGGAATAACCACATTATATACAATTTCATGGCTTAACCATGGTTGGAAATGCTTGGAATTTAAAGAAAAAGTCCTAAGTACACAACAAATAGACCCTCCAATGTGACTGTTAATGCACACTGCAAGCAAACAAATATTATATTGTCAGTGGCTCAACCCTAGATATTAGCCTCCCCCTGAGAAAGCGGCCAATATGACAATAACTGGTGTCTACTACAGGGGCACCACTGAGCAGTTGTGAAGAATTCTATATAATAACATAGAAGTGTATTATGGAGAAGAACTTCATGAAGATTTGAAATTAGAATTATACTAAATGATCAAGAATTGAAGATGCATATAGCGACCTCAACTATTGAGCTAAGAAGAGTCAGATCATCACCAGTCCAGGAAAGAACAGGGATCTGGATTTGACTTAAGTGAGAAATAAGTTGTAGTTTGTGGAGAGTGAGAACAACAAACTTGCAAGGATCCTTAAACTAAATTTGTACCAAGCTGAAAACCAAAGTACCAATTGGATTGCTTGAAGAAGGATGTATATACCATGAAAAGTGTGACGTCTACCCTCTCTTACATCACCTACTTTGGGTGGAATCACCACTGGTATCAATATATCAGTAATAGTGGTACAATTTAAACTTCATATTGAACCTGAAGAAGATCCCAAATTCTCTCATACTTTAAGACTAAGCCCACACCCGGTGAGAGAACTATTACTGGATTTCTTAAGTGGTATTATGATATCATGGATGATTCTAGTGACAAGAAGAAAGCTCTCCATGCACCAGGATTTATGAGCCAAGAGGTATAAGAGATTCTTGGAGCTAAATTTACCCCAATAAAACTGGTCTGATGTTAAAAAGGTTCTATTTCCAAGTTTGGGAGTGCAAAGGTCATTCAAAATATTAAGCAAAAAATAAACCCACCATGAGAATGAGGAAGTTAGAATTAATTATGGACTACAAAATCTAATTTTATCTTAAGTCACAAAAGCTTTAGATAACTAAAGCCTTGATCTAGTTGGAGCAAAAACCATTTTTCATAGTCTACTGAAATCACAAGTTAAAACCACGGTGTACATGACTTTGGCTGCAAAATAAACTGAGTTTTTCTGAAGGCTATAAAGAAGGCCTCAATTGAATTAAATCTGCATATAAGACGGAGGCAAGACACCAAAATCATTAAAATCATCAGCAATGCCACCCTGATAGAAAGGCCATTTAGTTACTCAAAGTCATGATATTAAGCCCAAGGATCTTGATTTAATGCCCAGTATAATGAAAGTACCTGAATTCCGCCAAGTTTAGATGCAAAAACTGTCAGAAAGGGGGACATTTCTGAGTAATTATTATAAGCTAAAGGAAGAAGAGAATGATGAAGCTAAAGAGGAGGTTGCAGAATCAGTTAAATTAATCTGAACAAGCACCAACGGTGTTGATTAGTGGAGCCTGGGTCACAGGTGATCGAGAGTTTTGTCATTGGAGCTCCAAGTGAAATAATTTTGCCCATCTGACTAAGACCTAAACAAGAAATTTTGAGCCTAATGAACAGTCTTACCTGTCTCAAACTTTCAAGCCTACTCAGATCATTGACAGTATCTTGGATGCCAAGAACCTTGTGGATACCACGTTTAAGAGATTTCAATTGAAACTCATGAGTCACTTAAGGCTTGTAAAGAGTCCTGACTTCCTAGGAAGTTGGGAGGATTCATTCAGACAGTTAGTGCCATTCCTACCATGGGCATGGATATTGGCAATAACTTTATAAAAGTGGAAGTCACAATATATAAAGTTAAATTCTTAAGAGTACTTGACACTGGCGCTTAGTTAACATTGTTTAAAACTCATGGAGAGTTTGAAGTTTTACTGGACCATTTACCAGGCCAAATTTAGAATTTCCAGCCTGTTTCAATCAAAGCACTAGGAGCCTATTACAAATTACCCTTATGGGATAGCTGCATTGTCTTGTCCGCTCTGACTGTAGTGCTTGAGAACACCATTACAAATTCCTCAAAGGAACACTGTTCCTAGTCAAGTTTAATTAAATCATTTTATCTAAACTGAAGTTCAGTCATTCTTATAAATTAACATCCATCACTTGTATTTCAAGGCAAAGAGAATAAGGAGCAGAAGAAACAAGTACGCCTAGTAAAACATAGCAGTACAGTTATATGGTCAGCTATAATCTTAAAACTAAGGGAACAAAGCAGCTACTGCAGACTGTAAAACAGTCTGGTTAAGCCTTGTGCGCAAAAAAAAGAGATGGAACTACTTTAAGGAAAGAAGGTCATGTTGGTCAACATAAATACTGATATACTTGAACAGATACTGCTTGAAATTTAATACTAAATGAATCAGAGAACAAGAGCACAGAATGATTACTGAATTTTATGATTCTACCTACCTGAAAGACATTAGGACCAGCCATCAAGCTGGATAGGGGTGTAAACCCCTTTAGAACAAAAGAGTTTCAAATACCAAGGACCTTCCTTTCACTCATATTGCTGAGCTAAGGTATACTTTATATGAGAGATGGGCGGCTGTTGCCCCTCCCTGTTTGCCACATGCCCCTCCCACCCATACCCCCAACCCAAACTCATCCTAGTGTCAAACTTTGCAAAGTTTTTTTAAATAAATTAAGCAGCTTTGTGAAGAAATTAGGAGAGTTCAGTAGCCCCCCACCACATTCCCCAATCCCTTCCCCAACTGGTAATTCAACCTGGTGTTAATCTGAAAGGGGAAAACTTACCTAGATCCAAAATTCTAGAAAAAAGTCAAAAAAGGGTTGAAAACGAGATTTGAACTTAACACCCCATTCTGAAATAAAAAATGTGAATTCATGCATTCTGGAAATTGGGAATCGTCCTGATAATAGCTTAAAAACCTCAGTCAGCACTGACGCAGAAAAATTGAGGATTTTGTCTATTGTTTAACAAAAAGCAAAAATGGAACTGGTCCCTTATCATGATTCAGCTTATAAGCACTTTCCCCCTTCCACCATATAGCCCAGCACCCTGCTGATAGTAAGGTGTTTGGCTATTTTCTTTTATTAAAAAGTTTTCCTTTAGCTTGATTTAAATATATTTTTGGATAAACTTAGTTTTTAAGATTATATTAAATTAAAAGATTTATAGGAAGGAACTACTTTTCTTTCTTGTTGCAAACACTTTTGCAACCCATTCAATTCAAGACTAAATCTAGTTTGATAATCTCATAGAGGGGATTAGTCTGCGCCCATGTCTGGGAGCAGTTGGGCAAGCAAGGCAAGAGGAGCAGGCGGAAGGCCCGCGGCCTCTAACGTTTGAAAACGCCCCGGAGAATCTGGCGGAATAGAGAAAAATCAAAAAAAACCAGCGGTCACAATTTCCCCAGAGATACTCGCGTGGCAAGCACAATGCAACCAGTACATCAATACGCCACATTCCCAGCCACTTTCGTCGGTGGAATTCAGAGTCTGTGTGTATCTGGACATCCAAAAAATGGCCCTATGGGAAAAATTTTGTGAAGATGTACACAAAATTTTCCCAACCGCGGTGTACGTTGCACCTCACTCCATGTTGCGCAGTTGGCTGGACCTAGGTTTTGAAAGCAAAATAGCAGCAGATGAGGCTGCAGCGGTGTGCATAGTGGTTGACCTCCCCAAAGGGCAACAGGTCATTGAAACTAAATGCACCAGATGGACAAAATCAAACCAAATTTTCCTCACGTTTGACTTTTTGCCTACTATGGTAAAATATGACATTTTGGAGCAACACCTGAAAGATGATCTCGCCATATACGGCGAAATACAATCTTTCAAAATACAACGTTTCATGCTGATGACACACCTGTGCACCGGCAAAGCCATCACAGTTCTGACCCCAACTGAGGAGATCACAAAGGACCTAACCCAGATCCCGCACTCCACCTTTATTGATATCACAGGGCACACCACCCACCCATTCCGGGTAACCGTGGACAGCGCGCCCCCCATTTGCACCCACTGTGATGCGTTCGGCCATAAGGAACACGTGTGCCCCATTAAAGAGGGCGTTACATTCCAAGAGCACCCCTCAGCGGCCATGGCCAGCGGAGAGGTGCACTACGAACCAACCGCAAGCACCAAAGAGGCTTTCCCGTGGGGAGCACAAGGCTGCTACCTATTGGTAAAGCCCATCTCCCCGCAGGAGTGGAAGAAGGCCAAGCAGGCCCATAGGACCGCGGCCAAGGAAGCAGCCAAGGTCACCACCACCATCCCACACTCACAACGCCAGGAGGACATGGAGACCTTCGCAGTGGAAGCAACTCAGGAATCCATCACCCAATCAGATTGGGAGGCCCAAGCTGAACGGGCCACTCAATCCGAGGATCCGATGGGAGATTTGATCTCACCCAATTGCTGCACCCAAGCCCCAGTTGAAACTGACTTGGGACCTATCCCAACCAAAAAAATTTTTTTTGCCCCACTCGACGGTGCACCAAACTTATCCACACCACAAAAAATTCGTCCAACGTCAGGAAAACAAAAAGCAAAGGCCAAAGCCAACGCGACTCTTTCCGCAAAAATTAACAAAAACCCCAATAGTGTTGCTGCTAATACCCGCACTGCTGTGAAAGCCCGTGGGGACCTGGAAGAGGCTGGTGGGCCAGGGGCCCACCCCTCGCACCTAAGGTGCAAAGGGGGAAACATTCACTCTAGGGACACTGAATATTGCCGGACTCAAGGCCTCCCTGTCCCGAGCTAGGAAACTGAGTTTTTTACAAAAAAATTTACCTGTGGATATCCTGGCCATCCAGGAGTCCCACTGTCCACGAGGTTCCGAGGATGCTTGGAAAACAATGCTCCTACCATCCCTATCCTTTTGGTTGAAGCACTATGGGGTGCTAATTCAGAAAAACAATTTTTTCAAATTTACATCTTCAGAAACATTCCTAAATGACCGAGTGCTTGTTGTCACCTTCTCATGGGCCAATGTTGCACACACAATTATCAACATTTACGCCCCAAACAGTGCACAAGAGTGTCGGGAATTTTTCTCATTGGTCAAATCCCTCCCGCTACCCCCCAATTCTTTCCTAATTGACAACATGAACTGTTGGCTAACCTCACCAATGGACCGGTGGCCGCCCTCACCCCACGCCCCACAGGGTCACGTAGAACTACGCATTCTAAAAGCCACCCTTGGGTTAATGGATGTGCTGCCGCGACATGCCCCACTGCTCGAAAACATGACGCATCCCCACATCCACAACAGCCAATTAAGGTCCATGACCCGCATTGACCTTATTCTAGCACCGGCGAAATTCCAACCCCACATCTCCCACTTCAAAACAACAAAAATGGAATTCTCCAACCACCGACTGGTCTCGATAACATACCACTTACCTGTCACAGTTGCAAAGGCCCCACATTGGTGCAAAATCCGCCCCCCAGAGCTTGCGTCGCCAGGATTTTCCACGTGGGTGGAAGAGGCAACTTTGGCAAAATTGTTTGTTGCACCATTTTGCACGGACCCCATTTCCACATGGGCAACTTTCAAAAAAGACACCATCCGCCACTATTGCCATCTCTCATCCAGACGCTCACGAGCCACATCGGCGGTTATATCAAGTGCGCTGGTGGAATTGGCCCACTTGGAGTCCAACATTCCAGCCTCAGGATATAGCCCTGCATGGGGCCAGAAGTGGGCGGAGGCAGCAGCCCACCTCAACGCACTTGAAAGGCAACACAAACATCGGGTTTGTGTCCAATACAGGGCCACACGCATCACTAAAGGTGACAAGTGCACCGCATACTTCTTCAAAAATTTTTTTGCACCATGCCAGAGCGTGGCCTGCATACAGGTGCAAAGATCAGATAATTCTATCGTGGACACACTGGCTGAAGTGGCAATTGAAACGCAAAGATATTACTCTGAGTTATACCGAGCTGAACCAATTCAGCCAGCTGAAATGGCGGAATTTCTCGACAGAGCTCATATCCACACCATTTTCTGATACCCGGAAATAATGAATTTAATTACTCCGAACGAATTATGGACTACCATTCGCGGTGCGCCAAACCAAAAATGCCCAGGCCCAGATGGCATTCCATATGAGTTCTACAAAAAAATATTTTAAATATATATCCCCATTGCTGCTAGCCTCACTCAACCAAAGCCTGTTGGAAATGAGCCTCCTACCAGGAGGACATGAGGCTTTTACAGTCACACTCTTCAAGAAAGGGGATAGGCTAGACTTACCCAACTGGCGCCCCATTTCTCTAACAAACACAGACACCAAAATTTTAACAAAAATCATGGCTAACCGTTTAGGGACTGTAGCATCTGCCACCATCTCTCCAGAACAATTTGGTTTCATCCCCAGAAGGTCAATTTGGGATAACGTGCACTCTGTGGCTAATGTGTGTCAGTCCACAGCCTCTGGGGCACTTGTATTCTTGGACCAACAAAAGGCCTATGATAGAGTAAACTGGGAATACCTTAGGGCCTGCCTCCAACAATTCCGCCTACCTCCCCGCTTCATTAACTGGGTGATGCTGCTCACGGAATCTGCAACAATGGCTGTGCGTGGCCCAGGTTTCCTAACGGAAGTAGTCCATCCTCAAAGGGGCCTGCGACAAGGGGACCCCCTGAGCCCACTCTTATACAACTTTAGCCTTGACCCACTACTGCGAAATGTGAATGCCCAACTCACTGGGGTCCATGTGCCAGGCCAAACCCCAGTCAAGATGATGGCATTTGCAGATGATTGCGTGGTGGGGGTGTCTAATAATAAAGATGCACGCGCGCTTGAAGCCCTCATCCAGGAATATTCCCTGGTAAGCAACGCGGCACTGAACGCCTCCAAAACCGAAAATCATCCTCCTTGGTCGGTTTCAGAACTGCTGGGCCCCAGCAAGTAGTTCCCAACCCAGCCCAGCTGCTCGCCCAAGTCCACGCCTTACTAACTCAAAACACACCGCTCCACTGGTGCTCCCCTTTGTGCCGCGACCTACCATAGGACCGGTACGCCATCTGGGCGTGTGGTTGGAGGCAGGAGGATACGCGTCAGCAGTAATGGAGGGCCATATACTGGACAACGTGACGAAGCGAATCGCCTCTCTCAGAGCCCACCCTACTACCCTCACTGGCAGGGTTGTTCTTGCCAACTCTATGCTCCTATCCAAAGTCTGGTTTGGAGCCCACGCCATCCCCTTCTCCCCAAGATTCTTCAAATCCCTGTATGCTTTGCTACAAGGTTGGCTTTGGTCAGGCCGCCCTCCACCAGTACGGCTAGAGGTCATGTTTGGCCCTCATCATCATGGTGGCATGGGCCTACTTGACTTCAAAGCCCATGCCGCCAAGATCCTAGGCACCTGGATTGCGGCCGTCACTGCTCCTACACTCCCATCCCAACACTGGTCCCGCGCGGCCTGCTCCAACCTCTCAAGCCTTGGGCCTCAACAATCCATCAAACCCCCACTCCCTGATGAAATACCTCGCATCACAAACATCAGCCACAGGTCCTCACGGGACCAAAATCCATTACAAACGAATCCTACTCTCCATGCGAAGCGCAGAGTGGAGAATTCGTATTAGTGGACATACAACCTGAAGAGGCCGCCCCTCTCCTCAGTTCACACAAGAGGTACAGGGGCTACCCATCCATGATGGCGTGATCCCCATTCGACCCCAAGTCCTATCCAGGGTGGACTACCTGGACATGATGGACATCCCTTATTCCACTGAAACCCAAAAGACTATCTGGAAATACGCACACCATCCTCTGTTGCAGCCTCAAGTCCGCTTCCATGTGTGGCGCTGCCTGAGGCGGGTGTATCATACAGCTGAGCGCTCTAATGCTTTACACTCATCCTGTGTCATGTGTGGCCAGTATGGAACGCTGTTTCACCGCCTGGAGAAGTGCCCCACCTCTAAAGTAATATGGCGCGAAGTCCAACGTCTGCTAGGCCAGGATCAAACACATCCCTTCAGTCTGTCAAGAGATATGTTTGCTTCATCAATGGCCTCCCCCTCCCACCCTCCCTTCGTGCTCTGGTGGTTGCAATCGCCATGTGGACTATCCACACGATTGTCTTGGATGCCATCGCCGGATCCATCCCCACCCTCCCTGAAGCTGTCCACAGATTCCGGTCTCATTTGGTGGATCACTTTCAAGCGTGGATGTTTGGATATCTCCCACCATGTCGCCGGCAGCTGGTCTCCTCCTGGTTCCCAGTCTGGTTCATCAAATCAGACCCCTTCCTCCACACGTGCTCAATAGTGGCTACGCCCCCTACACACGTTCCCTCCCCCTTCCCATAAGTGGCGTTCCCGCTGGCAACAAGAGATAGCATCGCTTCTCTGGGGTGCCTCACCTGGTACTGAGTTTTGTCTTGTCTGAGTCATACTCGGAAGTGTCCGTCCCATGGTAGGCCTTCCCCGCAATAAATTTAAATTTAAAAGATTTATAGGAAACAAATTATACGGGTTGAAGCCTTGCCACCATCTTCCCTGACGCACCCACCCATGGTCCCCTGAATCTAGCGGTGCTCTGTGGACCTTAGCTGCCCCTATGGGTCTTGGCGTACCCATGCCAAAATCCAGAACATATCTTGGCAAGCTGGGTTCCTAACATATTAACCTAACCCAATAATAAAAGTTCAGTTGTTGGGTTTAACCCTTTGGCTTTGAATGACTATGTCACCAACCAAAGTTTAATTTCCCTCTTAAAAGTGATCCTCAGCTGTTGTCCGTGGTATCCTCTTGTTGCAAGCATACAGCAGGTCTTATTAGCTTGGGTGGCACAACCCACAATACCTTAATCACCCTCACCTCACTGTAAGCAGCCAGAGTTTGTGGCCCACCTAGTTTGCTCATGGTAGGCCACAGCCAGGTGGTAGAGCTGGAAAACAGGGGAGACACAAGTGGAAAAGGGGTAAATGAATTCTGAGGAGGAGGTTAACCCCACGCTCTTGACTATTGCACCCATTGCCCTGGCAAAGGCACAAAGTGGAATAGAGAACAAGAATATGCAGTTATAACCTCATGACATGGGCCTAGGTAATCACACTGAGGCTTGCGCTATCCCCCCAAAGGGGTCTGAAGGGGCTATAATGGTTCATTTGGACCAGTCCCACACTGAAGTATCTTCCACACCCAAGGCTATTCAAAGTTTCCAGGAGATGGTGTGGGTAAGCAGAATAGACCCAGCAGCCCTATGTAAGTCCCAGAAAACGTCCCTTGGATCTTGATTGGGCCATCTTCCCATTCCCAAATAAAAAGACACTAAAGAGGATGGCAGTACCCCTCGTTACTCAGGGCGATCTCACTCACATAGTAGATGAGCGATGGTTAACAGCTACCCACCTTGGATCCCACGCCTGGTACCCACACTCACCTCGGCAGAACTGTTGCGGGGAATTAGTGAAATCTGCACCAAGATTGCCAAATTGAAATCAGTCAGATCTAATTCAAGTGGCAATCTGGCCGATGGCCAAATCTCAAATGTCTGGAAAGGCATGAAGACTGAGGTATTAGCCGGATTGCCTGACAGCTCCAATTTGATCAATAAGTGATAGAACTAACATTGGGTGCCATTGATGAGGGTTTGAAGCCCTCTGTTGGCAATTTGGGTGTTGCAGCTGATGTGCTGTCATTGACTGAATGGACAGTTCAGCAACTGAGCGTGGGTAGGTTGGGCGTCCCAAACCTGTTCCCAACCAAATGGACCCATCCCTGTGGGGTGGCCTTGGGGGATTCCCATCGCTTGTCAGACCAAACGATGTCATGCCAATTGTTGGAAATGTAGCTGAACCCCAATTCAGACATTTGAGGTCAAACTGATAGAGACTCGGCCCACTGCTGCATTTTGCAATGTCAGTTCTCAAGGAATAAACCCACCCATTTCCAAACAATTTGCCAGTTAGGTCAAAATTGCAGGACCCAATCCCATATTGTCACTATCATAATCAACCACTATTTAATCAGTTGCATAGCACTGAGAAAATTGTTGGTTGAATTTCTTATTTTTCCTTTTAGATAAATATTTACCAAAAAACCTAAAAATTTTATTTTTCTTCTGACCGCATCCCTGATGGCATTTCCCTGGTGGCCCATTGGTTCGTACACCAGATGGGCTCTACCAGTACTCTTGGTCACTATGGGCCCCTCCATCATCAACTGGGTTCAGCAAGTCCAATATTTTTGGCTTTGTAACCCCATGATCACTAACTTCTAATAGCAATACACGGGTATCTTGTGGCCATATGTCCACCAATTGCAAGAGAGAATCCATCTTCTTGCCACCCTGGTAGAGAAGGCACCATATGCTGAGGATCTTGTTGAGACTATCTCAGTGATCCCACCCCCTGCATCAAAACCCCCTGGGTCAGGAGTGAGTTCAGTGTGGTTTGTCATTGGGATCATACTCACCATGTTGCTGTACCAACACTTTGTCATTTCCCACTGCCTGGCTCCATACCAAGTCGTTCAGTCAGCAATGCCTCTGGCATTCTGGCTTGCTTTTTGGGTGCTTATGCATCCCGACTGGCAGGCTGGTCTAAACTTATTCTGCCATTTCTATGACACCCTAGCTCTCACTACAATTACATTGCATCTATTGATCTGGTGGAGAAAAAGAATTGCGCAAATTCTGTTTATTATTATCACCTAAAAGTGCGGCTCTTACACAACCCTGGAGAACCTATATATGCAACTTTTTCTTATGCCTGGGCTGCTGCTGTGCCCACTCAATTCACCAGAAAAGACCGTGGGATGCTCCACCCCCACACAGTTACACCATCTGGTTCAATCCTTTGCTCCCTTTATGAGTTGAATAACATGGATCAGGCTTGATTCTTGCTCCCCATTCAAAATTTATGTAGGGCACCAAGCGTAATTGTAACTGCCTTAGTGAAAACAGGTGCCTCAGGGAATCAAATTGACCTTAAGGTATTGCAATCTTTGGATCTTCAAGTCATTTCAGGTTTGCCTTTCTTGAGGCTTCATGGGTCCTATGATTACACTTCCTTTATATCAACCCTTGTGCTTTGTGGCCCACAATTATGAATTTATAGCACACTTTGCGACACTACTGGAATTGCTATACCCAGTGTTTTTTGGGGTAGGATGGTTGTGCAGTCAGCCAGTGAATATCAACTTGGAGTGAAATATGCTAGAATTCTCCAATGCTCACTCAGGTAAATCCCCTTCTTCCCACCCTAGCAACACGCAGTGCACTAGTAGCTACTATAGAATACTCCTCCACAGATATAGTGCCCGAGCTTCCTACTTTGTCTCTTAGCCTCGCTCCATTCAAGTCAGTTTTTGACGTGGAAGGGGCCAATAGGCTGCCTAATCACTCATAATTTTACCTGAGCTTCCAGTTAACAGTGAACTTGATAAAATCAATTGTCCACTATATCCATACACGGCTGCAGAAGACCTGGCTATAAAGCCTTGGATTGATGACATGGTGAAGAAGAGGTGGATGGTCAAGAAAACTCTCTTGCGTCCTCCCTTGTGGTCTTTTCCCAGAAGTCAGAAGGTACTTCAAGACCATGATTAGATTATGGACATCTGAATAATGTGACGATTCCTAAAATCTACATTTTCCTCTGCCCTTGAAGCAGTGATTTTCAAGCAATCTATAAATCAAAGATGTTTTCCAAATATTGATCTGGTGAACTCTATCCATCAGGTGCAGGTCAAGGCTGGCCAGGAGTGGATGACTGAAATTTGCACCTGGTATGGCATCTACCAGTTTTGAGTTGTGCCATTTGGTCTAAAGATTAACCCAGCAGTTTTCCAGCGTCAGATAGATGATGCCTTGGGGATCTCATATTCTCCTGTGCAATTTCTTATGTGGACTATATCTTAATCCACTCGTGCAATGCTGAACAACACAATATAGATTTGGTGGCTGTGACAGAAGCACTCCACAAGGCTGGTATGGTTGATAAACCTTCAGAATGTGAGCTTTTTTAAGGATGCAGTTTGGTTCCTTGGATTGTAACATCAAGTTAGCCACTCCATTACAGCTTCAAAGCTGGAGGCCTATCACTTATGGCCACCCCAGTAACACAGAAGCAACTGCGGAGCTTTTTAGGTTCAGTTGCTTTCCTTAAAAAGTTCTCATCAGCTATCTCAGAGTTGTTCTCACCCTTCACACCCTCACTGGTAAGAATGCCCCATTTTTTTGGAACCAGAGTGCCAAGAGCCTTTTGAGGCAATAAAAATGTCTTCGCTTATTCTCCTGTTTTGCGTCATGATGATGAGGACAAGCCTTTTATTGTGACATGTGACGCCTCTGGTACTGAAGTGGGTGCTTTTCTTCTAAAAGAACATGAGGGCCAGGAACACCCTGTGGCATATTTCTTAAAGAAGTTTAGTGTCATGGAGCGCTCTTGAGCTAGTGTATGATAAAAAGTTGTCGTTGGTGCCATGGTCTTTACTGCACTGGAGGTACCTGTTGAAGGACGCAAAAACCTTTAGTGGTTGTGTGCACAGACCACCAGTAACTTATTTATTATCGCAAACCCCAGAAGTTGGCTCACAGACATATTAGGACCCATCGTAACCTTCTTAGTTTCAACTTTAAGTATGAGTTTATCAAGTGAGACATCCATATTTTACCTGATCTCTTAAGCCAAAACCCTAATGGGTCCTACTGCGGAGACAGGCCCTAAGTTAGTAACAGTAATTCCCCTTGAGCAGGTCGTAGCTCCTCCATTTCAGCCATTGCCGCGGTTAAATCCCCCACTCCAGAACCTACACCCAAATCAAAACCCAAATCCAAGCTCAAATCCAAACCTAAGTCTAAGTCCAAATTCAAATACTGAGATTCCACATCCCCCAGTATTCCTGATACTCCTGGTAAGCCGTTGGGTGAAATTACTCCATTGGAGCCAGTCCAGCCAGTGACTAAAGTTACCCCATCTGATGCCGTTCTGGTGTTCCCTATCAACGAGGGTTCTCTCCTGGATGCTGTTTTGGCATCCAGTCCACAGATCCTGAAGGGGTAGGAACTCCTAGGGAAGATTGAAGCAGGTTCAGCCCCTTCTGAATGGTATTTCCAAAAGATAGGGTAATATGTTTTCATGACAAGGTATGGGTTGCTCCTGACTGCTTTTCCGCGTCATAAATGAACATATTGATTCCCCAACCATGGGGAATCCTTGCGAAAAAATGTATCAATGTGATCAATTGAAGGGTATGATTGGGATGGACTGACAAAAAAGGTTCTTACTTGGAATGATCAATGCTTAGTCTGTGCCAGGTCCAAACCAGATAAGACAGGACTAAACGGCCTTCTCCGCTCTCTCCAGAAGGCGGCAGGGCCACAGACATTGGTGTCAGTGGACTTCTTATATGTTTACCCATATTTAATGGGTATGATACAATCATGGTTGTAGTAGATTACTATAAAGTATGCTACCTTTATCCCTTGTTTGACAACCACTACTTCTGAGGGCATGCACAGTTGTTTATAGCACATGTATTTGCCTAGTTTGGGGTTCCATGGAAATTAATCAATGACAGGGGACCTCAGTTTATATCGCAGTTTTGGGAGGCCTTGTGCAAAATGCTAAAAATTAAGCCGTGCAGATCCTCAGACTATAACTCTCAATCTTATAGCCAAATGGAGAGTACTAATCAGTCCTTAGAGCTGTATCTCTGACGCTACGCAACTACTTTACAAGACACAAGGGAAGCGGACCCTCCTGAAATTTCCTATAACAACTCCCTCCATTAAATAACAGGAGTGTCCCCTATGTATGACAATCTGGGGTGAAATTCTGCTTTCACCATTGGACCTCAAACGCGGAGTAATATACCAGCAGCAGATATCTTCATCACACATATCAAGAGGTCCTTATCAAGTCCAGAACCAACTAAATAATCAACTAATGACGCCAAGTGTTTTAAGATTAGAAGCGACATGAGGCACCCAATTATCAATAAGGGGATTTGGTAATGAGGTGCAATAAGAATTGCACCTCAAGGTACCATTCCGGAAATTAGCTTGAAAAATGGTAGGATCATTTCATATTGCTAAGATCCTAAACAATGCGCCTTCCACTTGGAACTACCTGTCATGGATGCGGCTGATAAGAATTAGACTGGGCTCCCTGTCTGGGTGTGTGAGCACCCAGTGGAGAGCCCAGAATGACAAAGGCACAGCGGTCCAAGCAACTTGAAGTAAGGGAGATCTATTGGGGTGTGAGGAAAGTAAAGGTTCATTAATGTACCGAAGGTCCCCAAGGCAAACTAGATGGTTGCAATAGGGGCAACCATGAGTCTTGTGGGGCAACCCCCAAGAGCGGGAGAGGCGGGGAGGATGATGACTCCTCCAGGGTTTGTGGTTGCTGGCCTTCAGTTTCAAATAGGTGAGTTTGCGCACCAGCGAGGGGTGGCACAGGGGCCACCGCGTGAACAGGGTTGCAGGTGGAGAGGGAAACGGACCCATGGTGAGCATTAGGGCCGAGCTCCCCTTGGGCGGGGTGCTCCAGGGTCTTCAGGTGGGTGGGGCCAGTGGCAAAAGAGCCAGGTGTGGGGGCCAAGTTTGTGAGCACTGGGGCAGGGGCGCCCTGGTGCTGCTCCAACAAGGGAGCGGCCTTATAGATCCTAGCAACAGAATGAAAAGATGGATTTGTGTTAGATGGATATGCAAAAATGGATGGAGAAGCGACTTCATTGTCAGGGGCAAGAGGGTTTATGGTGGATATAATCCGTCACTGGGTGGGGTCGAGTGACTGGATGACCCAGTCAGTGAACATTGAGTTGATTATCTGGATAATGGTGCACTTCACCAGATTGATTGGCAGATTTTTTGAAAAAAAGTAAACAGATGGAGGCTGCGGCAAGGTGTCCAGGGTATTCAGGTTTTATTTAGCGCAAAGTGCGGGAAGATTAGAGAATGAACTGACAACCACCCCTTGACAGGGCAGTTGCCTTAAGTATGAAAATAATTGCATAATGGAGGTGCTGAGGGATTGGGTGATTGGGGATTGGCGATGGGATTTGGTTTGCTGGTGGGGAGCAGGGCGGGGGGATGTCCAAAATCCTGGCAAAAAATCAAACAAACTTTTGCAGATTTTTCCAAATTTTTTGGGACCAAACCAGGTCAATGGGACCAATCCGGGCCCTGACCATTCAAGTCAGCCTGTTTGCATGGTTTGGATTCCCTGAATTTGTCCCAGGGGGCTGTGGCCACTGTGCTGAGTCATTTACAACCTGGTCTGAACTCTTGATCTGACTATTTGCATGATCTGAACTTCCCAGATTTGGCCCAGGAAGTAGGGTCAACTGTTTTAAGTAACTTGCAACCCAATTCAAAACCTGAATCATGCGTCAATCTGATTTCTGGCCCTGGCCAGTCTGAACCAGCTCCTCCAGCCCAGAATTTGCAGACTGGGCTCCGACACTAGTACAGGCTATTTCTTCAACCTTGCCATGTTTTTCCTGGTGAGTGAGGGGTCTCAGGGGCCTGCCCATGGCCCCTGGCTTGCGTAATCTCCTGGCAGAGCCCCTCTATTAGTCTTACCAGAGTTGAGGAGAGGAGGGGAGAAACCTGGTTGTCTTTAGGGGGAAGGGCAGTCACCCAACGCTCATCTACCACATGCGCCAAGTCACTCAACTGTGACAGGGGGTCCACTTGGGCCTTTGGACCCCTTTTTGTCTGAAAGGGGTGTTTCCCTATCCAGTTGCAGGGGCTGGTCCCCAGGACTTACACTACCCCTCATTGTAAATTCCATACCTCATTTCATTATTACTTACTCTCTCCTTTTAAGGCGAGAAGCCATTGGAGGTTGAGCCCATCAGGGTAGAGGAAGCCCTCGACTTGAGGTAGAAAAGACTTTGGATTCCAGGTGGGTTAAACGGCAGGTGCACTACCTGGGATCAAGGAAGGGATATCTATCATATGTGAAAAGCTGGGTCCCATCCAAGGACTGTACCATCTGTCAGGAGTTACTGGAGAAATTTTGCAAGAAAAACCCAGATGCTCCTGCACCTGATCCACCAAAGTCCGCCACCCATAGCTGCCATCAAACTCCCTACCCCTCACAAAAATTATGCCCTGGTAAAAGCACCAGAAGGGGGTTTTAGCCCTATTTGTCAAGTAAAGGGTAATGTAAGGCTTCAGGGGTCAGCCATCAAGCTGACCAGGGATTGTTATAAATTTGGCGGAATCATTGAGATACTCCAAAGGGGGTTTTTGCAGGGGTAAGCCATTTAGCATTAGGACCAACAATATGCCAATTGTCATCATTGAAACAAAGTGATAAATTAAAATAAATAGGGAGCAATTGCCAAAGATACTCTTTATTTAAAATAATATCTATCCAGCGGGTCCTTGCTGTTCCATTCACATTAAATTACTAACAATCCTCCTCTTCCAATCTACTAGTCTCCCTGATATCTCAGCAAATTTGGTCAAGCCTGACCAATCTTATTAGTAAGTTGTTCCGCCGCATTCTCATTGGTTCCAGAAGAGGTTACTATGTACTAAATTCACAATTGCCTTAATTTGAGGCAATCCACTCATTATCCATCATACATATTATTTCCTAATTCAGAGGCGATCCAATATTACTTTTTAACCCAATATAACATCATTCTAAAGTGCTTGAATACTCATATCCATAATAAGGCTCAGAGGATTCTACCCATTCCGCAGTAACACTTAGGGCTTATCATCCATTCGTTTCAGAATAGCAACAGGGTGTACACTCTTTATAACCAAAAAGGGCAAAATCCCAAGACCCTTCTTCTCACCCAGATTGCTGACCTAGGGCAAACCCTAGATGAGAGAAGGGTGGCCGCTGCCTCTCCTGTTTGCCACATGCTCCTCTAACCCTTATTACCTAAATTAAACCCATCCTAGGTCAAACTTTGCAAAGTTTATTTTAAAAAAAGTAAAGCAGCTTTGTGAAGACATCAGGAGAATTAAGAAGCCATCTGCCACAGTCCCCCACTCACTGCCCCAACTGGTAGTTAAACCTGAAGTTAATCTAAAAGAGGAAAACTTACCTAGAAAGTGAAATCAAAGCAAATAGTCAAAAAGAAATGGATGAAAATGGGGTTTTAACCAACACTGCATTCTGAAATAAATATGTGAATTCATGCATTCTGGAAATTGGGAATCGTCCTGATAATAACTTAAAAACCTCAGTCAGCACTGACGCAGAAAAATTTAGGATTTTATCTATTAATTAACAAAAAGCAAAAATGGAACTGGTCTCTTATCATGATTCAGCTTATCAGCTATTTTCCCTATTTCCACCATATAGCCCAAGACTCTGCTTATAGTAGGGCGTTGGGCTATTTTCTTTCATTAGAAAGTTTTCTTTAGCATTAATTAAATATATTATTGGAAAAGACTTAGTTGCTGCTATATTAAATAAAACAACTATGGGTAACTTTTATATAGGTTGGAGCCTTGCCACCACCTCCCCTGACGCACCCACCCATGGTCCCCTGAATCTAGCGGTGCTCTGTGGACCTTGGATGCCCCTATGGGTCTTGGCGTACCCACCCCAAAAGCCAGGGCATTCCTTTGCACACTGGGTTCCTAACACCACCAAGGAGAAATCAAAGTCCTCCATGGATACAGTGTCAAGCACTCCTTTAAGATCAAAAAGGATCAAACCATTGCTTAAGCAAAGTTGTACTGCTACAGTAAACATTTTATCAGTTCACGCCATTGGTGGCATCAAAGAAATTAGGTTTTTAGAGTCAAACAAACAGGAAGAACTTACCTCAATAACTCTTTAGTCCATAATCAGATGTTTTCAGCATCATACCTAGAAAAATAGTTTTTGCAAGGGAGCAGTTCACAGGATTGACACTGGGAGCTCCATTACCCTCCAAAAAAAGCTATACTCCCATTTTAAGTGTGAAGACAAAGCATTTAAAAGAACTATAGCATCTTATGAATTTTGGATTAGTATGCCCTTCTAAGAGTCCCTGAGCGTCGCCCCTTCTGCTGGTAAGAATAAAGGGTTTGACTCGCTGCATAGTCATGAACTACCAAAGATTGGACAACATGAAAAAGAAAGATTCTTATCCTCTATCGCGCATTGATAGTACCTTATTATGGATTGTATGACTGTGCTCTTTCTCAGTCATGGACTTAACAAGAGGGTATTGAATTCTCTCTCTGCTTGGCGTAATTTTCTGAGCAAATTAATTTTGGTAAATTAAAAGAAAACACTTAATCGCACACTGAATTCTTTCTCTGATGTTGTCAGATCCCCCACTGACTGTCCCAGCATGGGGCAGCGGAGAAACTTCTCCCTCCATTTTCCATCTGACAGGAAAATGCACTCAGACTGGCTTGCCCAGTCATTCCAAACCCTTGGGATGATTAGTTTCTCCCAAGGATCTCGATGCCCATCTCACCCAAACCCAAGCGGTGCATCACTGCCCCCTGGTGCTCCCCTGGAGCAACATGCATTTTGGCCTTAGGGTTGAATATAGGAAATTCTTCCCCTACCATGACCAAGCCATTATCAAAATGGCTCAGGCGGTGATGACACCAGCCTGTTTTATTGACTTCCGCCGCTATAAGGGGTACTTTGATCTTGGCTTCCCTTGTGAAGCTGATGCAGCCACTGCAGCAATGGTGCCATTAATTTTTAACAATATTACCCTCCCAACAACTTGGACCTGGATCCCAACTGACACCACCTTGGTGGTCCAGTTCTCTAATTTGCCCACCCACCTCCCCCAAAGTGCTCCACCAGGAGCTGATGGAAGGTTTGGAAGCCTACGGCGCCAACCCCATCTTACAATTTGTGGTCCCAAATGGGGTCACACGCCTCAGTGGGCCTCAGGCATATGCCATGATTAGCCCTGAATTTACAAAAATTTCTTTGGCAATTCCCCCTCATGCCACCATCCCATCTGCCCCTGACCATCCATTCTGGGCCCGCGTTGAGGGCGGATGGACGATTTGTCCATCCTGTTTCAAGTTAGACCACTCAAAATGCAAATGCCCATACTCAGAAACTTCCACCAATGCCAAAAGTTTGCCCAACGCCCACCTATCTGCTGCCCACCCTGTGCCAACTCTGACATGGGGTACGATCCTACCTTCCCCTCCTCCAATGCCTGATGCTGCAGCTGCACCTACAACCACCAATCAGCACCCACCTTGCCCCAATGACACAAATAGTTTATTCAACTAAACATCAGATTGGATCCCAGTTTGATCCCATGCATCCGCAAATAAATTGAACAAACCTCAACTGTACGCTGATTCCCCAATCTAATTCAACAAAAATCCATGGGAATTATTGGTGAATTTGACAAATCAGGTAACATCATTGAAGAACTGATGCTGCAATTCAAGCGGCTCTGTAACGCAGAATGGAATGCAAAATTCCCACCTCAGAAATATGTCCCACAACCTAATGCCAAACTGTTCTACAGCGACCACCAGCTTGCAGTAGAAGCAGCCGCCACACCAGATTTCCACCCGCTTCACAAAGCTGCCGCCAAATCAGTGGCTGCGCTTGCAGGAGGAATTCCACCTCCCATCATTCCCATAAATCTTACTGCACAAATTAAGATCAACATAAAAACTTTACACAAAAACGTCACTGAAGCCATCCAGAACATGGTAACAGTAGCACGGAATCTGAAAGCAAAAATAGCCCAAACCAACATTGCCACATTTGTTAAATTCCCAGACGCCCGCCTCAAAGCTGAAGACGCTTTGGGCAAATACATCGTTGGTATAATAATGGCTGGCAACTACTCAGAAGTTCCAGTCATCAAGGATATTGACCCTATGCTGCCGATGCCCCCACACCCTTACTATCTTCCTTAACACGCACCCTACTCTAGAATGAGATGGATGCGGCCAAAGAAGAGCCCCCCAATACCCCCTCCCCGCCCACCATGGAGGGATAGCATTATTCGCTACCCACCTGGTTGGATATTTTGTTAGGTACAATTCAATCGATCCATCCATTTTGGGCGTTTTGTTTGAATTGTTATTTTTTATTATTATGATTTTTAGTTTTGGTTGAGTAATGTCTGTCCCCTGGTCAGCTTACCTCGGTTAAATAAAAAGAGGGTATTGAAAGATGGAACTGTCACCAGAAGACTGAGAGAAGTGTGCGCTTGTCACTAATCTGGGCCTGTTTGGACCAACGCATATGCCACAGGGCTTATGCAATGTCCTGACTACATTTCAAGGTATAATGGTTCAGATTTTCAGAGATCTAAAGACGTTGAGTGTGCTTGTTTACTTTATCAAAACACAGTTTCAAAAAGACATTTAAGGATCATCTGACACACCTGAAGGAGTTTTTAATCCCAGTTAAGAGAGAACAGCCTCAATGCTAGGAGAGGTAAGTGCTCATTTCTGATGAGCCAGTTGGAATTCCTTAGTTATGAAGTGAATTGAAGAGGAATTAAGATTCAGTAAGGGAAGGTTGAAGTCATTGACAAAATGAGTTCCCTCAAGTGCATGAGAGACGTTCATGTGTTCTTGGGCATGGTAGATTAATAATGCCTATTCACGCCAATCTTTGCGGACATTGATAAGATGCTTGTGCACTTACTTAAAAAAGGGAGTACTTAAGATGGGTACAAGATCAAGAAGATGCCTTCAACCAGCTAAAACAGAAGCTAATGGAAGCCCTATCCTGATAAGCCCATATTTTCCAAAGACCTTTTAAATTCATGCAGATGCCACCGACTTAAGTATGGCGATATTATAGCACAATTGGATGAAGAAGGAGTAGATCTCCTAATAGAAATCTACAAAAACATTTAATAGAGCAGAGCGGAACTACATAGTCAAAGAGCATGAGCGCCTAGCAGTGATCAGAGATGTACCATTTCCAATACTACTTTAATAGTGCACACTTAAAGGTCATTAAGTATCAAACCTCTATGAGATGGTTAATGAAAATGAAGGATTTAGATGGAAGACTAGAATTATGGGCAATTATCTGCAAGGCTACAACTTTAGGATTTGCACCAGGCAGAAGGAAAACTCCTATATGCGGATGGCTTGTTACAATTTCATCATTTTCCATTTTCAATCCCATGAAAGAAATAGGATCTACAAGCTTATAGGGAAACCAGATGAGTAATGGTAAGAAGAGAACGATTTATCTAAGAAAATACTGAAGAGCTATTCTAAAGCGACGAGATTCCAAAATAATATCTAGAGAAGCATGTTTAGGAGAAATTGTTACTCTCATGAAGCTGAGAAAATAGATGGTACTATTCATAAAGGACACCACATAGTAGGCCATGGATAGAGTCAGCTCGCTAAACTCAGTTATTTTTACCATGTGAGGCTGACTTGATGCTCAAGGGGCCTACTAAGCGCAGATTAGGCATTAGATAACCTTCACTAAAATTAAAAGTATCCTTTTATTGCAAATTCTCCTATGATGCTACCCCTTGTAGCATTAATCTCTATGATAAACTGTTCATGCTAATGGCGAATCTCTTATTGACACTCTTAGAAGTATTAGTTGTATGTTGGCCCTTGGGACTCAAAAGAAGCCAATATAACCTCACCCTTGGTAGCTCAGCTCCAAGGTATCTGCAATAGAGAGTGTCCTTGTTCAAACAGATCAGATCTCAGACTTTTTACTATATTCTGCATACTGACTAATCCCAAAATGACTACTGGTTATTAGTTCACATAAGCAACTATAAGTGAAAATACAAGGATAAAACTGGATTCTGTGAAAAGGTCTTCATTAAGATAAAGAGCAAAGTATTTTATACTTTAAGAAAAATTAAGATATAAAAATGAATTTATAATTGTAAATTAGTTGGGAATATGGGTTTCAATATGGGAGATTTTAAGTTCCACTAGTTAGACGCCGTCTGATTGCTGTTTTAGTGGCCTTGTCCATTTGGGCCAATTCCTGTAGCCGTGAGCTCCTTCTCATGGTGGCTATACCTGAACCTGGATGTCCAAGGGCCCATTAAATAGGTCACGCTTCTGGGTTTTGGACAGATGTAGCTGTTTTTACAATTGGTTTATTACCAAATCTGGTAATACTCTAGTCAACTTAGGGTCAAGCGATGGCACTCTTATGTTGCACCTTGCTTCATAGTGTCTAGTGAATCTCAAAATTGAATGATTGCTAAATTTGGTAATATTCACTTTTGAGCAGAAACGCTCTTATTGGGGTAATTAAATCTCTCATTGTAGTGTCATATCAAGGATGCAAATTATTTTAGCCTTTCAAAGATATATAAGGGGGTTAATTTTCATACTGAATTTTGGCGAGGTTATTATCTTTATATACTAGATTCTCTAACTCAACAGGGCGAGATTATTCTTCATGACGTCATTCCACTCTTGGTGAAATTTGTTGGTCTCAACCAAATCTATAAAATGGGCTTGTTACCCCCCATCCGTGGTGTGTTGGTCGCCTGGACCTCCACCAGCTAGGGGTTAATTCTAGTCATTCCAATGGTTGAGGGATAAACAGCTAAACTATTCACGGCCTCATCTGTGACAGATGGTTATAGAAGAAATACTGTAATCTAAAGGAGATATATTATTGGGAGCCATATTAGACGATATCAGTCAGTCTCTAGAGCTCTGTGTTGTATGCGCCAAATACAAGCCTCACCCAAAGAAGTTTGAATTTCAGCCTTTCTCTACAGGCATGCCATTCTAAGAATGTTTCCTTTGGTGTTTTTTTGACTATTCTTAGTCATCAAGTGTAAATTAATTTATAATTGTAGCAATATATCACTTCAACAAATGTACAGAAGTAATTGCAATCAATCCAATTACTGCAAAAGTCACCTTAAGGTTTTTGTACCACCAGGTCATTACATGTCACAAATGCACTCATATATTCTTTCACAACCATAAAATGAAGTATATTTCAAATGTTATGAGACATCTGATGGACTTAGTAGGAGTCAAACAGCAGTTATCACTCCATATACACCATTTACCAACAGAATTATGGAAAGAGTCAATGGAGCCCTCACTTTAAAAGTAAAAAGGTAGTGGCCAACCATGGATCAAATGGGACATCTTGTTACCATCAGCCTTGTTCGCTTACTAGTTAAGCTACCATAGGATCATTGGCATGGTACCATTAAAGGCGTTATATGGAAAAGAAGCTGCCTTATCAAGTTTGTTAGCTCCGATGATGGACATAGATAGAAAGAATTTACCTCCCAGAAGGTACCAGAAAGAGTTAGCAGAATTGTCAGTCAAGATTTATCTGAATGTCAGCATTGGTATTATGAGGTCACTGAAGGAGAGTGTGATGAACGGGGTCTCTCCACATTGCCACAAAGCAGTTGGGCAAGAGGGCCCATGTGAGGGCCCATAGGCAAGAGAGGGCCGCTGTGGTAAGGTCTCGCGTTTGTTGGCTTGTTGAGCGATTTAGATATCCTTGGAACACTGTAAGAATGATGCTCACACTGAGGAGGGCAGTTTAGCCTCCAGAGAGAGCATACAGAGAAGTGACAGCTCTGTCAAAATCTGAGGAATGGTCCAAGTTGATTCACTCAAAATCCACAATTTTCCTTAATCTCAAATAAATGATTTCAAAATTTCAAAATTTTATTTTTGATTTTATAGGTTTTTATTGTAAATTTTAGAAGACGAAGTTGTCTTAAACACCTATGCTTGGTTTGTTTTATATTAGGGAATGGAGAAACTGGTGAAATTGGACCCCGCGGAGTCCGCAGGCAGTGGACTATCCATGGGCCTACTTTAAGAATCTCAGTCTCTGATATTCTCATCTAGGCCCATTCTAGACCATCTGTCAAGTACCTGTGGCATTACAGAAACTTTTTTGCATCTATTTCTGTTTGTCAAGGACAAATCAGAGCTTGTCTCCACCTTATCACTAAAATTCCCATTTTTGGGATAATTTGGCTAGGCAGCCCCTGATACACTGGGCTGCCCTTCACCATGGCTCTCAATAATTTCAATGAGCGGCAGATTTGGCTTGGCAGCTCCTGATTCGTTGAGCTGCCTGATGCCATCATTTCCTTTTCTGGAGTTATTCAGCTTGGCAGCTCCTTATTTGTTGAGCTGCCAGATGCTGACAATTCCTCTTTTAGAGTTATTTTGGCTTGGCAACTCCTGATTCGTCAAGCTGCCAGATAATGACATTTCCTCTTTTAGTGTTATTCGGCATGGCAGCTCCTGATTTGCTGAGCTGCCTGATGCCATGATTTATGCCACTTCCATTTTTGGCATAATTTGGCTTAGCAGCCCCTGATTTGCTGGGCTGCTCTTTGCCATCGCCAATTGCTACACATGAGGCCTCAGAATTCAGGTTGGCGGCCTCTGATTGGCCCAGTCAACATCTAAGTTGACTTTTGCCGCCTTTGCCTTGAGGTTTTGTAAGTTTTGTGGCATCTGATTCATTAGAATGCCATTTCCGAGGGTCATTGCTCTTGAGCCCAATGTTTTTATGTATATTTAATATGACACTATTATGTAAGTCTTGGGGAACGTCCTTTGGCTCTTGATCAGGCCATCTTCCCATTCCCAAATAAGAAGACACCAAAGAGGATGGTGGTATCCCTCATCACTCAGGGCGACCTTGCTCACATAGTAGATGAGTGATGGATAACAGATCATCCGCTTCAGATCCCACCCCCAATACCCACACTTACCTCAGCAGAACTGTTGCGGGGAATTAGTGAAATCTGTGCCAAGTTTATCAATTTGAAATTGGTCGGATTTAATTTTGCCAGCAATCTGGCTGATGCGCAAAATTAGAATGGCTGTAAAGGCACAAAGGATGAGATATTGGCCAGATCATACGACAGTTCCAATTCAATCTCCAGACCAGTTGAACAAATATCGGGCGCCATTGATGTAAGTTTGAAGCCCTCAGATAGTAATTCAGGCGCTGCGCCCAATATGCTGCTCTTGACTGAACGAATGGTTAAATGACCAAGCATGGGCGGGTTAGCCATCCTGAAACCATTCCCAACCAAATGGACCCATCCCTATAAGGGATGGCCTTGGGGGATTCCCATCACCTGTTGGGCTAAACGCCATCATGTTAATCATCAGAAACATAGTTGAGCCCTGGTTTGGATGTTTGAGGGTGAACTGACAGAGACTCAGCCCGCCGCCAAATTTTGCAATGTCAGTTCCCAAAGAATAAGCCCCCATTCCCAAACAATGTGCTGGTCAGGCCAAATTTGTTGGGTCCCACCTCATCCTGTCATTACCCAACTAACCACTATTTAATCAGTTGCATGGCACTGAGAAAATTGTTAGTCGATTTTCTTACTTTCCTGTCTCAAAAGATTTTACCAAAAAGAAAATTTTATTTGTTTATTTCCCATCTTGACCGCGTCCCAGATGGCATTTCCCTGGTGGTCCATTGCCCCACACTCTGGGTGGGCATTAACAACTCTTTTGGTCACCATGGCTCCCTCTATCACTGATTGGGCCCACCGAGTCTGATACTTTTGGTCCTACAACCCCGCTCTTGTTAATTTCCAATATCAATACATGGGAATCTTATGGCCCTATGTACAACAATGGAAAGAGAGAATCAATCTCCATATTGCCCCCAAGGAGTTGGCTGCTCAAGCCAAGAACCTCGTTGAGACTATCCCAGTAATCCCACCACATGCAGTAAGAACGGCTGATTTGGGGATGGGTTCAGTGTGGTTTGCCGTTAGGATACTCCTTACCCTGTTGCTACGCCACCACTTCGTTGTATTACACTTCCCAGCTCCATATCAAGTCGCATGGTTGGCAATGCCCCTGGCATTCTGGCTTGCTTTTTGGGTGCTCACGCATCCTGACTGGCAGGCTGGTCTAAACTTCTTCTGCTGTTTTCATGACATATTAGCTGCAATCCCCGCCTTAGGGGGGTCGGGGCTATGTGGCAGTCAGGCAGCGCCTTGACCATCACAGAGAGTACCAAAGAGATTGACTAAAGGCCCAAGTTTCTCATATTTGAGTTGGGAAATAAAGGCTTTACCATATGAGTGAAGCACAACCTGAAAAGTTACAGGCCATCTGGACAGGACCTGCAACTGTTTTCATAAGGATAATCAAGTGTTTTAGTTGGTTTGATCAACCATCTGGATATTATTAAAATTTACATAATTTTATATCTCCACTAATTTTTCAGATACAAGGTTCAATTACTTACTATATATTCACTACCCTGCGGCCGCTGACGTTATGTGTAATGGCAGAGCTTGTATTGAATTACTGTTGACAAACTCAAAGCGGCTTGTCATTATTATCTTTTACAGAATTTGATTAAATTTTTTATCCTGCAGATGCAACTTCCATTTTTTTAAATTATTGATCACTAAATCCTGGTGTCCCAATTTCATATTGCATGTTATATATAATCTTAACACCTTTATCAGCCCTGCGCCAGTGTAAACTAATCAGTAATAGGGTCCCTGGGTTTCTGATAACCATCTGTCCTTATTTTGATGGCAATTGGCACATTGTACCTATTATGGAAGTCCCTCAAGCCCTAGTCATCCACTGTTCTATCCTGATTTGGAGATTTCTCTTTTTACCACTTTTAGTTGCTTAGTTCCATGAATGGCACCAATCAGAATTCTAGTGGATAAACGAGTATATCTAAGTGGAAAGTCATTTGTACAAGTGTTAATTACCAGAGTTTGAGTTCAATTCCGCCAAATTAATTTTACACAGGGTATGAGCCACTGAGCAACCAAATTGTATGATATGAGGATTGCCAATTTATAATAACACTTAATAAAATATTTTGGAGCTACCGCCCCTTATATAGACCTTTATTATAATATTAATCGCAGACTTATCTGCGCGCTTTCTCTCTTATAAAAACCTCTCCCCCTTTTATATTCCATCAGACTCTTTATACTTCAGTTTCCCAGCTGGATGCATCCTCGACTTGGTACTCTTCTCTTCTGCTTCCAATTTTGACTTAATCTCATTTTGTATCAAATCTCAGCATAAATCCTCTTGATTCGCTGAATACTTCATTTCAAAGCGCTTAAATTCCTAGTACCAGATTTTCTTTCCCATTATTATCATTTTTAGTAACACGATTCTATGCAATTTCTCCAATATTGACAATCAACCAGAAATATGAGTAAATTTGTCCACAACAACACCAGTTGGGCGAAAGTGGCCAGCGCAAAAGGCCTGAAGCCCTCCCAACCCACCAGGGAAAAAATGCCTTGGCAGAATGTTGACACACCCTCCCACCAAAAGGGTGAGTACAGCGCTGCACCTAGAGTTTTGCAATTTCTGCAAAAAATGGGCGCATATACCAAAATAGAACACTCCCAACCCCTGTCCTCCCTTGAGCATGGCCTTAGAATTATGGTCAGCGATACCTCCCTTGAATCATAGGAAAAGATGGGGGAGGCTTTCTCCATGACTTTCCCAAACAAGATCTCAGTATTTTATAAAAATTTTCAATGAGGATGGGTGGACATCAGGTTCATGTCCGTGGAAGAAGCGGCAGAAGCAGCAAAAGTCTTATTCTTTATAAAAATTAACAATGAAGACTGCACCATCCGCACAGTGCGCACACAATGGAATGAGGAAAATGACCTATTCATCATATTTGACAAACTCCCAAGCACCTTGCACCATGATATCCTTGTGGATGAGCTTTGTGGGGGCCTTGAAGGTTACGGTGTAATCAAACAGTTCAAATTTGAGAAATTCCCCCTCCTGCCCCACCTGTGTACAGGGAAGGCAATAGCCATTATAGAACCCAATCAGGAAGTGGTAGAGGATATCACCCTCATTCCATGCACGGAAACTATCAACCTTCCCAAATGGCAGCATATCTCGCCCCTTCCGCATCACACTGGAACACACCCCACCTATCTGCAAATTCTGCTCAGCTATAAGCCACAAAGACCACGCGTGCCCCATCAAGTGTGGGATTGAAGCACCAGAATTTTGTAAAGACAATATGGATGAAACAAGCCCAACTTTTGGCAAAATCAAGGACTCCACTTTCGCCTTCTATCTGGACAAAAGGGCTGATGTTGCTTTGGTTGAGCTTATTTCACACAAGGACCGTCATCGCACACAGACTGCCTGCAAGCAGGCCACAAGTTCCACCAAGACCCAAGCTCACACCACGATTTCCCTGGAACAGATTCAGGCGGATGCCATGGCAGCACAGCGGAATAACCAATCAGATCCCCCACATATAGCCCAATGCAACCATAATGATGAATTTTTTAAACACAACCAATAAAATACCTCCAACCAAGATGGAGCAAATCCACCTTGCACCACTGTGGATCCTCCCAGTAAAATCACATGTGATCAATGATGATATGGTTTATGTGCACGATATGGAAGACCATTTCAGCCAATCACAATGTAACAACACTCATGCACAAAACACAATCACCCCAACACCTAGTTTCTGCCCATCAAACCCACAGGCAAGCAGCGGAAAATTTTTTGCTGATGGGGCATGAGCCAACCCACGCCAGACCCAAACTCCACGGAGTAATCTGAGCCAGAAAAAACTAAACAAAACCGGTACTATGACCACTGACCAACACACTGGAACCACTCTGGCTAATTGGCCCCATACTCACAGTATGACCCACAATAAGGGAACTGGGTGACCTCAGTGGGTCGCCCCAGCATTCCTGATGTGCGGACTACCACAATCAATATAGGGACGCTCAACATTGCGGGAGCCAAGGCCCCCATGTCCTGGGCCAAAAAATGGCTTTTCTGCACAATATCCCCATGGACATCTTGGCTGTCCAAGAACCCTACTGTCCACCGGGGGAGGAGGAGTCATGGTCAACCATGCTCCTTCCAGCCAAATCCTTTTGGATGTACCACTGTGGGGTGGTAATTTGAACTAATTGTGACCCTCCAGTAAATATCTGAAGCACATGCTCCCAACTGGAGGGACGGCTGCTTCTAGCAGGTCTTGAGTGGAATGGAGAAACTTTTGCTGTGGCGTGTGTGTATGCCCCAAATGATCCAAACGACTGCCAAAACTTTTTCTCCAATATCCTCTCAGTCCCTTTCCCCAAGGCAACGTTTTTCGTGGGAGATTTCAACTGCTGGCTTAACACCATTACTGACCGCTGGCCCAAGTCTAAGGCTATACCCTGCAGCCACATGGAACTATGCATACTAAAGGCAACGCTGGGCCTGTGTGACACCATTCCCAAACAAGCCCCACCCTGGCCAACATGACGAGGCCCCACCACAACAATATCCAGCTGGTCTCAATGACCCGGATTGACCTGATGCTCACCCCTATAGACTTCCATCACCAGGTATCAGATTTTACAACAATGATTATCCCTTTCTCCAACCACTGGATGGTCTCAATTGCATTATCATCCTTGAAAAATACCAAAAGCCACCAACCTGGCACAGAGTTCACCCAAGCACCATCCATCTTCCAGAGCTTAAACTTTGAATCAAGATGGTGCTAACAACACAGCAAGAAAGATGACCACCCAATGGGAACCCTATTGCTGAGTGGGGAATATTCAAGGCTTGAGCAACCAAAAAATCCTGCCACCTGAATTCCAGAAAAACAGCTGCGATGTCCACGACAATCAACAAGGCTATCAGACAACTTCAGCACTTAGAAAACAACACACCTCACGAGGGATACCCCCAATGGGGCCGCCTGTGGTTCCAGCTATCTACACAGGTAAACTCCCTCTTTAGAAAACACCAGCTCTTACACCAAAGTATGCTACAAATCAAAATACATTTTATCTGGAGAAACTCACATGGCCCAATTTTTCTGCCATTGTAAACCAATTTTGACTTTGGCGACTTGCACACAGGTCCACCAAACAGATGACACACTGGCGTCCACACCATCCAAAATATCAGCTGAATTACACCAATTTTACACTGACCTGTACACAGCGGATTTTGCATCACCTTAAGAAATTGAAAAGTTTTTATCATCCGCTAATATTGACACTATAACTGATCAACCAGACCTTGCCAAACCCATCACTAGAGCTGAACTATGGGAGGTAATAAAATCAACTCCGCGCCACAAATGCCCTGGGCCTGATGGCCTTCCATATATAAATTTTACAAAAAGTACTTTGATTACATCGCACCAGTACTACTGGCAACTATGAACAAGTGCCTGGAGGACACAACCCTTCTACCTGGCGGCCAAGACGCATATGTGGTCACACTCTTCAAAAAAAAAGGAGACCAGCCAGACCTAAACAACTGGCGTCCAATTGCTCTCACCAATACCAATACTAAAATACTAACTAAATTATTAGATAAGCGTCTGGGTTGCATTTCTAAGACAGCCCTCTCCCCCATCAGTTTGGCTTCATCCCAAATATCTCAATTTGGGATAATATCCACACAATTGCCAACATCTGCCAAGCTAACCCCACAGGCGCCATTGCTTTCCTGGACCAAAAGAAAGCATATGACCAAGTGCATTGGGGTTACCTAGAACAGTGTCTAAAGGCTTTCAACCTACCACCCCGTTTTATAAACTGGCCCTCCTCCTAACGCGCTCAGCCAGGTTTGCAATCAGAGGCCCAGGTTTCTTAACCAACACCATCACCCCCAAAGGGGCCTCAAACAAGGTGACCCGCTTAGCCCACTACTATACAATTTTACCCTTGACCCCCTCCACCGCATTGCAAACTCAAAGCTCACTGGAATCGGGTTGGAGGGACAACTAACAACCAAAATGCTCGCCTTTGCTGATGACTGCGTTGTTGGAGTCTCAGGCAATAGGGATGCCAGGGCGATTGAGAGCATTATTCACCAGTATGAGTCAGTGAGTAACTCCATGCTGAACAAACAGAAAACAGAGGTTATTGTTATGGGCAAATTTAGTTTGAACTGGGCCCCACCCTCCCACCCTCCCACCACCACACAAACCAACCAACCACACATCCAACCACACAACAACGATCCAAGCCAATAAAACCGCTGTGTTTACCCTTTGCACACCACCCCGCCACCAACCCAGTCCATCATCTGGGCATATGGCTCAAAGCCGGTGGATATGCACTTGTCACCATCGAAACCAACATTTTGGGCAACATCACAAAAAGAATGACATGTATGTGGAGGAGTAAAGCTAGTTTAACCGGAAGAGTTGTGTTGGCCAACTCCCTGATCTTGTCAAAGTTATAATTTGCTGCCCATGCGGTTCCCTTCTCCGCCAACTTTACCATTACAGTCTACAAGCTCCTGCAGAACTGGCTATGGTCTGGTTACCGCGCACCTGTCAGGCTGGAGACCATGTACAGCCCACGGAAGGAAAGCGGGATGGGGCTGCTCAACTTCATGGAATGAGCAATGCAAATCCTCGGCTTATGGGTAGCTCTCACAACGTCACCCAACCCACCATCCCCTCACTGGGCTAAGGCAGCCTAAACCAACTTCGCAAGGGCACTACATCTAAGGTCCCCCTCCAACCCTGTAACTCTGATGAAGTACCTTGCAACACATCCAACCGCCACTGGACCACACAACTCCAACTGATTTTAAACGCATCCTGTACAGTTTAAGACAAGGGGATTGAGCTTCTCTATGCATAGCAATCTAAAAACATTCACCCTCAAACTGGTTACATGCAACTCCACAGGGGAAAAATGGTGACTAACGCGCCTGCCCCACTACTATCCTTTCCTCTATCCCGGATTAACTACCTAGACTACCAAAACGTCCCATATGACTTGCGCACCCAAAAGCAGGTGTGGGACCTCGTCACCTGCCTCTCTTATCCCCACAAGTGTGCTCCACAGTGTGGCGCTATATGCGCCATACGTTTAGAACAGCTGACTGCACCTTCTCAATGTTCAAGACATGCGCCATCTTAGCAGACCCAACACACTAGCACACCACCTGGAAGAGTGCCTGCCGTCCATGCATATCTGGGCCAACGTGATGCACTTGTTTAAACAATCACCTACAGCTGAATTCTGACTATCCCGCGATATCCTGGCACTCAACATGGCCTCGCCTATCCCCGAGACGCTAAGGGCTCTAATTGTGAGTATTGCAATATGGTCCATTCACACAATTACCCTCGACGCTTTCAATGGGATCCTCCACAATCTCGACCAAGTCATCGTCAGGTTCCACAGCCATTTAACTGACCATTTCAAAGCCTGGCTGTTTGGATCACTCCAACACAAATGGAAGAAACGGATGGGCAACTGGATTCCAATCTGGTTCCTTCGTTATGACATTGAAAACCTCACGGTCTTAATAGGCGGTACACCCTACTAGCCCCTGAGCTGCCATACCACTTAAGGTCTAGTCAACCACCACTCATGGCTCCTAGCCACACCCAAGTGTGCCATTTCGTATCTTTTGAGTTCCCTTTGTTTTGCGCTCTCTTCCCTCTTCTGTTTTCCATTTTCCTTTTCCCTACATATCAGATGTGTCTGTCCCCTAATCGGCCATCCTCAAATGAATAAAAATTCCCAGTACCAGTTCAATTCCAGCGGATCCCATCTGTTCTGCCATATTGACTTAGAGCTTATCATCCAGTCATATTGGAATCGTGACATTACCCCCTCCTTGACTGGATGATAAGTTCTTACTGTTTGTATGCTTGAAGAAACTTCACGTGAACTTGGTTGATAACCTGATCCCCAGCGGATTCCTTAATTGTGTAGACATCCATACCAGTCTTCTCATTAATCTCGAATGGGCCAACCCAAATGTCAGAGAGCTTATTTTTTCATCAGAATTCATGCTGGACATGGAATATTTTGTTATCTATAAAACAAACAATGGAAGACCACTCTGGCACTTCTGGTCAGCCGCCTGGTCACAGATTTTCTTCGCTAGACTTGTGGAGTAAGCTTCTGTTTGCAACTTGATTAAAGTATCCATAAATTGATTTAGCTATTGCTGGGGATTCACCCCACCAGCGTCCTCTACACACAAATATAGCAAGGCAGGCAGATCTGGATGTTGACCATATAACAGTTGAAATGGGCTCTTACCAGCGGACAAATGATAACTGATATTATATGTGAATACTGCCATGAGTAGGAGGGTGCTCCAAACTGAGGGTCGATCATTTACCAATTTACAGAGAATGTTCACCAAAGTTCCGTTAACACGCTCCACAAACCCAGTAGATTTTGGATGATATGGGGTGGTCAAAACCCCACGGATTGCCATCAGCTCGTTCACCTTTGGCAGAATGTGCGAGGTAAAATTGGTTCCATTATTTTTTAAAATGAATTGCGGGCAGCCGTGTCACTGTATAACACACTCCATGATGAATTTGGCAGTAGTAACCACGCCCAAATTGTTGATGGCCCTGGCCTCCACCCATCGAGTCAGATGATCTATGGCGACGATAATATTTGGACCAATTGGTACTAGTTGGAAGAGGTCCTACTACATCAATAGAAATGGTATGCCAAGTGAACTGGGGTTTGACCAGCTGATATGTAGTTCTCTTATGGAATGGTTTTTCCACTTGACACTAATGATAACAACTAATTGTTTCCAATATGTTGTAATGCATGCTCTCCCAATAGTTTCAGAATTACAACATCTCCAGTGTTTTCCACAACCCTCCATGGCCTACAGCCCGATGAGCATCCATAATTATTGCAGGTCAGCCTGAAGGCTCAAGGAAACTCAACGTCTGGTCGCCAATCCGCTTATATAGTTCTCCTTCATGTAGAAAGGTATCTTCCCTAAGACTATCTAGTACCTTGATCACAAGCAGCGGCTCATCCTGGTATTTATCTACCACCACCTTCTCATACATTTTGTTGGCTAGATCCTCTGTGATTGCGACTGTTGGCAGCCTGGAGAGACAATCCACATTTTGATGTTTTGCTCCTGGCTGATGCAAAATCTCGAAATCATATGCTTGCAGCTTCAACGCCCAACGTGCGAGCCGCCCTTTCAGTTCACACAGATTCTGCAACCAATGCAAGGAAGCATGGTCCATTACGACTTGGAATTGTACCCCATGCAGGTATACTCAAAACTGCTTGAAAGCGTAAATTACTGCTAAACATTCTTGCTCAGTAACAGTGTATATCATTCATGACAGTCAAAACTTTGACTACAGAAGGCAACAGGATGCTCCACGCCATCATCGTCCTTCTGAGATAATACTTCCCCTATAGTGGAGAGCGAGGCATCCATTTGCACTATCAATGGCTTATTGAAGTTGGGGTATTGCAAAATGGCTTGCTTGCTAACGCGGTACACAATACATCAAATGCGTTCTGGCATTATTCCGTCCAATTGAAAGAAGTGTTTTTCTTTGATAGCTCAAAAAGTGGGGCCTTGATGCAGCTGAAATTGGGAATGAACTGTTGGTAATACCCAACCATTCCCAGAAACACTTGAATGTCCTGATTATTCACTGGGCGAGTCATCCTGCTTATTGCTTCCAGTTTAGCTGTCTGCAGTTTAAGCCCATGTGAATCCACAACAAACCTGAGGTATTCTAATTGCTCCTTAAAGAGATGGCACTTTTGAGGCTTAATTTTAATATTAGCAGCAGCAAGGCGCTGAAACACTTGCTCCAAGTGGTCTAGGTGCTCTGTAAATGTCCGTGAAAACACATTGATGTCATCAAGGTAAACTAAGATGCAGGACAACTATAAATCACCTAAAATTGTATCCATGGCCCACTGAAACGTAGCTGGAGCATTACACAACCCTTGCAGCATGCGCTTCAGCTGGAACAATCCTCTCGAGGTGATGATCACACATTTATCCTGTTCTGTTAATGGCAATTTGATCTGCCAATACCCAGAGATCAGATTCATGGCGGAAAAATAGTTCGCCCTGCCCAATCAGTCTAACGCATAATCAATCCGCAGAAGAGGGTAAATATCCTTCTTTGTTATGTTATTGAGTTTACAATAGTCAATAACCACTCAATTCATGCCATTCTTCTTCTTTACAATGAGCACATGTGACGCCCACAGAATGTTTGATGGCTCTAGCATTCCTTGCTCAATAAGTTTATCTACTTCATCAGAGACAACCTCTTCCGCTGCTTTTGAACGTCTAATGGGTCATGAACAAGTGGAGGGTGATTCCTCATATCTATCCAATGTACCACCCCTTGAGCGCACCCCAGGTCATGATCATTATTAGCGAAAATATCCCAATACTTTTCAAATAAGACAATAGCCTTATCTTATTGTTCTGCTGATAATACCGTGAGCGATTCCTGTGCTACTACAGTCAGTATGCCAAACGAGGAGCGAGCTGGTAATTTGAGATCTTCCCATGAGCCAAAGTCATGAATATGACGAACTTCCCCTGATAGGAACAAAGTTTAGGTAAGCCACCACTTGGTGCCGCCTGATCGTTATTGTCTCCTTCTGTAGGTTCGTGAGCAGCACCTTCACCTCCCCATTCCCAGGAAACAATAACCCTGGAGCCACATGTGGTTTGAGTGCGAGTGCTGATGAGGCGCCAGGATTTCTCCATAAAGCCTCTTAGGGACTTCAATTTCGAGCCCAGTCCCTATTATGCCCTGGTGTCAAGATGGTAATCTTAAAGGGCGCGTTGCTCAAAGTGGGATTCCCTTATGCTCATATATCTGGTTGGGAAGGATCTTGGTCTGCTGACTCAGTCACTGGTAGTGAACAGGGATTATTCCATCACTGTATGCTAGATTGATCTGACTGGATGGACTGGATCCGTCTGGATTCCACCAGAGGAAAAATATACTGAAATTTGTTGACCAAATATGGTAAGGGTTTCTTCCGCCATATTTATCACAACGCCAACTTTCCTCATGAAAGCTGCACCAATTAACATATTGTAGTGGTTATTTGGCAAAACCACCGCTTAAGCAGACACCTGAACTGACCCAAATCGTAGAGGCAACATGATATATTCTCCTTCTGACACAATGCTGTGCGTTCCTGCAGTCCCATATACTACACAATGGTCCACGTCCGGGTTCAACATAAGTTTAGCCACCAACCAAGTGGAGACTATGTTCAAAGGTGCTCTTCGTGTCTATGATAGCGCAGATTTTGTGTTTTGAACGAATATGTCGCAATTAATACATTCTGAGTAAGAAGAATCATTGGTGTGTATTGCTTGTACGTTCAAGGGCTTTTTGCTACTCAAAAAAGAAGAAATGCCCTTGCTGACTTGAGGATACTCTCTAGTGATTTTCTCCACTGGAATGGCTATGGTAACCCCTACTAGGGAGTGATGTTCAGTGAAGGATCCAGTTTGCTAATGCCAGTCTGTTCCAGGATCTGCCACGCATATGGCTTCTGAACGTCCTAGTGAAGCTTGGCCTGATGGGGGCCTTTACTCATGGAAGCAGAAGCAGAGGTATCCAATGAAAGCTGCTGGTATAACACATAATTTGATTGAGGGTTAATTTCTACCCAAAAAGATGCTGGGGATTGTTGGGGACAAGTGATATCGACTTAGCGGAGCTAGAGCATCCCATCTCTACTCTACTTGAGCTTTTCCCTGCTCAATTATCCTAGTTGGCATTGCATACATATGTGGTTGACTAGGGCAATTGGCTGCATAATGCCCTCTTTGTCCACTCTGGAAGCAAGTGTTCATGAAAGGTGCGCATCTATAGTTTGGGGCGGAAGACCCAGGCCAATAATTGCTGGTAAGGTTCCAAGGTCGCGGATGTACTGGGGAAGCGTACCTGGGACGGAAAGGGTATATTGACTCATATGAGGGACAAATACATTCCAGCGGCTGACAACCCAGTCGCTGTGGCCTATACTCTGAAAGGGTTGGAGAGGGGGAAACAGCAATTTTTCGGCTACATTGGGGGCATTGTTTATGGTAAAGAGCCGCTGTAAGGCGTTCACAATCTGAATAAGTCTGGTATCCCCGTCCAACACATGGGACATAGCGTTATATAGTTCCCAATATAGTTTGACAGCCAACTTCAAAGCTATACTTACATCTTCAGTGGTTAAGATATTGGCCCCAAGCAGAACATGTGCTTCTGCCAAAAACCACTCAGCAAATTCTGACAGAGTTTTGTTTTGGTCAAGCTGTATAGTCATAAAGTTGGCTTTTCAATGGCACATCTTGGTAGCGCCCCTGAACAGCCGGATGATAATTGCTTTTACTTGTGCATAAGATACCAAGCTTTTTGGAAGATAGCAGGTCACCTGATCAGCGCTTTCCACATCCAAAGTGGACAGCAACAATTTAACTTTTTGTTGATCTGTAGCTCCTTCCACAGCAAGTTCAAACCGCTTAAAGTAACCATGTAGGTTCCCATCACGACTGAAAGGAGGTAATTTTAATATGAATGAATTGCTTTGCTCTGCAAACTGTTCGTTGATCAACTGTTGCAGCGTTTCATATTGTTGTTGTAATTTCTGGCGGACTCCCCTTTCTTTATTCAGTTGCTGTTCCACAGCTTGTATTTGTAAAAGAACTTTTTATCATATACTGCGAGCAGGGTTGCTGTTGGAATGGAGGAGGACTCCTCATTGTAGATTAATAGGCTATCTGGTTATTTTCAACTGTAGTTGCTTAGTGGGCCCCTGTAGTGAGCACCACTGTTAATTCTGGGCGTTTGAGCTTGATTCCACCAAGTTAGTTTTACACAGAGTATGAGCCACTGAGCAACCAAATTGTACAATATGAGGATCGCTAATTTATAATAATACTTAATAAAATATATATGGAGCTATTGCCCCTTATTTAGACCTTTATTTTAATATTAATTGCAGACTTATCTGCGCGCTTCCTCTCTTGTAAAAACCTCCCCCCTTTTATCTTCTAATAGACTCTTTATACTTCAGTTCCCCAGCGGATGCATCCTTGACTTGGTACTCTTCTCTTCTGCTTCCCATTTTGACTTACTCTCATTTTGTATCGAATCTCATCATAAATCCTCTTGATTCGCCAAATGCCTCATTTCAAAGTGCTTAAATTCCCAGTACCAGTTCGATTCCAGCAGATTCCATCCGTTCTGCCATATTGACTTAGAGCTTATCATCCTTTCATATTGGAATCGCGACAAGAAAGATCTTTTCTCTATAAAGTGTGCTATCAGCCAACCCAAAAATTACTTTTGAGAGCCGTTTAGCCACTTGAAAGAAGTAGTTACTACAATGTGCTAATTTGAATTGTTAGCGAAACAATATTTCTGTTAATAAGGTTCCCTTTTGTGAGTCTTTCTTGGGGTATTATCATTAAACATTATTTTATTTTTAAGTGTTTATAACCTGTGCACCTGAAATTTACGCCCCTGATCCAATTTCAACATTTAGTGCTCACTATAGGGGGCTCACGCCTTAATTACCTTTACAACAGTTTAATTATATATGGATATGATTGGCCTCGTTTGAAAGCTACCTTCTGGTAAAATTAGCACAACCTTTTATTTAACAAGGTAAGCTGGCCAGGGGACGGACATTACTGAAATAAAAACTAAACTAAAAAGTAATGTAACTAATTATTTCAAACAAAACGACCACTTGAGCAATTGAATGAAATGCACCAGAAAAACCAACCAACCAGGTGAGCAGCGGAAGCCACTTATGCCTCCATTGCAAAGGGGAAGGGGGACTGGGGGGCTCATCTTGGCGTCAGCTAACTCTTTCCAGAGTAGGGTTTGTGACAAGGCAGATAGCAAGGGCGTCAGGGCATCGGCTGTATGTGGTTCAATATCTCTGATGATTGGTACTTCCAAGTAATTACCAACCATAAAGATGGCAGTAATAATTGGCTAAAGCTTTTTTGGCTTTAATGTGGGAATCTGGTAGTTTAATGAATATGGTAGTATTGGTTTGGATAATCTTAGATTTCAGATTCTGTGCTACAGTTACATGTTCTGGATGGCATCGGTGACATTTTTGTGTAGTTGTTTTACATTAATCTTACTTTTTGGAGTAAGGTTTTGGGAAACAGGAGGTAAACTCCTCCTGCGAGCACCGCCACTGATTTGGTGGAAGCTTTGCGGAGGGGATGGTAATTTGGTATGGTAGCTTCTTCCACTGCAAGATGGCTGTCACTGTAGAATGGTCTGGCATTTGGATTTGGGGCATATAAATAAGGAGGGAATTCTGCATCCCATTTTTCATTGCAGAAAAAGTTAACTTGCAGCGATGGTTCTTCAATGATATTACCTGATTCATCAATTTCAGCCTTAACTCCCATGGTCTCTGGTTGAATTGGGGAAGTGTTGTATGGTTGTGATTTGGTTAATACATTAAATGAAGCTTGGAATTGAACTGGGGTCCAAGATGATGCTTGATTAGAGAGGAATCATTTGTGGCACTGGGGCAAGGTGGAGGCTAGTTAGTGGCTGCAGGTGTAGCTGCAGCAACAGGTTATGGGGGAAGTAGTTTTGTACCCCATACCAGAATTGGAGCGGGGTGGGCAGTGGATTGGTGGCTGTCAGACAAACTATCAGCACTGTCAGATGCTGCTAGATATGGGCACTTGCATTTTGAGTGGTCTAACTCAAAACAGGATGGACAAATCGTCCGTCCACCCTTGACGTGGACCCAGAATGGATGGTTGGGGTAGAGGGGATAGTGGTATGAGGGGGAATTGATGGGCAATTTTGTTTATTTTGGGGCTGATTGTGGCATATGTCTGAGGACCAGTGAGGCATATGGACCCATTTGGGACCACAAATTGTAGGTGGGTTGGAGCCATAGGCTGCCCAACCTTCCATCAGCTCCTGGTGGAGCACCTCAGGGGGAAGGTGGGTAAGTAAACTAGAGAACTGAACCACTAGAGTGGTGTCCGCTGGAAGCCAAGTCTGAGTTGTTAGGAGAAAAGTACCCTGGAAGACCAGGGGCACCGTTGCCGCAGTGGTGACATCAGCTTTGCAGGTGAAGCCAAGGTCAAAATACCCCTTATAGGGGCAGAAGTTGATAAAACAGGCAGGATACATCACCGCCTGAGCCATTTCATTAATGGCTTTATTGTTGTATGAGAAAGTTTCCCATATTTGACCCTAAGGCCAAATCATATGTTGCTCTGGGGGAGCACCATGAGGCAATGGGGCACAGCTTGGGTTCAAGCAAGGTGAGCGTCAAGATTCTTAGGAGGAAAGAATCATCCCAGGGATTTGGTGTGACTGAGTGAGCCAGTCTGAGCGCTTTTTCCTTTCAGACTGAAAATGGCAGAGAGGTTTTGCCGCTGCACCACACTGAGGCAGCCAGTAGGGAATCAAGTGACATCAGAGCAAAACTATGGTAGGCAATTAAGCTTTACTTTTAAATACATATAAATGCTCAAAAGTTATGTAAAGCGGAGAGAGTTGAAGAATTAGCAAAACCTACTGAAGCTGAAGTTTTCACCTCTGAGGATCAGCAGAACAACTTTGAAAGTGTTCACCAAGTACATGCTGATTTAAATGCCCACCTTAATCAACTATCTAATTTTTACTTGGCCATGATTGCCAAGCAATGAATTATCAAAAGTTATCAAAATTCATCAACGCCACCTTAACAGCCTCAATGCAGATATGTATGGAGCTGTTTAATCTGATACTGATTTACACCAAGCATTGAAGCCTTGAATCTTGAATTGGAAACTCAAGGGATAGAAGTTGAGGTCCCTTGTGAATTAAAACATCAACATGAAAGCGGAATTTCCTGGCTGCTAATCAAAAAGTTGATAATATGAAAATTTTGTTGCAGGTGGAATGCCATTGATGTGATTTAGTCTGTACAACCACTCCAATATTTTATTCTGTATTTAGATGAAGATTTCTATTCCTTGGGCCATGGTGCAAAATTAATCAGTCAAATTATCTTATGATAAGTTGCCTCAAAGTTAATTTCAAAATAGTGCATTAAGTTATATATCTTTGAGGTGGTTTGACCTTGGGACCAATATACCACACTGAGAATTTTTCTAGCCAGTACAGGTTTTGACTCAAAACCTGCACTAGGGGGAAGCAGCTTTACCTGCCAGGCTAACCACCCTTATAATACATAAAGCTATTATGGATCATCTTGATCACGCACCTATGTTTTTATATGCAGTTAGATAATGAGTTTTTCATCCTTATTACACCGCTGGCAATATCCCCCACTACTTACTATTATTACTTAAGGCTTTATAGCATTGTAAATTGAATCCTTTTTTATCTATCTATTTTCTCCCTTGCACTCCCAGAGTAAAACAGTCGTTAAGGGTTTGTCCCCAAAACTCCACACCAATGATTTCTACCATTTTCAAAAATATCTATGCACTGCTTGGTAATATACTGTGTAGCTTATTATGATGGGAATGGAAAATTAGAAGATCTTTACTTTCACCTAACTTATCTTAAGCTGTCTAATAAATATTTTTGAGATACATCCGCTATCCTCTGTATTTAGGGCCACTGTCTTCTTATAGTTTCTTTTATTTATTATAAAAAAGTACTGGACTGTGAAGTTTTAAATTGAGCATCAGTACAATTTCATAACAGCTGTCATGTATCTAATATGATGGACCATTTTAAGGGTCAATACAGTGCATCATCCGCTGATGTATTCAGTTATGAACAGGAACATCCTACATTGAAATCTGTTATTGAGGGCAACGAGAAGCTGAATACAAATAACTTGCCTATGGTTTATCTCCATTTTGGGCGTTGGAGCTTGCTCAGCCAAAAATTCTGGCAACACCTTTCCCTGAGCATTTGTACTTAATTATTTTTAAAAACTTTAGTCCAACCCACACGCAATACCACATGTAATCCTACTCAGGTTCCCTTAGGATTTTTGATGTGGGGCGCTCCAGGAGATCAAGAGCGTTTTACTCCCACTTCTCATTTTTTTCACTAAGAAAGTGAACTAGGAGCGACGCAGGCCCTTCAGCCCTGCAGCCATGAACCTTAGATTCGTGTTAACTCTATTAACTTACCAAAGTTTGACAAGAAGGTGAATGCGCACAATTTCATTAGTCTCTTTATAATTAGTATAGTCAGAGCATTTGAGAATGCTAAGTTGGACACGGTAATAAACTATCTGGACTCCATAAGGCAAGAGCTAGTTTACGCCTAAAAAACAGAAGGTCAGCATGACCTACCACAATGGCAAAGATCTTCTTATCAAGGAGTTTGGTGGGGCTGAGAGGATGACCACCTGAAATATGGAGTTTCTTAACATCTTTTTTAGAAATGATGAAACTGTGAAAGCCTTCATAAAGCTCTTTATCTAGAGGCAAAGATATTATCTATTTTTTAACATTATTAACAATTTTGACACGCATATTGCTCTGTGCTATGCCTTCAAGCCTTACAAAGAATTTTAACAGGCTATTATTCATATCTAAAATGAGGAAAACAATATAACTCATATGATAGACATCTCTGACAATGTGACGTCACTTTTTAGACACCCAGTAAGAGACTTTGGGAGCCTTGCGAACTGCAGCCTTAGGACATCTTCTTAAAGAAAGATTTAACTACACTGTACGGCACTTGTTCTGATAGGCCTGATATCTTTCATATTACTTGTCATCATTACAAAAAATTGGGGCACTATGCTAATCTCTTCTATAATTGAATTTTAAACCTAAAATTTATTTGGTAAACCCTGCGGATGAGGAAGATTTAGGAAAATATAGGGCGAAGTTAAGCAGTGATTTTTTACTCCATCTCCTCAAAAAATCCCAGATAATAAGAAATCCTTGAACTCTCCTTTTTTAAACAAAAGGATGAAAATGATGCCCCACCTCTGGAAGTTCATGAAGTTGTAGCAGATGATATGGTAGCAATTACCACTCGCTCCCATACAGAATGTGAAGCTAAGCTAGTGCAGAAAATAGTAGCAAAGCCTTATGTTCTACAGTCAGAACTGCAAGTGCTTCTCATACTCTAGTGATGTCCCAAAATTGGATGGGATATAAGTGGCCAGACCTATTGAGATTCTATGAATCCTTCCCTCAACTAGGTGAAATGATTCAAATTAATATAGTCAAGTTGAAACTTTTAGATGTCCATGCAATAAAATCTTCTATTGCTTTTTTTCTAAGCTTGCCTATATATTAATTTATTTGAGGTATGCTGACCAGGGGACGGACAGTACTGATCACAACACTCAAAATGGCAAAACAAACTACTAACCAGGTGGGAAGCAAAAACTGCTTAACCCACCATGGCAGAGGGTGAAGAGGCTTCAGGGGGTTGGTTTTCAGAAAGACCCACCTCGATCAAGGGGTGTTGGTTACAGTACCAGATCAGAGCAGAGAGCCAGGGCGTTGGGGCATCTGCATAGTGGGGGCTGAGGTCAGCGTAGTAGGAGTTTTCCACTTCTGCATCAAGATAATGATGGGAAAGTGTTTCAACAAAAGCTGTGAGGAGAACATCAGCTTCTTTGCGGGCTTCAGGAAGTTGGGTGAAAAGGAAGATAATGTGGCGGGTGATTTTGGCTGAGGGGTTGAATGAAGCAAGCGTTGCGACATTCATAACAGCGATTTCAGCATCATCAAATAGTTTTGAGATGTCACTTCAGGGAGATTCAGGGAAGTTGGGGGGAAGAATATGGTGGGCAGGCCATGATGGAGCTGAGCCACTGACTGGGCCACCGCGGTGCTTAGTTTTGGGCAATGAGGAGAGGCCACTGCAGCTAAGGCGAGCTGATGGTCACTTTGGAAGGGGGCTGTATTGGGTAGAGGAGCAAAATGGCGAGGGGTAGGGGTTTCATCAAAGTCAGGAAGGAAAAATTCTGCCTGACCATAATCGCCATGGCAGAGAGGTTGACTTATATGCTTACAAATGAGGATATTACCTGATTCGTAAGTTTCAGCCAATAGATCCCATGGATTTTGGTTCACTGGAATAGTGGCGTTTAAATTTGAGTGGGTAGGATTGGGTGAATGGGCAGCTGCTTGGGTGCAAATGTTGGTCCAAGCATTGCTCTGATTGGCTGGCGTAGATTTAGGTGGGAGAGTGAGGATGGAGGTTTTGGGTGGGGCTGATTTTCCATGTGGGCCCACTGAACGAGATTGGTGGGTGGGAGGGGGCAGCAAAGCGCCCCATACTGAACCTCCAGAGAGGGGGCTCAGAAGCTGCATCAGCGGATTTGGCCCTAGGGCACGCTCTTTTTGCATGGTTGAGGCCAAAGCAGAGGGAACAAATCTGCCTACCATTATCGACCCAAGCCCAAAAGAAATGAACAGGCGCTGCAGCCACACTAGCGCGGGGTGGGATTTGTTGGGCTATGGTAGGGTGGTGTGGTATGATGGTGGCTGTTGCACGAGGAGCAGCAAGGAGTTCTGCACCAGATGGAATGGCAAAGATGAGGTTGGGCTGAGTGCCATAAGCCATGAGCCCCGCGACCAACTGGTCATACAAAACCTGGGGTGGAAGGTGGGATGGGAGATTTGCAAAGGATACCACTAGCGTGGTGTCTGAAGGGAGGCGAGTACGGGTTGTGGGAATGGGGTTTTTTTATAAATTAGAGGAGTTTGTGCTGCCGCTTCAGCATCCTCCTCAGACCGGAACCCAACGTCAAAGTAGCCCTTAAAAGGGCGGAAGTCTATAAAGCCAGCTGGCGCAAAGGCTGTAGTGGCTAGGTCAATAATTGCCTTATTGGCATATGGGAACAAATGCCCATAGTCCACTCTGAGGCAATAGCGAATAGCAGAGCGAGGGAGGGCGACAGGATGGGGGCGAGAAGGGTGGACGCGCCAGGTGGAGCGCTAAGTCTCGTGGGGGGACAAAACGGTTGGAAGCAGTGGGTGGGCTGTTTGAACCCGTCCAAACGCGCTTGCCTGCAGGGCGGAAAACGCTAGGTGGGGGTGCACTGCTGCCCCACACTGGGGTGGCAGGCGGCAGAGCCAAGGACATCAAAGAATAGGTTTGGGTAGATGGCTGTGGATAAATAAACTTAAATTTAAAATCGCTTAAAAGTGACTTTGAGCGGTTAAAGATAAGTTTGCCTATATATTGATATCACAATAAATAGGCTCAAAGTTAGAGCAAATTTAGACAGTGGGGTACCAGTTAATATTGTGTTCAATAAGCTTGTGAAGAATTGAGCCTCATTCTGGAAATTGATCATCGGAATTTATGCCTTTGAAGGATTCAATACATATCATCTTAAGAAGCCTAAAGTACTTTGCTTCTTCAGTTTAGCTCCTTGTTAATAATATCCTTCCATCGGTTTTCCATATTATTATGACTTCCTCATAAGAACCTCATTTATAAGTACCTATGGAGTCAAAAAAAATTTATAAAGCATGTTGGAGATACTGGGACAAAATTTTCATAATTTTACATTGGAAGGATGAGACCCCAGCGCCTTAAAATTAGGGGTTCATTAACCTTGCATTCAAAGATAGTGATGTAATTAGTTATCAGAGGATTTGTAACCATATGTGGAAGTTACCTAACCAAATTAAGGAAACTAATGGTATTCTAATATTAGCTAATTTAAAGCTGTTTTATTCTAGAGGGCCATCAAATGATATCAGGGACATAAACTATTCAATTGTTTTAGGGACTATATGGCGAGAAATTTTCCTCTTCTGCCATTTTAACCTGGAACCAGTCACTGTGCCTGGGTTACCTTTTCAGACCATGAGGAAATGCAGGTGCTGCTAGCTAACCTGTGTCCTTACTCTATTAATATTAGGTGACATCAAATTGTTGCATTTGTTCACATTTTGCCTGTGGAGGAAGTATCAAGTATCCATGATTTTAGTAATTTAGATGAACTTCGCCTGGGTGGCCATTAGGGACAATTGGTATGTTCTTTGGTACCTTGGAAAGCCTCTCTGGGTTAACTGAGAAAAAAGGACCAAAAGCTGGCTCTTTTTGATATAAACGGTTTTATTTTTGCACAAAATGACAATGATTTGGGTTGTGCACAATTTATGCTACACCATATTGATACTGGTAGTCATGCGCCAACTTGCCTCGTTCTGATTAGATGTTTAAAGACAGAATATGTAGTCAACATAGAAATTACCAAGCTAGTGCAACATTGATGCTAATTCCCTCCAAAAGTCCTTAAGCCTCTCTGTTGTTAATTATCAAGAAAAAAGATGGTTCAAATCACGTGGTAATGGACTACTGAAAGCTGAACAATATTACCAAAAGAATTTCTACATTTACCATGGATAAATGATGTGCTAGACTGTTTAAGTGAACTGCAATGCTTTTCAGCCATGGATTTAATTTATGGATACTTTTAGATAGAGCTTCCAAAAGAAAAGCAGGAAAAATACGCCATGATTATGATCCAGGGCCTCTTCCAACCTACTAGAATGCCATAGGGGCTGTGAAATGCCCTTAAGACCTTTCAGTGGTCTATGGGTAGAATCCTTGCCGTTTCATTGAATTTTCTGTGTTCAATTTTATTAATATGATATCAACGTTTTTTCCACAACGTTTATAAATCTTAATCACTTAGAAGAAGTTTTCCACCATTGTGCCAGGGGTAATTTTAAGATCAAGACTCTTAAGTGTAACTTTTTTGTGGGCAGCTAGAATATTTGGGGTTTGTCATTGATAAGCATGGCTTAAAACCTTAGACGACAAAGGTTGATGATTTTTAACGCATGGCACTACCAAGTAGCAAGAGAGACGTTCAGGTGTTCCTAGAAATGATCAGCTATTACCGCTAATTTTTTTATAAAATTATTAAAATTGGCGAGCCTTTATTTCACTTATTAGAGAATGGAGTACCTTTTGAGTGGACTGAGAACTGGCAATTAGTCTTTGATGAACTCAGCTTTACCTCGCCCAAGCGCCACTGTTGATGTACCCCAAATTTTTTAAAAACAATTCATAAAAACAGATGATCTTCTTATCGCCATTGTGCGGTGTTATCACAAGTTAATTCTGATAGGATTGAGCACCCTGTGGCTTGCTGCATATGGATGTTAGACGTCCATTAACACAAACATATGGTAACTGAGTAGGAGTGCCAGGTGTTCATTTATTCATGTAAACAATACCACTTTTACATTCATGGAGTGCATTTCACCATAGTAACTGATCATGCCTCCCTTTTCTGGTATAAAATTTGAGGGATTAAGAAGGGAGGTTGTCTTGATGGGCTTTAAAATTACAAAACTATGATTACAAGATTTGCACTATCATGGCATAAATCATTAAACTCTGATGAATTATCTTGCCTGCCAACCATGGCCTCAGCAGCTGATGCGTGCAATTAATTTATTTTTAAAATACTAACCCAACAATATGACTATGAAATGGAAGAAGTTCAGCTTATCTTAGAGAATTTAGAGAAGAACACCAATGTAAAAGATAGGAAGCTTTATAAAGTGATCAACACCCACAATATTGGGTACCCCAACTAATAGAATGAACCAATTTATACCATTGGGGCTTACAAGGCGACGGGGCATGGGGGTTTCATGAATATGCTTGAGCTATTGAAACAGCACACTACCGGAAAATCAATGCATCTTGATATATATGAGACCCTCCACTGTTGTAAGGATTGCCAAGTAGATGGCCTTTATTGTAAAGCCACCTCCTATTAATTAGTTAGACACAACTTTTCCTGGCATACCATCTCTATTAATGTTTTTCCCTCTGGCAAATACTTCTGGTCAGTTTATATATTATCATGGACATTGATCACCTCAACAAGCAGGTGGAAGCCAACATGACCAGGGACTTATAGGCCACAACAGCTACGTTTACCCTAGAGATATAATTTTTGGCTTGAATGCCTTCATTCTTTTGACGGACAATGGGACTAGCATTAAGTCTCAAATGATTTCTAAGCTCAATGAATTGATGGGTATACAAGAGTTGTTATTTAGACCCTAGAATATGAGACCAACAGCTTTGTGGAATGAGTAAATGGTATCCTATGTGGAATTTTACATTAGATAATTATGTTCAAGGTGTCCAGTAAGAACCGTTTCTTGCCTTCTGCCATTTTTTTCAAATAGTATCACTTATCATTTGGCCACAGGCCACCATTTTCCTTACTTTATATGATGCAACTGGAGCTTCCCCCAATTTTATATTTGTTGTTTCACCAAGAGGAAACGAGTTACACCCAGTATTTTGGAATGTTGATGCAGACTTTATCCAGCTACAAAGCGCTGAATATTCTAATGCGCTGGTTTGGAAAGTATTATCTTGCAAACGTGAAAAATAAGGCCAGTGCATTTACCCCATTTGTCTATAGGGGAACTGGTATCTGTATTATGATAACCATAGGTTTGGACAAACTAGCAAATTGGAGCACATTTGGAAAAGGGCTTTTAAGATCATTGAGATGACAACCATGAATGCCTACACTCTGAAGGATCCTGTTAAAGGTCACCTTGCTAACTAAAATCATTTGAAGTTATTAATGATATATTAGTGCTGTTCTGGATCAATGGTTATTAGTTTTCAATGAGTTAGTTGCCCCCCACAAATATATGCTCCCTGATGTTTAGTCAAGTGGTAAGAAATGTTGTAGATGGTTTTACCAATCATCTGGTTACTACAATGATTTCCTTAGTTTTATATTTAGACTAAATTTTAGATACAGGGCCAATTGCTTAGTATATTCTCAGCACCTGCAGCCACCAACTTTATATGTAGTGGTCAACTTTGTATTAAATTAATGTTATCAAATATGATGGGGCTCTTCATTTTTTTAGCTTTTATGACAGATGATCAAATCCTTAATCCCCGCCAATGCAACTTCTATTTCCTTTATCATTAATCGCCAAAGCCTATGATTTTGGTTTTCAGGACCCTGTTATTATTCATAATCTTAGAAATTTTATTTGTCCCGCGATGTCATAAAATATCATTAATAGGGACCCTGGTTCTCTGATGTCTTTCCACCAGTATTTTGATGGCAATCGGAATATTGTCCTATTATGGAAATGCATCAAGCCCTAAATTTACTGTTCTGACCTAATTTGAAGGTTACTCCTTTAATATACCATTCTTTATTGCTGCTTTGCAACTTTGAATGGAATAAATCATAAATCAAGTAGAGAAGATAGTATATATAATCAGGGTGGTCATTTGTTTGGGAACTTTTTTCCTATGGAGTGTGCTATCACCCTAACCCAAAGATTACTTTAGCAAGCCGTTTAACCACTGGAAGTAGTGTATTTTGCATTTTACTTAATTGATTTGTTAATAAGACTTTATTTATGATTTTAAGGGTTCATTTTGTGATGTTTAGCCAGCTTACTAACATCAAACAGTACCTGGTATTTTCTGTGTGTTTAAACCAGAGGCCCTGAAATCAGACACACCTGCACTAATTTCATTTTTTAGTACTAGTAGAGTCCAACCCAAAATGGGGGACATCTACACATCTTTATTTGAGGTAAGACAAACAAAGAGATTATCATTAGCAAAAACTTTCACAATATGAAACCTCAGTTATAAGCTTAGGAAGCCATATCAGATGGGAAAAAGGCTTTGAGGATGTTTTTATCCAGCGCCCGCTTCAAATGATAAGCCATTTCAGACAAAATGGGGATAGAGGATTCCCTGCACCAATTCCAGCACCAAGTATCCCCTTAAAGAGACTTATTCAAATCGCTTATACTCAAGTCCACGCGTGGGGTTTGAAGTCTTTCCCTAGGTCTCATCTTGAAGAGTGTAACTTTAGGAAAACTCAGCTATAGGAGTTAATTCCTAGACTTATGGAAGAAACCCTTCTGAAAACTCTAATTTAATAGTAGCATTATCAGTAACATTGAGCTAACCAGCCAGAATAAAATTTAGCCCTTACTGAAATGGCTAGTGTCATAATTTTGGATAATAAACAGATAAATATTACTTCTCCCAGAACAAACATCAATGAGTCAACTACTGAGCCTTCTTGATATAACCTGTCTCTGAAGGTGCAATTAGAAATTTCAATCATTAGTTATCATGCGTACAGGAACCAAAAGATATTTTTTGGGATTGGACCTGAAGTTTTCTTCTACTTGGAAAAGAAAACTCCTATTAATGTGGTCACAAGGTCATTGCCAAAGAATAACAATGAGGGCCTTAACTGGGCAGTCAGTAAAGAATGTTGTTGAAGATCCAGGATTCAAGAAATATGGAGGTCTTCTTGACAGCGAATCCCTACTAACCAATATATCAAATACTTTTAATTCAATCAAGTAGTCTGTTTATCCCATCTTTTTGTTTTCATTGACTGCTCTGCTAATTTACATCTTTAAGTCCCAATAGAACCTTAGCATAAGTTTAGAGAACTGATAAACTGACATAAGTGGTGCTCACTACAGGGTGCTTCAAGATGTACAGTGAAAAAACTTAACAAAATGGATTAAAATTAAAAAGAAAGCCAATCCTCTGACCAATTGAGAAGTGTAACTTGATGAACCAGCACGTATCAAAACAAATTAGCTCCTTTGAAGCCTAAAAGCTTGGAATTTGGGCCACATTTCAGTTTACCCTACCCTCCATTGATCAAGCTCAGTATTAAATTCACATGTGAACATCATTGAAATTAGCAAAATACTGAATGGTGTATATTTCATGGGAGGCTGTTCCAGTCATTCCCAAGCCACCTCTGTGCCTTCTACAATGAGAGACTTTTATAACACAGCTCTACTTAGCTCAGGAGAACTTTCCCTGGAACCAAACTTTATCTTCAGAGCTTTTTCAACCAGCCATAGATTACATCCTACAAGTGATTGGTCTACATCATCATGAATTAGCTCAACAATTGGGACTTACCCAAACCTGCATTTGGATAATGTCAATTTCTAAATTCTGCTTCTTCATTTGTCCATGACAATTGGGAGGCCATTGTGAACAATTGATGGATTAATGAAGATTAGAGCCAGCTTGCTTATGCTTGATAATGTGATCTCTGGTTAACTTGAAGACCCGCTTCATCAAAATATGCTACTCCTCAACTCCTCTGGAGTCAATGATTAACTAAATAAAGGATCTTATTCAGTTGCACGACACTGTTACCAAAAGTTATCCTTGAGTATTAGCACCCCTTAATGTGAATAACCAGAGGAGCTAGAAAGTCCACGCAGACCACAAGGGCCATCAAGTTTTTTTGGCTCTAACTCCCAAAAACTCAACAAAGCATGGAAACAAGACATCTTAACTGCACTTGAAGCTATAAAAGATTAGATAAGAAATATAGATCTTGGATTCAAGCTCCATTTTGGATGGGTTACTGCTTGTTATCAGAGTTCTTCTCTATACCCTGTTGGATTTGATAGAAATTTAAGAACAAATGCCAAGCTCATTGAAAAATGTATCTCTAAACTTGAGCAATCTTTACATAGTTTTGGGACTCGCTTAAGTGATTATAAAAACTGGCTCTAACTTCAATGTGCCAATATACAAGCTCTGAAGAAACAAGTAGACCTCAAGGACTTTTTTCGTCTCTCTAAATTATCATTGGGAAGAAGTTCAAGAGGACTTGGGAGCATTGAGATGACAAAATGAATCAACAATCCCCCTCAAGACTATGCAGAACCAAGATTTCTAAGCCTGCACCTGTTCCAGCCATCAATACTTTTTCCACACATATTGTGACTAACTTTAAACCTAACTTTAAGGAAAGATTTACTCCAGGTCAATAAAGCTTCGCCTCCTTTTTGTATGATTATGAGAGTTCAATGGAGGAATCCACATACCATCAAAAGTAAAACATACTTATTCCAATTTGAATAGCACAGCTATGAGATCATGAATCCTCATTAAAAGGAATGCTAAACCTAGAAACAAGTACGTACAGCTCTTTTTAGAAGTTCAGGAGAAACCAGACTTTGGAAAACAAAAATCTGACATTCATGGTCATCCATCTAACCAAAGTAGAAGGTCCTACGGAGTTCACCAGCTAAGCTATGCTCAAGCACAGCTGTTAGAATTTCAGATGACCACATAATCCGACCTTCTACCCAATTAATAGATTTTACAATTAAGTTATAATCATATAGGATCAGAAACTTTGGCCAATTGATGGGATTATCCTTGAGCATCATCCCCAATGATATTAGAGGTCGCGGACTAATGATCTATCATCGGGAATCATCCTCAATGATATTTGAGGTCACTGACTTATGATATTATTGTTGTTAATCATTCCCAATGAAATCAAGCAATAGTTTGGTATGGTAACAACACTGATGAATTGTAGGGAATCGTTAAGAGTAGAACAAATTGAAGTCATCAAAAGCTACCAAAACGTTCAAACGTCAAAGGAAGAGTAGAATCATCATTGGCCAACACAATTGGTTTTGAGTCCCTAATACCAATTGTTTGGTCGCTGAACACCTAAGGATTATGCTGCCTAAGAAACTCAAGGCAACGTTACACAAACAAGATTCTGTGCCTAACACTTAGGGTCAAACTAGTATAGGAGCACAAATAATTCCCAGAGGACAGCCGAAAAGTTGTGTGCTGATTCTAACTATAAAAAACCCAAGTTATTCTCTAATAAAAGCAGATTAAAACTTGATATTAACTTGGTTGTAATAACATTGGTTGTTTAAACATTACTCTTAAGAGAAGGGTGCAAGGATCAGATATCCTAAAGTTGGGTTTATCAAAATCTCCTCTTGGCTCTGCAAGAAAAGAATAGGGAAAGTGTTCCCTACCAGTACAAAAACATCTTCAAGATGAAGAAGCGTCAGTTTAGCGTTGGACTTTTCACTCAATGTGGCTTTTGGGCAATCACCAATAATAGTCTTCATACTATTATTGCCCCAGTCTATCAATTTTAATCAAATAATCAACGCAAGGATCCACGAATCTGTGTAGCTGAAATCTAGGACCAGAAGCGAGCAACCATCCAAGCCTAAGATTTTAACAACAGCCCTCAGCTAACACCTACTAAATCATTCTGGATGACGCTATAAGTGCTTTAATTCTGGCCTTCAATATTATCCTGAGGTATAACTGCATATGTTGGGCGAAAGAGTAACTTCACTTGTATCTGAGAATTCAATGAGGCTATAAAATAAGATCCCAGCTTCCACCTTGTGTCCAAAGACCTCTGTCTCAGCCCCCTAGCTGGCTTCAAGTTCACGTTGTCAATAATTAGAAAAACTTTGATACACTGATGCATTTATTGTAACAGATTACTCTATAACACCAAGGACTTGTTGGAAGAAACTTACCAAAGAGGCGGGAAAAAGAAGTCACTATGAAGGATGAGGCGCTTCATGCTGACACCCCCGTACCACCTTGAGAAACTTTGTAATCTCTGCCATGTCTGATGCTGTTGTACATGGGGGATGATTTTGTACTTGTTGTTATAAACTCAATACTGCTAATTCTTTTCATATGAGTCTCCTATGTTTCTTAAACTGCCCCCTCGATTTAGGAGCTTGACAACACGAGTTTCTGCATTAGTTTATAAGGTTCTGTTCACGCCATTGTCACCAGGTGATTACCCATGAATGTCATTTTATTAAAAGTAATGAAAACATTAAGATATCACTGATTTACCCCACAATATGGGTTATGGTAAAGTGGGACCACAGTGTGTTCAGTCCATTGGGGCCTACTCTTCGTTACCTATCCATTCTGGAAAGTTGTCACTGAATACCTCAGCAGTTGCCCAAGATAACCTCAGTTACGCCGCCTCCTCAGGACCCAGTTTCTCCATGAATACTCAACCATCATACACTATGATGATGGATTTATATCCACTTGGGGCATAGGGTACCATTGTTGTTTGAGACCTCTCAAGGTGCCATGTTGGAGGTCAAATCTTAGGCCTGCCTCATGGAGAGTTAAAATCAAATTGGCAGCATTTACTATCTTCTGAGGGTATCTTGGGTGCGGGTACTCCCGCCTGCAATAGATGGACTAGAGGGCATGCCTATCCACCTACTAAAATTGACTACTACACCGCTTAAAGTCTCAGGTCCACATCAATACTAGGTACATGTCAGTATTCTTCCAAAAGTTTAATAGATGTACAAGGCGTGAATAACCCATCCATCAAGGAAGTCATAACCTGACCTGAGATTTTAGATCCCACTTATGCTGTATTTACCTCAGTGCTTCTGGAAAACCTAGCCAATAAATCTAGAACAGATGGGCCAAATACTCCAGCCGTTTATGTTCACTTACTGCCTTTAGAAACAATTGATTATGTGCATAACATTGGGATTATACAGGATTTTGGGCTATAATGTTTCATACAGTGGCATTAATAGATGGTTCTATTGGGCGTTATTTAACCAGTAAACAACGTAGCCAAATTGAGAAGTTCTAGAGGAGTACTATGACCTTTTCTGACCTCCACCTATGACTTGGAAAAATTAGTTGTGTCCATAATCATGCTAAAACTGGAGATGCTAAACCTATATGATCTCATCTTTTAGGAAAAGAAAGGGCAAAGAAGCTCAGGCGACTGTTGAGCTTAAGCAGTTCTTGAAGGCTGGATTGTTGGTGCCTTCCTGTAGCCCTTGAGCCTCTAATATTCTATTAGTTCAAAAGAAAGACTATATAAATTTTCTGGTGATGGACTATTAAAGGTTCAACTCTATTACTAAGAAGGACAGCTACCCTTTTACTCCGAAACAATGGCTCTAACCACTTTCTTGCCAAGCCCATATATCATTCTGCGTTGTATATTACTAGTGGATACTGGCAAGTAGGTCTGGAACCCAAGATTGATCAAGTGCGCGCTCATTGCTAACAAGGGGCTATTTAAAATAACTGGGATGCCCCAGGGCCTCTGCAATGCGCCACCACATTCCAACGTGCAATAAACTAGCTCCTGAAGTCTTGAAGCTGTCCTGTGTTCTTGGCTACCCTAACAACATTACTGTATTTTCAATAATTTTTAATGGCCATCTGGAGAATCTTCATGAAGTCTTAAATTGTCTGTGGAATTCCTACATTAAGCTCAAGCCCTCAAGTGCTCTTTCTTTTTTGTCCAAGGTGGAATTCCTCAGTACACAGTCTCAAATCTTGGAATACAGCCCATTCATGATCATTTGTAGCCCTTGAGATAATGTTGCGGCTTTCACTTTGATACCCAAATCGAAGCAAAATCTGGATTTTTTTAAAAATAAAAAAAACAACCACTCATTCAAGCCAAAACTTACCAATGTTGATGCAATTGACGCCTGCTGCCCCAGCTTGAGGTTGTGGTGCGCCACCATCTGGCATCTTTTAGCTGCTGCTGAAGCATGCATGGGCAAGCTCTGCTAGCCCTCCCAATGCTACCAGGCGTTATGTCCCCCTCAGGACTTGGCTCACCACCTCGCAAGCTCTCAGGTGGTGCTCTGGAGCCCTTTTGTGCTCCCACGGAGCAATTTGTGTTTTGGCCTCTGGGTCAATATGGGAATACTTTCCCATATTCAAGTGCAGCCATCATTGAGATGGCCACAGTGGTTTTCAAACCCACTAGATTTATTGACTTCCACCCCTTTAAGGGTTACTTTGACCTCAGCTTCCACTTAGAAGCTGATGCAGTGGCAGCAGCCATGCTGCAAATCATTTATAAAAAAACACCATTCCCACCATTTGCACCTGCCTCCCGGATGAGGCCACTTTGGTGGTCCAGTTCGCCAGGTTGCCCTCTTTCCTTTCCCCTGAGCATCTTTGACACAAGCTCATGGAGGGTTTGACCATTTATGGCGCAGAACCAACGTTGCAGTTTATGGTTCCCAATGGTGCAGATCAGTTGGCAGGGCATCATGCCTTTGCAACAATCTACCCATTTCATCGCGACTCTCACCTTGTGATTCCCCCACACCATGATCAGATCTGCCCCTGATCACCCATTCTGGGCGCGCATCAAAAATGGCCACACCATTTGCCCCTTATGCTTTGAGCTTGACCACTTAAAGTGTAAGTGCCCCATGGTTTGTGCTTCCACCGCATCCACCACTCAAGGCTCAGGCGCCACCCCAGCAGCTTCCTCACCCCAATTTTTGAATGGGGCTTGATCCTCCCACCCCCAACATCGGGGAATTCTGGTACTTCTTCCAAAGCGGCGGCCAATCAAAATTTGAAAAAATATAAAATTTTTGAATATTTGACCAGATTATGGAATACTCAGTCAATGGCTGAACCAGTTTCAGCTGAGCTTCAATGGTTGACAGCATGTGGCCAATCAACTTCGGCCACAACCCCAATTCCTGTGGCTGGCCTAGCACTGGCCAAATCAAATCCATTCAAGGCTCTCAAATGGATTGAGGAGGACGGACAGCTGTGCCACGTGAAACCAGATTTTTCTTTGGAGGAGTTCTTTGTTGACTCTCATGAATCATATTCCCACCATTTTCGTCCAAAAAACGAGTTTCCCATTTACAAAAATATTAATGAAATGGCAGTTGTGGCTGAAACTGCCCCAGCCAACACCCTCCTCCACCAGTAACTCCATGGGGCAATGGAGCCCCTTGTCAAGGGTATTCCTATCTCCAATTTTCCTCATGATTTTGAGGAAGATGCAAAGTACAGAATTGAGGAGTTTGCTTTCATTGTGAGCCATGCTTGCATCAATGCAGCAAAAATTCTCTTTTGACCCCAATTATCCCAAACCCTGCTATTGCATCAAATCATTTACTTGTGTGCCAGCTCTCATCATTTTTGCTGAGCATAAAATTGCTCAATACATTGAGGTAATGGACACCGCTGGCCTCATTAACAAAGAAAACCCCCAATTATATCTTATTATGCCTCATGTCGCTGATGCTCTCGCCCCAATGCTGTCTGCCATGGTCCGCCAGCTAAAGCGGGCTCTGGACAAAAGTTTCCCCAAAGCCTCCTCGCCATCTGATTTGGCTTCCTAGGCTGATAACCTAGGGGCTATATTAGGATCTTTTTTAATTTTTGATAATTCCTTTGTTTGGCCAATTTGTGAATAAAGATGTGTGGTGGCTCCCCTTTTTTGGGTTGAGCACCACTAGTACTAAAAAGAGAGAATGTTGCGCCATAGAGCCTCAGGGCTATCCAAGTATTCCTATGCATAATGGGCTATTATTGCCTTTTTACTTGGTTCATTGATCTTTCTGAAGCTCTCATCTAAATCCTGTAGAAAAATATACCCTTTAAATGGCGGCCTGAGAAGGAACAGGCTTAAATATGTTGAGGACTACCCTTTATAATAAACTCATTATAGTTCATCTGCAATTTGATTGGCCATCACTGTTGTTCACTGATGCCAGCGATGTGGCAGTCAAGGATATCTTAGTGCAACACAACAAAGACCAAGTTGACCATCTAGTGTCTTACTACAGCAAGACCTTACGTAAAACCAAAAAGAAACACAGTACCATTTAATTCAAGTTCCTTTATGTTTTATTAGTTATTAAACTTCCTTCATAACTATATGGAAACCAATTTATCATTATCCAGATCATGTCATACATCAATGGTTACAACAAATGAAGGACCTTGATGGGCATTTAGCGAGACAGGCAATATTATTTCAGAATTATTAACTTTTACATTGTTCATCACATGGGGGCGATACATTAAGATGCAAATGAGCTCTTATGGATGCCAGTTATAGCTGTCTTAACGCCTGAAGAGGAACTATTGTATGAACTAATCGGCTGGCCTGTAAAGTGGAACTTAGAACCCCCAATATTCAAAATGTGTTATGTAAAATGACAAAATATACTCAGATTAAATAAGTAATGCTATATAAGAAATTGAAAGAGAAATTGCTCACTTACATATACCTGTATTATCAAACTGATGCCATCCTTGAAGAAAATTCAACTGTAGGACACAGAGTGGTAAAGAAGCTTAAATTAGTTGAGAAAATGTTGTTATTGGTATCATATGGTCATAACATCCAAGAAGATTTAGAGGCCTGTCTAACTTGTAATACACAAGATTGGGCCTTCCCATGGTATCAACATCAAGTGGTAGCTCCTTCAAACCCTTTTAGCGCTGTCATAATTGATGTGGTAAGCCTTTTTTTCAACCGGTTTACATGGGACTAAGAGTATACTATTAGCTTTAGAACTTTGCCAAATAGGTTGAGGCGTTATCCATTCCAAATGCCACTGTAAAGGCTATGGCCTTAAAGCTCATTCAAACTATTTTCACTCAGCATGTGTTAAATTATAAGCTATTACCCCAAATGTAATGAACTGGATAGACTGATAGCTCCAAAAGTTAACTGCACAGGTTTGGTATGTTTATAATTTTGAGTTGCTTGATAGTAAAAGATATGTGATTGATAATAGTATGATGACTATTATCCATAGTTGAATAGATAATCCTGATGTGGTCCAACGCTGGACCTGCAATTATCCACAAAATACTGGTGATGTCAACTATAGGGGCTTCTTCCCTGTTCCTCCTATCTTGATCCACTCTCAGATTTAGAGGTTTCTGGCCTTTATTTTCGTCAAGCTGAGTCTTCAGAAATTCCCATCTAAAGTCTGGTTCTCTTTTAAGTATCCTTGATCCTTACTTTTTGTATAAGAAAAAGATTTTATGACTATTGTATACAACAATAATTTACTGAAGATGAATAAAACTAATGTCCTTTATGGAATAACCTTTTATTTCAAAAGGATAAATCTTTTTTATTAATAAGAATTGATAGGGAAATTATAAAGGGAATTTGGCACCCAACTTCTCAGTTGTCTCCTCACCCATGAAACGGCAGCTGTTGCCATTGAACTTCACTATGACGTCTTACCAGAGATGGTCTTATCCATCAGGTTATAATTCCTCCATCGGACATCCTTGAGACCTGAAATGCAAAGAGCCAGAAAGTGTGTCACTAACATTTTCCACTTGATAAAACTTTTCTTTCTCGTTGCAAACACTTTTGCAACCCATTCAATTCAAAACTAAATCTAGCTTGATAATCTCATAGAGGGGATTAGTCTGCGCCCATGTCTGGGAGCAGTTGGGCAAGCAAGGCAAGAGGAGCAGGCGGAAGGCCCGCGGCCTCTAACGTTCGAAAACGCCCCAGAGAATCTGGCGGAATAGAAAAAAATCTAAAAAAACTGGTGGTCACAATTTCCCCGAAGATCCTCACGTGGCAAGCACTATGCAACCAGTACATCAACACGCCACATTCCCAGCCACTTTTGTCGGTGGAATTCAGAGTCTGTGTGTATCTGGACATCCAAAAAATGGCCCTATGGGAAAAATTTTGTGAAGATGTACACAAAATTTTCCTGACCGCGGTGTACGTTGCATCTCACTCCATGTTGTGCGGTTGGCTGGACCTAGGTTTTGAAAGCAAAATAGCAGCAGATGAGGCTGCAGCGGTGCACATAGTGGTCAACCTCCCTGAAGGGCAATGGGTCATCAAAACTAAACGCACCAGATGGACAAAATCAAACCAAATTTTCCTCACATTTGACTTTTTGCCTACTACGGTAAAAAGTGACATTTTGGAGCTCTACCTGAAAGATGGTCTCACCATATATGGCGAAATACAATCTTTCAAAATGCAACGTTTCATGCTGATGCCACACCTGTGCACTGGCAAAGCCATCGCAGTTCTGACCCCAACCGAGGAGATTGTGAAGGACCTAACCCAGATCCCGCACTCCACCTTTATTGACATCGCAGGGCACACCACCCACCCATTCCAGGTAACCGTGGACAGCGCGCCCCCCATTTGCACCCACTGTGATGCATTCAGCCATAAGGCGCACGCATGCCCCATCAAAGAGGGCGTCACATTCCAAGAGCACCCCTCAGCGGCCATGGCCAGTGGAGAGGCGCACTATGAACCAACCACAAGCACCAAGGAGGCTTTCCCGTGGGGAGCACAAGGCTGCTACCTATTGGTAAAGCCCATCTCCCTGCAGGAGTGGAAGAAGGCTAAGCAGGCCCATAGGACTGCGGCCAAGGAAGCGGCCAAGGCCACCACCACCATCCCACACTCACAACGCCAGGAGGACATGGAGACCTTCGCGGTGGAAGCAACTTGGGAATTCATCACCCAATCAGATTTGGAGCCCATGCCGAGCGGGCCACTCAATCTGAGGATCTGATGGGAGATTCGATCTCACCCAATCGCTGCACCCAAGCCCCAGTCAAAACTGACTTGGGACCTATCCCAACCAAAAAATTTTTTTGCCCCACTTGACAGTGCACCAAACTTATCTGCACCGCAAAAAATTCATCCGACGTTGGGAAAACAAAAAGTGAAGGCCAAAGCCAATGTGACTCTTTCCACAAAAATTAACAAAAACCCCAATAGCGTTGCTGCTAATACCCGCGCTGCTGTGAAAGCCTGTGGGGACCTGGAAGAGGCTGGTCGGCACAGGGGATCGCCCCCTTGCACCTAAGGTGTGATGGGGGAAACCTTCACTCTAGGGATGCTGAATATCGCCGGACTCAAGGCCTCCCCATCCCGGGCTAGGAAACTGAGTTTTTTACAAAACAATTTACCCATGGATATCCTGGCCATCCAGGAGTCCCACTGTCCACAAGGTTCCGAGAAAGCTTGGAAAACAATACTCCTACCATCCCTATCCTTTTGGTTGAAGCACTATGGGGTGCTAATTCGGAAAAACAATTTTTTCAAATTTACATCTTCAGAAACATTCCTAAATGGCCGAGTGCTTGTTGTCACCTTCTCATGGGCTGATGTTGCACACACGATCGTCAACATTTACACCCCAAACGGTGCACAGGAGCGTCGGGAATTTTTCTTGTCAGTCAAATCCCTCCTGCTACCCCCCAATTCTTTCCTAATTGGTGACATGAACTGTTGGCTAACCTCACCAATGGACTGGTGGCCACCCTCACCCCACGCCCCACAGGGTCACGTAGAACTACACATTCTAAAAGCCACCCTTGGGTTAATGGATGCGCTGCTACGACATGCCCCACTGCTTGAAAACATGATGCATCCCCACATCCACAACGGCCAATTAAGGTCCCTGACCCGCATTGACCTTATTCTAGTGCCGGCAAAATTCCAACCCCACATCTCCCACTTCAAAACAATGAAAATGGAATTCTTCAACCACTGACTGGTCTCAATAACATACCACTTACCCGTCACAGTTGCAAAGGCCCCACATTGGTGCAAAATCCGTCCCCCAGAGCTTGCATCGCCAGGATTTTCCATGTGGGTGGAAGAGGCAACTTTGGCAAAATCGTTTGTTGCACCATTTTGCGCGGACCCCATTTCCACATGGGCAACTTTCAAAGAAGACACCATCCGCCACTATCACCATCTCTCATCTAGACGCTCACGAGCCACATTGGCGGTTATATCGCGCGTGCTGGTGGAATTGGCCCACTTGGAGTCCAACATTCCAGCCTCAGGATATAGCCCTGCATGGGGCCAGAAGTGGGCGGAGGCAGCTGCCCACTTTAACGCACTTGAAAGGCAACACAAACATTGGGTTTTTGTCCAATACAGGGCCACACGCATCACTAAAGGCGACAAGTGCACCGCATACTTCTTCTCAAATTTTTTGCACCACGCCAGAGCATGGCCTGCACACAGGTGTGAAGATCGGATAATTCTAATGTGGACACACCGGCTGAAGTGGCAATCAAAATGCAAAGATATTACTCCGAGTTATACTGAGCCTAACTAATTCAGCCAGCCGAAATGGCAGAATTTCTCAACAGAGCTCATATCCACACCATTTTCCGATACCCAGAAATAATGAATTTAATTACTACAAACGAATTATGGACTACCATTCGCGGTGCGCCAAACCAAAATGCCCAGGCCCAGATAGCATTCCATATGAGTTCTACAAAAAATATGTTAGATACATATCCCCATTGCTGCTAGCCTCACTCAACCAAAGCCTGTTGGAAACGCGCCTCCTACCAGGAGGGCATGAGGCCTTTACGGTCACACTCTTCAAGAAAGGGGATAGGCTAGACTTAGCCAACTGGCGCCCCATTTCTCTAACAAACACAGACACCAAAATTTTAACAAAAATCATGGCTAACCGTTTAGGGACTGTAGCATCTGCCACCATCTCCCCAGAACAATTTGGTTTCATCCCCAGAAGGTCAATTTGGGATAACGTGCACTCTGTGGCTAATGTGTGTCAGTCTACAGCCTCTGGGGCACTTGTATTCTTGGACCAACAAAAGGCCTATGATAGAGTAAACTGGGAATACCTTAGGGCCTGCCTTTAACAATTCCGCCTACCTCCCCGTTTCATTAACTGGGTGATGCTGCTCACGGAATCTGCAACAATGGCAGTGCGCAGCCCAGGTTTCCTAACGGAAGTAGTCCGTCCTCAAAGGGGCCTGCGACAAGGGGACCCCCTGAGCCCACTCTTATACAACTTCAGCCTTGACCCACTACTGCGAAATGTGAATGCCCGACTCACTGGGGTCCATGTGCCAGGCCAAACCCCAGTCAAGATAATGGCATTTGCAGATGATTGCATGGTGGGGGTGTCTAATAACAAAGATGCACACGCGCTTGAAGCCCTCATCCAGGAATATTCCTGGGTAAGCAACGCGGCACTGAACGCCACCAAAACTGAAATCATCCTCCTTGGTCGGTTTCAGAGCTGCTGGGCCCCAGCAAGTAGTTCCCAACCCGGCCCATCTGCTCGCCCACGTCCACGCCTTACTAACTCAAAACACATCGCTCCACTGGTGCTCCCCTTTGTGCCACGACCTACCATAGGACCGGTACGCCATCTGGGCGTGTGGTTGGAGGCAGGTGGATACGCGTCAGCAGTAATGGAGTGCTATATACTGGACAACGTGACGAAGCGAATCGCCTCTCTCAGAGCCCACCCTACTACCCTCACTGGCAGGGTTGTTCTTGCCAACTCTATGCTCCTAACCAAAGTCTGGTTCGGAGCCCACGCCATACCTTTCTCCCCAAGCTTCTTCAAATCCCTGTATGCTTTGCTACAAGGTTGGCTTTGGTCAGGCCGCCCTCCACCAGTACGGCTAGAGGTCATGTTTGGCCCTCATCATCATGGTGGCATGGGCCTACTTGACTTCAAAGCCCATGCCGCCAAGATCCTGGGCACCTGGATTGCGGCCGTCACTGCTCCTACACTCCCATTCCAACACTGGTCCCGCGCGGCCCGCTCCAACTTCTCCTGAGCCTTAGGCCTCAACAATCCATCAAACCCCACTCCCTGATGAAATACCTCGCATCACACACATCAGACACAGGTCCTCATGGGACCAAAACCCACTACAAACGAATCCTACTCTCCATGTGAAGCGCAGAGTGGAGAATTCGTATTAGTGGACATACAACCCAAAGAGGCCGCCCCTCTCCTCAGTTCACACAAGAGGTACAGGGGCTACCCATCCATGATGGCGTGATCCCCATTCGACCCCAAGTCCTATCCAGGGTGGACTACCTGGACATGTTGGACATCCCTTATTCCACTGAGACCCAAAAGACTATCTGGAAATACGCACACCATCCTCTGTTGCAGCCTCAAGTCTGATCCCATGTGTGGTGCTGCCTGTGGCGGGTGTATCGTACAGCTGAGCGCTCTAATGCTTTACACTCATCCTGTGTCGTGTGTGGCCAGTATGGAACGCTGTTTCACCGCCTGGAGAAGTGCCCCACCTCTAAAGTAATATGGCGCGAAGTCCAACGTCTGCTAGGCCAGGATCAAACACATCCCTTCAGTCTGTCAAGAGATATGTTTGCTTCATCAATGGCACACACCCCCTCCCACCCTCCCTCCGTGCTCTGGTGGTTGCAATCGCCATGTGGACTATCCACACGATTGTCTTGGATGCCATCGCTGGATCCAACCTCACCCTCCCTGAAGCTGTCCACAGATTCTGGTCGCATTTGGTGGATCACTTTCAAGCATGGATGTTTGGATATCTCCCACCGCATCGCCGACAGCTGGTCTTCTCCTGGTTCCCAGTCTGGTTCATCAAATCAGACCCCTTCCTCCACACGTGCTCAATAGTGGCTACGTCCCCTACACACGTTCCCTCCCCTTCCCATAAGTGGCGTTCCCGCTGGCAACAAGAGATAGCATCGCTTCTCTGGGGTGCCTCCCCTGGTACTAAGTTTTGTCTCTTCTGAGTCATATTCAGAATTGTCCGTCCCATGGTCGGTCTTCCCCGCAATAAATTTAAAGTTAAACATTTTCCACTTGATCACAGTCATCCGATAATATTTATCTAGCAACCTGCTTAGGTAATGGGACTCTTTTTACATTATGGCAGGTCGCAAACCAACTGATTGATTCTCTAGTTGCAGGTGGCATCACTCGCCTCAAAACTGCTACTTAACTTCCTAATCAATTGGTGATGAAACCTGACTGATACCAATTGGTTCACCTGATATTTAATTATCAATCAACTATCAGATGGCTTTATTTCATCAGTAACTCTTCACGATGAGATCTTAAGCATTCACCAAGATCAATCCCTGATGGATCCAAACCTGGTGAATTACCCAAAATTCCCAAGCATTATTAACCTGAAATCAGGGTGAACCAATATCTTATTCACTCAAGCGGTACTTATCCCCTAGCAATTCAACAGGTAACCTACGAGGCTGAAAAGTTGAAAAAAATTCCAACAGCATGGATACCCACAAACTTAACTTTAGATAATGGACTTACCTTTAACTCACAGGTAATCCAAGTATTAACTTTACTTTTATATACTAATCAAATCTTTACAGCCCATATAAGCTATCTACCAATAGGGTGTATAACGCACTACTGGGACTTTTTGGTACTAGTGGTGCCTAACACAAGAGGGGGATCCTCCACACATTTCTTATTTATGGTGTACTAAACAAAGGGATGATTAGATAAAAAATTTGTAAAATAAAGATGCGGCGTTAGCCTAAGCATCCATACTAGAAGGGAAAGTGGGGCCATAGGGATTTTCATCTAGCATCAGCTTCAGGTGGCGAGCAAATGTAGACAAAAGTTGGCTGGTGCGTCATTGGCATGCGGAAGAAGGAGAAAGAGATGAGGGATCTCCTCATCAATGAGGCCAGTGGTATGGATCACCTCGATGTATTGGGAAATTTTAAATTTAGAAAAGGGTATAAGATTTGGGTCACAAGTAAAAGATTTGATGCGCTGGTAGGCTTGGGGGTACTTAGGATCATAAAACAAAGATCTTGCTTCATTGACGCATATGCGGCCAGCTGTGAAAGCTAGCTCTTCAAATTTCAAATTTGGTGTCCTTGGGGAAATCTGTAGGGAAATTAGGTAAAAAAAAAGGCTCTTTCAAAAGTGGCTCAATTGCTGTATATGGTGGGCTTGGGAGAGGAGTAAGTTAATGGGGGCAGCTTCTGCATCAACAGCCTTTTGATGTATTGTTTTGTAAACAGGAAAATGTTATGATGACTGAAATGGCGGCTAAGAGTTGAATTGGGGGGTTATGTAATAAATTACGACCAGGCGAAGTTGTGTTAAAGTTATAAGTAATTTTTTATCAAAAAATCCATTCAAGAGCATCAAATTAAGTTGACATGGCCAGCTCTGGGCCAAGGCAGGAGTTATTGGGGTGGCAGAAGCAGATTGCCACGCACAGTGGACCACGAAATTCCGCTGGCATATGAGCATCCATCTTCTCAGGAATAGGTTGGGCGGTTAACACTTGGTTGGGTGGAGTGGTGGGAGCAGCGCTTGCATTAATTGATGGTGGGGGAAATCAATCCCCGTGCAAAAAATTTAGTAAAATCAGTAGCAGGGCTTATACTAGAGGAGAAGTGGCAGAATGCAGCTTTGGTGGAATATGCTGGGCACTTGTCAATGAGTGGTCGAGGTCAAAGCACAAGGGACAGGTGGCGCAGCCATTTTTGACGCATTCCATGAAGGGATGATCAGGGGAAGATCTGATCATGGCATGTGGGATATTGCAAGGTGGATGTTGCGGCAGAAGGGGCAGATTATCACAAATGTGCAAGGCCTGCAAGATGATCAGCGCCATTTGGAACCACGAACTGCAGCATGGGGCAGCACTGTAGGCAACCAAGCCCTTCATAAGTTTGTGGCGGAGGTGTTCATGGGAGAGGTGGAAGGCAAACCAGTGAACTGGACCACCAGTGTGGCCTCATCTGGCAAGATCGTTTTAATTGCTGGTATTGGTGTTTTTTAAATTAAAGGCAGCTGTGCTGTTATCATGGAGTGGGTTTCACTTGAGAAGCCAAGGTCAAAGTACCCCTTAAAGGGAGAAAATCTATAAATCTTGCAGATTTGTAAATCTCCATGGCCATCTTGATGATGGCTAAACTCACATAGGGGAAGAGGTTCCCATATTATACCTGAAGGCCAAAATTCAGGTTTCTCCAAGGGAGCATCAGGGGGCTTCTGAGCACCGCCTGGGTGCATACAAGGTGGTGGGATAGGTCCCAAGGTGGTAAATAGTGACTAGAAGTATTTGTAGGGCTAGCTGGGCCAGCCTGGGGGCGTTTTGACAGCGGCTAATATATGCAAGGAGGTGGCGCACCGCCACCCACATGAGGGGCAGTAGGCGTCAATATAGTCAACATAGACTTTAAGCAGCATGGGTGAAAAAGTGGTCAATAGAAAACTTTTTAAAATTCTAAGTTCAGTCAAATAAGTTCTTGAAGTGAAAGAGAGATATCTTGCAAACAGGACTCTATTTTCTATTTTGTGGAAGCTGTTTGCTTTCAATCCTATGTGATGAAACCAATACCTGCTCACCGCCTTAGTAGCTTATCAGATAAGCTACTATCACATAATTGAAAATTTCCCATTTGAAGACCTATATGGACGTAATACTCATCTGCCAAGTAGTGTAAAATCCCTTTTAAATCTTTGGTTCCTGAAACTCCAAACTATAGATAAAGATCATACCAGGCAAAAATATCCAACCTCAAGCCCTGGATACTCATGGAATATTTTTAACTACTGCTAAAGAGACGGTTTGCTTCAATGCTCTGCATTCATTACTGCCAATTTTCTACCTAGGAGACCTGGTCCTTTTTTATCACCATCAACCTGAGGGCTGACAAAAAACTGACTTCTTTTTTCAATTGCTACGCGTCATAAATAAGGTGAGCTCTGAGTACTCCATTGCAATGTTATCCAAGGGCAGTGGTCAACTAAGTTCATGGCCAATTCCTAAAGCCATACATTTCCCTATGACAGGAACTTGAGGGGGTGTTTTCATGATTTGAGATTATAAACAAATTGATATCTCTGTTCCCAAATTTAACATTGATAAGCCGGCTATTGAGCCCACTTAATCAAAAATGTCACTAAAAAGCACCTGGAATATTTGAACAGGAGTCATCATGCCTACAAGAACCAAAAGAGACGGCTTTTAAGGATCTTGGTTTTTTCTACTAAGTTAGAGAAGGTCATGCACTCCTTTATAATCAAAAAAGGTTCAAACCCTAGGTCCCTGCCCCTCACCCAAATCTCTGATCTGGCTCATACCTTAGATGAGAGATTGTTGGCTACAGTTCCTCCCGTTTGCCACATGCCTCTCCCACACTTCCCCCAACCCAAACACATCCTAGTGTCAAAATTTGCAAAGTTCTGTTTGGAAAAGAGTAAGTAACTTTGTGAAGACTTTAGGAGAACCCAGAAGCCACACACTACAGCTCCATCTTCGCCCCTAATTGGTAGTTCAACCTGAAGTTAATTTGATAGGGGAAACTTACAAAAAAAAGCAAAATTTGAGCAAAAAGTAAAAAAGAAAGGGTCAAAAATGGGGATCAAACCCAACAACGTATTCCAAAATGAAAATATGAATTCAGACATTTAGAAGTCGGGAAATTGTCCTTTGAATATCTTGGAAACCCTTGTCAACATTATTGAGGCAATGTCAGGTATTGAATTCGTTATTTGACAAGTTCAGAAACAGAACTAGTTTCCCCTATCACAATTCAGTTTAATTTCTGTTTCCCCCTTTCCACCATATAAACCAGCACCCTACTAGCAGCAGAGTGTTGGTTTATTTTTCTTTCTTATTTCAATATAAGTTTAATAAATTTATTATTTTAAAGATTTCTTAATTTGTTACTTTTATGTATTAAACGACATAAGAGAAATAATCCATTAGGTTGGAGCATAAAACCACTTCCAACGCACCTACCAACAGTCCTTGAAGCCAGAGATGCCTTGTGGACTTTTGCTACTGTGGGTCTTAGTGTACCTACGCCAAAAGTCAGGTCATTTTTGGCACGCTTGGTTCCTAAAACGCCTACTTTACTGGCTCTGCAACTTTTTGAGGCTTGGAAAGGATGACTTTTTTCATTGCGGTCAAAAGGTCTCACCAAAGGATAACAATGAGGGCCTCTACTGGGCAGCTAATCTGGAAAGATGTGAAATCTTTTTTAAGGAATAGTGGATCTCTTTGCAGTGCATCACTACTTGATTTATAAATCAAATAATATTAATATACCCAAATAGTCTGTGAATCCCTTTTTTGTCTTCATTTATTGCTCTGAAAATTTAAAGCTTTAGCTCCATTAGAACTCGTCTTAAATTTACATTACTGATAAGCCAAAATTCAGATATCAACGATTTTTTTTTGTAAATTTGAAGCATCTTATAGGTTTTGTAGGGCCTAAAATTCTGTCAATGAAGGCTATTTTTACCCCCTGACTGCCAAAGTGATTTTTAGATGGTTAGCATGAATTCAGAGGACCTGAAAGTATATATTCCAACCTTGTCATGATACAAGCTGGCTGAAAGAAGCCTGGACATGCAGTCTGGGTGTATTAGTACCCTGTGAATGGCCCAGAGTGCCAAGAGCTCAGATGACCTAAGGACTTGCTGATGAGATGTACTATTTTGTAAAATGAGGAGCAATTTAGATCATCAACATACCAGAGGCTCCCATAACAAACCAGAGAGCTGTGATGGGGCAACTGCGGGTCTTACTGGGTCAATCTCCCATGGGCAGGATAGGCAGGAAGCGCTACAACCCTTTGAGATTTACAACAAATTGGTTATTATATAAATAAGTTAAGACAGTATGAAGATATTGTTAAAACTGGTGCTAGAGCGTAATACTCCAAATTCACAGGTAAATACACTAAAAACACAAATAACTATTTGAGGAAAGTAACTTTGACTAAAACTTTACAAAAGAAACTGTAGCTTATAGCAATAGGGTTTTTATTAGAAGAAATTAGAGAGCACCTTATTTTCTTTCTGCTCAACATCATTTTCAAGAGATTTTTGGAAACAAGTCGATTTTCTAACACTTTACTCCACCAATTTCTAAATTTATGTCATCATATCCAGCACTTGTTGCCCAAATATGGGGCAGCGGTACTCCACCCACTAGCATTTACCACCCAGCAGGCAAATGTGTGCAGACTGCCTCATCCACTCATAAATACATCGGCCACTTTGTCCCTCCAAGAGATTTAGCAGTGCACCTCACATAAGTCCACCTGACCCGCCCCCACCCCCTATCCCTACCTCAATCTAATATTTGCTTTTGCCTCCAGGTCAAGTATGGATGTCTCTATCCATATGCTGACAAAAGCAATAATTGATCTGGCAACGGCCACCTTTGCACCGCAGGGTTCATTGACTTCCGCCCTTACAAGGGATGCTTTAATATTGTATTCCCTACTAAAAGATGATGTGGACACTGCAGCAGCAATGCACTTAATTTATCAAAACACCCATTACCACCATCCGTACATGCCTCCCCAATGATACCACACTCATGGTGACCTTTGCAAACCTCCCCTCACACCTTCCCCCTCAAACAGCTATGAGGAGTTGATGTCTTGGCTGTCCACCTATGGCACAGACCCCTGTCAATTCTTGATGTTTGGGATCGATTCTGCCAAGTTGGATCTGCACAGGGTATGAGCCATGGAGCAATCATAAATCAGACAATATGAGGATGCTAACTTATTATTAACTTGATAAAATATATACAGAGCTATCGCCCCTTACTTCTACCTATATTTATTATAAATCACAAAATTATCTGCACTCTTTTTTCCCTCAAAAAAGACTTCCTTTAAACTTCCATGAGACTCTTTATACCTCAGTTCCCCAGCCAGATGCATCCTAGGCTTGGTAATCTTCTATTCTTCTTCACTTTTTGAATTACTCTCATTTGTATCGAATCTTGGCATAAATCCTCTTGTTTCGCCAAATGTTCTCATTTTGCTCAATTATAATTTGTGTATCCCTTTTTCATAAATCTTGAGACTCATCTCAATCCCCCTCAGATCCACCAATATGGGTAGCATATCATCCAGTCATATCAAATTCCTGACATTACCCCCCCCCCCCCCTTTGACTGGATGATAAGTTCTTACTGTTTGTATGCTTGAAGAAACTTCACGTGAACTTGGTTGATAACCTGACCCCCAGCGGATTCCTTAATTGTGTAGACATCCATGCCAGTATTTCTCAATAATCTCAAATGGGCTGACTTAGATGTTGGAGAGCTTATTTTTTTGTTCGAATCCATGCTGGTCATGGAATAAAACATAATCCCCCACAGTGAACAATGGAAGTCCGCTCCAGCGCTTCTGGTCAGCCGCCTGGTCACAAATTTTCTTAGCCAAACTGGTGGTCTAGGCTTCCATTTGCAACTTGATTAATGTATCCGTGAGTTGCTTCAGATATCGCTGATGATTCACACCACCAGTGTCCTCTACACATGAATATAGCAAGGCAGGCAGAGCTGGATGTTGACCATACAGCAGTTGAAATGGACTCTAACCAGTGGCAGAATGATAGCTGATATTATAAGCGAACACAGCAGTAGGTAAAAGTGTACTCCATTCCAAAGTCTGATCCGTTATCAATTTGTGGAGTATGTTCACTAGGGTTCCATGACTCGCTCCACCATTTAATTTGATTCTGGATGATAGGGGTGGTTAAAACCCCACAAATAGCCATCAGCTCATTTAACTTTGGCAGGATATGAAAAGTGAAGTTAGTTCCATTGTCTGTTGGAATGAACTGCAGACAGCCATGCCGCTGTATAACACACTCCATAATAATCTTAGCATTGGTGACCGCTCCGAAATTGCTAATAGACCTGGCCTCTACCCATCAGGTCAAATGATTGATGGCAACAATTATATACTTGGATTGATTAACACTAGTCAGTAGAGGCCCCACTACATCAATGGAAGTGTTGTGCCATGCGAACTGGGGTTTCACTAGTTGGTAGGTGGTTTTCTTGCAAAAAGGCTTTTCTACTTGACACTGATGACAACAACTAACTGTTTCCAATATTTTGTAATGCATGCTCTCCCATAAGTATAGGGGTCACAAGAACTCTATCAATTCCACAATCCTCCATGTTCAACAGACCAATGAGCATCCATAATTATTAATGGTCTAGCTAAAGGCTTTGGAAAATTCAGCGTCAAGTCTCTGATTTGCTTGTATAGTTCTTCCGCTTGTAAGAAGGTGTTCTCCCTGAGTCCATCTAAAACCTTGATCACCTGCATTGGCTCATCTTGGTATCTGTTTGCCACCATCTTCTCATACATTATAACAGCTAGATCCTTCATAATAGCAACCATGGGCAATCAAGAAAGACAATCCGCATTTTGATGTTTTTCTCCCATCAATGTAAAACCTTGAAATAATATGCTTGCAGCTTCAGAGCCCAACATGTGAGCCGTTCTTTTGGTTCATAAAGATTCTGAAGCCAGCGCAAGAAAGCGTGATCCATTACTACTTGGAATCTTGCCCCATGCAGTAATACCCAAAACTGTTTGTAAGTGTAGATCACCACTATACACTCCCACTTGGTTACGGTGTAGTTTCATTTGTGACAGTTCAAACTTTGACTACAGAATGTGACAGGATGTTCCACGCTGTCATCATCCTTTTGAGACGATACTGCTCCAATAGCAGCGAGGGATACGTCAGTTTGTACTATGAACTGTTTATTGAAGTTGGGATATTGCAAAATGGGTGTGCTTGCTAACGCAGTACGCAATACATCAAAAGGTTTCTGGCATCATTCCATCCAAACAAAAGAAGCGTTTTTCTTTAATAACTCGAAAAGCGGGGCCCCAATGCAGCTGAAATTGGGAATGAACCGTTGGTAGTACCCAAAAATCCACAGAAACACCTGAATGTCCTGTTTATTCCTTAGTCAAGTCATCTTCCCTATCGCGTCCACTTTAGCCAATTCTGGTTTAAGCCCATTTGAATCTGAAGACAAACCTGGGGTATTCCAATTGCATTTTAAAGAAATGACACTTTTGTGTCTTAATTTTGATATTAGCAGAAATGAGGCACTGAAACACTTGCTTTAAGTGGGCCAGGTGCTCTGTAAACGTCTGCAAGAACACATTGATGTCGTCGAGGTAAACTAAGATGCAGGAAAACTTTAAATCACCTAAAAATTGTATCCATGGCCCACCGAAACGTAGCTGGGGCATTACACAACCCTTGCAGCATATGAGTCAGCTGGAACAACCTTCTTGAGGTGATGAACAAACATTTCTCCCATTCCATTAATGGCAATTCAATTTGCCAATAGCCTGAGATCAGATTTATGGCGGAAAGATAGTTCGCCCCACCCAATTGGTCTAACTCATTAACAATCCGCGGATTAGGGTAAATATCCTTCTTTGTTATGTTATTGAGTTTACAATAGTTTAACCACTCGATTCAAGCCATCCTTCTTTTTATGATAAACACAGGTGATGCCCACGGACTGTTTGACAGCTCTAGCATTCCTTGCTCAATATGTTTATCCACTTCATTGGAGACAACCTCTTCTGCTGCTCTTGAACATCTAATAGGTCGTAACGAATGGGAGGGTGATCCCCATATCTATCTGATGTACCATCCCTTGAGCGCACCCCAGGTCATGATTGTCATTTGTGAAAATATCCTGATACTTTTCAAATAATGCCATAGCCTTATCTTGTTGTTCCACTGATAATCCTGTGAGTGCTTCCCATGGAACCATGGTCAGCATGCCAAATGAGGAGCGAGCCAGCAATCTAAGATCCTCCCATGAGCTGAAATCATAAATATGACGAACTTTTTCTATAGGGACAAAGTATAGGTAAGCCACCACTTGGTGCTGCCAGATCGTTATTACCTTCTTCTGTAGATTTGCTAGCAGCACCTTCACCTCCACATTCCCAGGCAACAGTAACCCTGGAGCCACATGTGGTTCAAGCCACGAGCGCTGGTGAGGCGTTATAATTCCTCCATAAAGCCCCTTAGGGACATTGATTTCCAGCCCAATCCCTACTATGCTCTGGTGTCTAGAAGGTAGGTTTAAAGCGTGCGTTGCTCAAAGCGGGATTTCTTTGTACTCATATATCTGGTTGGGGAGAATCCTAGTCCGCCAACTCAGTTGCTGATAATGATTAGGAATCACTCCATCGCTGTAAGCTAGATTGACTTGTACAGAATGGACTGGATCCGTTGGAATTCCACCAGAGGAAAAATATACTGGAATTTGTTGGCCAAACATGGTAAGGGTCTCTTCCGCCATACTTATCACAGCGTCAAATTTTCTAATAAAAGCCGCGCCAATTAGCATATCATAGTGGTTATTTGGCAAAACCACCACCAGAGCGGACACCTGTACTGACCTGAGTCATAGAGTCAACGCGTTATATGCTCCTTCTGACACAGTACTGTGTGTTCCCGCGGTCCAGTATACTACTCGATGGTCCACATCTGGTTTCAACATAATTTTAGCCACCGACCAAGTGGAGACTATGTTCATAGGTGCTCTCATGTCTATGATAGTGCGGATTTTTGTGTTTTGAACAAATATGTCGCAATAAGTACATTCTGAGAAGAAGAATCATTGGTGTTTATTAATTGTATGTTCAAGGGCTTTGTGTTACTCAAAAAGGAAGAAATGCCCTTGTCAACTTGAGGATACTCACTAGTGATTTTCTCCACTGGAATGGCTACATTAACCCCTACTAAAGGAGTGACATTTGGCGAAGGATACGAGTTGCTAATGCCAGTCTGTTCCAGAATCTGCCACGCATATGGCTTTTGCATGCCTTAGCGGAACTTGGCCTGATGGGGTGAGCTTTGACTCATGGAAGTGGAAGCAGGAGTATCCAACGAAAGCTGCTGATATAACAAATCATCTAGTTGAGTTTCAATTTCTTCCCTAAAAGATGTTTGGGAATTGTTGGGGACAAGTGAATTGGACTTAGTGGAGATAGAGCGTCCCATCTCTCTACTCTGCTCGAGCTTTTCCCTGCTTGATTATCCTAGTTGACATTGTGTACACATGTGGTTGGCTAGAACAATTAGCTGCATAATGCCCTCTTTGTCCGCACTGGAAGCAAGTGTTCATAAAAGGTGCTCATATATAGTTTGGGGTGGATTAACCAGGCCAAATATTGCCGGTAAGGTTCCACGGTCACAGACAAACTGGTGAAGCGTACCTGGGCTGGAAAGGGTCTATTGGCTTATGTGAGGGACAAATAAATTTCAGCGGCTGATAGCCCAGTTGCTGCGGCCTATATTCCGCAAGGGTTGGAGCGGGGGCAACAGCGATCTTCTGGGCTATGTTGGGGGTGTTGTTTGTGGCAGAGAGCCAACGTAATGCACTCACAATTTGAATAAGTCCGGTATCCCCATCCAACATATGGGACAGCGTTATATAGTTCCCAATATGGTTTGACAGCCGCCATCATCGCTATACCTACATCTTCAGTGGTTAAAATATTAGCTCCAAGTAGAATGTGTGCTTCTGCCAAAAACCGCTCAGCAAATTCTGACAGAGTCTCGTTTTGGTCAAACTGTATAGTCATAAAGTTGGCTTTTCGTTGACACATCTTGGTAGCACCCCCAAAAGCCAGATGATAATTGCTTTTACTTGTGCATAGGATACCGAGCTGTTGGAAAGATAGCAGGTCACCTGATCAGCGCTTTCCACATCCAAAGTGGACAGCAACAATTTCACTTTTCTTTGATCTGTAGCTCCTTCCACAGAAAATTCAAACCATTTAAAAATAGCCGTGTAGGTTCCCATCACAACTGAAAGGAGAAAATTTTTCAATGTGAACAAATTCGCTTTGCTCTAGGTTCCTGCTGCAAGGGGCAGGAGAATTGTTGTTGGAGCAACTATGAGAAATATTACTTGATGCGTTATCATACAGCTGGCTGGATGAACTTGAACTTGTCAAAAAGTAATTGGGAGAAGTGGTGTCACATGGGGGGTCCACCGTACCACCTGATGGATTTTCATCCGCTGATCCATAACATTCTACCCCTGAGTCATCACTAACTGCCCCATTTCCCCCAGCTCAAGTATGCTCATCAAACTGTTCGATGATCAACTGCTCCATTTTAACCAAATAACATTTACACCGCCCATCCTGAAATTCCTGTTGCAACGTTTCACAGCGTTGTTGAAATTCCTAGCGGACTCTCCTTTCTTTGTTCAGTTGCTGTTCCACAGCTTGTACTCATGAAAAAACTTCTTTGATTATATTATGCAGGCAGGTTTGCTGTTGACTTTCAGTTTGCTCTTGTTGATTGGCAACATTTATTTGGTTGACAAGGTAGGATCATTCCCATACCAATTCATCATTGGCCTGTCAGAGAGTATCAAGGCACCCTTACATGTCTGCATACTCTCTTGTCTCACCAATCAGAAGAGGGAAGGCTTGTTGGCTCTCAGCCTGACTAATGACTTCCAGTTGTAACCTGACAGATCAGCTGGAGATACTCGGGAGACATTGACTGATGGATAAGCACATTATCTGTTGTTTGCTGAGTATTCCATTCAATATAAAGTTGGTTTACTTCAGTTGATAGAGAGCCAACTTGAGCCGCCACTTGTTATTCCATCAGGGTCAATTTTTCCTTAAGCTGGGAAATCATGGCTTCAAGAGCTTCTGCCTATTTGGTGAGCTCTGTCATAAAACGCTTGGTATTATTCCCCAAGGTTTTTACATCCTGAATCCACTCTATTGATAGGCCATGCTGATCCAGCAGTTCCCTTATTAATTGAGATAATTCTGAATTTAATTGTGGTACCAGAATGTCCAATTGATGGTTAACATCCCCAACACGATGATCCATCTGTGCCAATGCCCCCTGTAAATCTGAAAATTGATGATCAAGGCAGTCGAGCAAAAGGCAGAATCATGCTGCTGTGCTTGTGTAAATCGTAATACATTCCAATTTAAATATTATAATGAGCCAGAACATGCAGTAGCTGGCGAATTGAAGGTTGTACATAAGCGACTATTTATTCCTCTATTCCGTGGGTACCAAGCCGGTGAGCTAAACTCATAGTAGTCATGTCTAAATAAGACATGTACAGCGTGTATCAATTTTCTTGATTTCGTTGGTTATAGAATAAACTCAGGGAATTTTCCCTAGTCTCATCCTCATATAGATGATACCTGCACAACAGCCATTCCATAGTAATTTTTTAGTTGTTGAGGAGTCACATTTGTGGAGCGTCCTTGTAGATTGGTCGTCAGCTCAGGGCAATTCTCAATTTGCAAATTAATCATAACTTCATCATCCCCTGGTCTAGTAACAGTGAATAAAGTTGGTTCAGAGTTAGGAGCCTCCAAGGCTTCTTCAGCATGCTGCGCCTGGAATCTGATTAAGTGTTGTTGGAACAGATGAGGACTTGACATTGTATTTTAATTGGATTCTGTTTCTCCAACTACAGTTGCTTAGTGGCCCCCTGTAGTGAGCACCACTGTTAATTCTCAGTGTTTGGGCTCAATTCCGCCGAGTTGTATCTGCACAGGATTTGGCCAAGGAGCAACAAAATTGGATGATATGAGGATCACTGACTTATTGATAACTTAATAATATATATGGAGCTATCACCCCTTACTTCTACCCTTATTTAATATAAATCGCAAAATTATCTGCGCTCTTTTTTCCCTCAAAAAAAGACTACTCCCTTTAATCTTCCATGAGACTCTTTATACCTTGATTCCCCAGCCAGATGCATCCTCAGCTTGGTAATCTTCTATTCTTATTCCCTTTTTGAATTACTCTCATTTGTATTGAATCTCAGCATAAATCCTCTTGTTTCACCAAATGTCCACATTTCACGCATTTATAATTCATGTATACCTTTTTCATAAATTTTGAAACTTGTCTTGATCCCCCTCTGATCTGCCAATATGGGTAGCGTATTGTCCAGTCATATCAACTTCCTGAAAACCCCAGCCTCCAATTTATTGTCCTAAGTGTTGAGAGACTATCAAAACCTTAAGCAATGGCCACCATTACCCCCATCAGCTAAACATGGCCCAACACATTCCACCGCATGCCTATATCCCATCTGCACCTGACCATTTCTTTTAGGCCCGCACCAACAATGGTAGCACAATTTTCCCCCTCTGCTATGAATTGGACCATATGAAAAAAGCATGTCAATATAATCCAACACTGCAAACATGGCCAACTACACCCATGAGGCCACACCAACAGCGTTTGAGTGGGGATTTTGGCTGTCCCCACCCCACAGGCCATGAGCTCAAATCAGAAGCAAAATCTAGCACCTCAAACCCAGCTGGTTAATGCATACCCATGCCAACCAATTGGATGCAGGCTTGGACCAATGCTCAAGTCAAAAAATCATCCACCTCAAAACTTACCCAGCCATAGCCACCTATCACCAAATCAATTCAAGTCAACCAAAATCCCCAGAATTTATTGGATTTAGTGACCAAAATTGAGTAAAATTGTCCCACCTCAAGCTAAACCAATTGATCTAGAACCTTTTATGAATTCAGACTTTGATGCCCTATTCCCACCCAAACAATATGTCCCCAAACCTGATGCTATCCCATACCAAAGTGACCACCAGCTTGCCAAGGCCATGGTGGCCTCACCCAAAAATCGCCATCTTTGTATAGCTATGGCATAATCTCTCAATGAATCTAAAAATGGGCTGCACCTCATCTTGTTCCCCTTCAATTTTTCTCCTACTGCAAGAGAGGAAATCCAACGCCTCTATGGAACTGCCACCATCACTGTCAAATGTGTAATTACTCTGCTAGAGTATTCCTCATCAACACAATGTACCAGAGCAAACATTAAGAAATTAACCCAACTTCCCAATGCCCATATTTAAGCTGAACACCATGTTGCCAAACTCATAGAGTCCTTTATCCAGGCCAGAATTGTCAAACTCAACTGCTATCCACCTCACCTCAACTCTCATCCTGAAAATTCCTCAACTTTCTTACTATCAGAACTTATCCGTTTTTCAATGCTAATCCATGAGGATAAAGATTTCATTCCACCTATTCCCCTCTCCTCTCCGCTATGATGGAATAAGCGGCTCACCACTTTGCCACCTGGTGGTTGTTTTTTTTGTTAATTTTGTGCTTCACGCTGCTCATTTAGGACAGTCAGTTTATGCTTTTTAATTGGTTTGGTTTCTGGCTTTTCTGTTTCAGTATTGTCTGTCCCCCCCCCCCCCCCCCCCCCCCCCCCCCCCCCCCCCCCCCCCCCCCCCCCCCCCCCCCCCCCCCCCCCCCCCCCCCCCCCCCCCCCCCCCCCCCCCCCCCCCCCCCCCCCCCCCCCACCTGGTCAGCTTACCTCAGTTAAATAAAAAGAAGAGAGCACCTTGTAGTATTGGATACTTTCAGAGGCTCAAAGGCTTGCTCATGTAATTGTCCTGATTGGCTGATACAGATTGTTTAAAAAAGAAACCTCTCAATGTGCTAAATCTTCTCAGATATGCTACTTCTACCAACGTTCTCATTGGTGCATTACATAGTTACTGAGCAGCGCTCAAAAATGGTGGAGTAAAGTCATACTATCTAAATTGGGTTAGGAGTTGAATAATTAGGGTTTGAGGAATTTTATTCAAAAAGGTGTAATCCTTCAGATACTTGAAATAACGACGGTTTGGCTCTAATAAAAAATAGGGCCCTATTACTAATGGTCTTATGCTGACACAGGTCAACGTAGAATAATATGTTAAAACAAATAGGAGGCGATATAGTGATTGAAGATGTGGTGTCATTAACCAATGATCTTAGTGAACAAGACATGTGCCACCAGGTATTTAGGAATTTGATAATTATTAAAAATACTTTAGGCAGCTACATATAAAAGCTGGGGCCGCGTGGCATACTAATTACTACTCTGATTAAGTCTGATTTCTAATTATTAATTATAGTTTATTATTAAAAAATTTAAAATAATGTAATAAGATGGTTGGTCAAACTAATTGAAACAATCCCCATTTCTGCCCTTTCCTTTATTACTTTTTCTCCAATTTTTACTTTTCAGCTAAACTGTTGTCACCCATGATTGCCCATATGTTAAATTTTTACATTTATGATAGCTCCTGATTGAGTTACTGGTTGGAGATAGGGGATGGAGACCATGATTGGGTTTTCTAAGATTTATAAAATCTGCATAAAGTCGTCAGACTTTTTCCAAATAAAACTCTACATACTCTGAGACTAGGATGGGTTTTGACTGTGGAATAGGTTGGGGAAAGGCGCATGGCAAGCAGGGAGGGGCAGCAGCAACCCATTTCTTGTCTAGAATATGCCCTAGGTTAGAAATCTGGGTGAGAGGTAGGGCCTTAGGGGTTGAGAGCTTTTTGGACCTAAAAGTGTGTATGCCCCTGTCCAACTTTATAGCATGAGCTGTGGGCCTTACATTACCCTTTTCTTAGAGGGACAGAGTATATTCCCCTCAAGCGTTGGTCAAGGCGTAATATTCATGTGGTGTGGGGATTTTCATGGCTACGTAGTGGCGTTCTTAGAAGATAAGTTGATGGCGCCTTAGAGTTGGCATTGTAGAACTCTGCAACCAGCTCCTGGCAGTTTGTACAATCCTTGAAAAGAACTAAAATATCTTCATATGATGGAAACTCTATAACAATACTAAGTATTGTAAACTGTGTTTAACTCTCTGTGTTTTCAATGCCTTCTATACCTCAAATTTTGTGTTTCTCTTCAACATTAAGGGATCTATTTTCTTGAGCTTTTGTTTTTTGAAGGGGGATTAAGAGGAGGCGTGAAAGGGGTTGTGGATCTTCCATTATTCTGGAAAAACCACATGGAAGGATCCACTATATAAGACTTGGCTGATAGTAAATGGTCCAACCACTTACAAAGCTAACTTATGACATGGGACCTGGAGATAAAAATTATCTGCAATCATGATTAACAATTACCTACTTGATTACTAAGAGCTGCACCGCGTTACTTATCATCAAATCACTTAGCGTCTTTATTTAATTTTGTCAATTGGTTCTTGACTTGTTGATGCACTTTCCTGATATGTGCCACAAACTTGCTTGCCTTTCGGATGTCACTTCTTATCTGGGGCCCATTGGTGAAGATGGGGTTGTACCACAAGTTAGCATGCATTGATGATGTCCTTATTGAAGAATAAATGTATCTTTTATAAGAGAACTGAGCCAACGGAAGGTCAAATGCACATGTATCTTGAGAAGCTGTAGCATAAAAGCTGTTTAACTGATAGCAATTGGTTCATCCGTTCAGTTTGGACATTAATTGGGGGTGGTATGTTGATTATCTAAATGGTCTGATATTCAGTATGTTCACACAGCCTCTCAAATTTCTTAACGTTGTCTGAGGACCTCTTTCATTAAACACCTCCTGCGGCACTCCAAATAGGAATAACAAATGTGATATATTCTGCCGTTCCATGTCTTCAGCTGTTGTTCTCAAACAAGGGATAGATGGGTACTTAGTGAAACAATCTAATACCAACATGATTGCGTCATAGCCCCAAAACACTGGTAAAACCTTGATGAAACCACTGAGAGTGAGGTCCAAGGGACTTTAGCTATTGTAGGGGGTGGAGACCATTACGACCTGTCTTTCTGATTTAAAATGTGCACAAGTTAGGCAGTCCTCAACTTAAGATGATACATCCTTTGTGAGTCCTATCTAGTCATATACACATTCAATCAAATTGATGCACTTTTTTACGCCTTGATACCCCAAAGTGGGAAGATCATGATATTCCCCTATGACACAGGAATAAAGCACTAGAAGGGACCCAGACTTTATTACAGAAGTATACTACTCTATCCTTTTAGTAATACCATTTAAATAAGATTGCTCACCATTAATCTTCACAAGGAGATCCATACCTTCAGGATCTGTAAACTGGAAAATTAAAACAGCATCCAGTAGAGAACCTTCATTAACAGAAGTGCCAGTACTCGGTAAAAGGGGTAACTTTAATCGCCAGCTCATAAGGGGTAACAAGGATACTGGGAAATTGTAACCATGAGATTTGGACTTAGATTTGGATTTAGGCTTTGGAGCTGGGGAAGTAACCATGGCAATGGTTGGAGATAGTGGAGCTATGACCTGCTCAGGAGGAATTACTGTAACTTATTTAAAGTCTGAATCTAAATTGGGACCCATTAGTGGATTGTGGCCCAAGATATCAGGTAAATATATGAGTTGCCCCTTGATGAACTCATACTGAAGTTGAAGCTTAAATGGTCACGGTGAGTCCTGGTCTGCCTATGAGACAGCTTCTCAGGGTTGCAATAATAAGTAAGTGACTGGTGGTCTGTTGAACAACCATCGTATTTTTTGCATCCTGTAATAGGTACCTCCAGTTCATCAGAGAGAAATAAAAAACAGCCAACTCTCTATTTTAAATAGCCTAGGCGCGTTCATGACACAAAACTTCTTTAGAAAAGTTAGCCACAGGGTGTTCCCACCCCTCATGGTTTTTCAGGAGTAAAGCACCAACCGCAGTCCCAGAGGTAATGCAAGCCACAATAAAAGCTTTATCCTCATCTTGATGACAAAGATTTGGGGCGGTGGCTTACTTCGTTTATTGTTTTAAATGCCTTTTAATAATATAGAGTCCAACAAAATAGGTTATTCTTACCTGTGAGGGGATGAAGTGGTATGGCCAGTTCTGATATAGATGGTGAAAATATTTTTAAGAAGAATGGCAGATCCTAGGAAGCTTTGTAGTTGCTTCTGATTTGTTGGAGTGGGCCAGGTGCAGATGGCCTCCAGTATAGAAGAAAAATGACAAGACCATTTTTTAGACCAGGTAACCTAGGAACTGGACTTCATTTCTAAAAAACTTGCATTTGGATGATCTATCAACTAAACCAGCTTTTTTATTGCAGCAGCTACAGCTACTAAATCCTTAAGGTGTTGATTAACATCAGGTGAGTGATACAAGATGTCATCCAGATAGGTAATTGTACAGGAGACTTTAATTTCCCCAAAGTGTCATTAATTTGGCACTGTAAAACAGATGGCATTCTAAACCATAGGGCATAGACTTGAAAAAGTAAATTCCATATTGGGTGCAATTTTCTGTCAGCCACCCTTGCACAGACTTGACCTGCACATGATGGAAAGAGTTCACCAGCTAAAGTTTAGAGAAAACCTTTAATTTGAAATCGCCTGAGAAATTGCTGCCTCAAGGTTAAGGAGATGGATCTGGGAACATCAGATTATTCAAGTGGCCATATTTATGCACAGCCTAATAGTGCCATCAGGCTTATTATATAAAACAGACAGGTGAGCACACTAGTGAGGTTTTCTTGATTACCCACTCCTTCTTCACCATATCAATATAACTTTTTAATGCCTGATCTTCTTCCACAGTGTAGGGGTAACAGGGACAGTTTATTTTAGTGAGGTCAACTGTCAACTGGAAACTCAGATCAAATTCTGACTGACTTGACAAATTTTAGCACCTACATTAAAAACTGACTTGAATGGTGTAAGAAAAAAACTCAAATTAGACAGCTCAAGCATAATATAAGTAGAAGAGTATTTCAAAGTTGCTGAAAATGCATTGCCTGTTGCCAACGTGGGAAGAAGGTGAGATTCACCAGATGAGCAGAAAGGTAAATGCTACCATATTCCTCTCCAAGTAAAACTCTGCTTGGATGAAACGCCACCTACCCCCATAGTTGCTGGGTATAGCACCTCCGAGATTCCCATAAAGTTGACTACAAATTCAAATTTGTAATACAAACTGCGGTGGTTTACAAAGGGGAAGTGATGGCATAGAAATCTGAGATGCTAAGACAGAGGTTTCAGGAGTAACCTTAAGATTCAAATCTTGCACCACCTTAAAGTCAATATATTTCTCTGTGGCTCCATGTCCACCAGAGAAGTTACTATGACCATTTGTTGTCTTACTGTAATTATGGATGGGAACAAGAAGTAAGAGCGGTCAAACTTATTCAGCTCGATGAGGGAACAAAGAGTGTGGTCTGATTTCTTAGCCTTGGCATTCTTCCGCACCTTAGCATATCTGTTTATAAACTGGGTGGGAATAGCAGCAGTGTTAGGAACCCAAAGTGCTTAAAAGCCTGGCTTTTTTGTGAATGTACTAAAACCTACAAGGCCAGCCAAAGTCCACATGACATCGCTGATTTCAAGGGACTGTTGTTTAACCTTTGGAGGGGGCTTTAGAGAGAGTCCAGTTTAAGAAATTGATTTCCATTTATTTTTTTATTTTATAATAATAAAAATTAAAGTTTTCTTCGAAATATTTAAATAAATGTAAAAGGAAAATCATGTAAAAGAATACTCAACACCATACCATTGTTAGGAATTCAGAGTGTTAAGGAAAAACCTGGCTTCTTTTACGGGTACTTCAAGATCCACAAGGGCAGCCACAGTTCACAAGCCAATGATGGTATTAAAGATCTCTGGGTGAGCGAGTTAGATGGGGAGTTGGAAAGGCCCCAACCCTGGACATTCTTGCCCATTTTGCCGTTTTACTTATAAAGATAACCAAAATGCTGTGTTTTTATTTAATTTTATTTAAAATTAATAGGAAACTAAGAAAAAGAATAACCTAAAAGGTTACCATTATTGGGGTGCTGGGTCTTACAGTGGGATGGTGGTGAGAGCTGCTACGCTGAACAATGGTAGTTTTCATGGAGACAGCTATTAAAGTTGTACTAGCCTTTCAGTTGGGGTAAGTAAACACACAGAATGCAAATCAGAATGCCGGAGGCATAGCCGTCCATACAACCTGATATCTTATGGGGAGGAGAATGATTGAGGGGTGGCAACTAATGATCACCATTACCGCTATACTACTAATAACCATGCCATGGTAGCAATGGCAGCCGTAGATTCTGTTGCTGTTGTTTCTAAAAAGCTTGCATGAAGCCCTGAATCCTATCTAGTAACATGGGTTGCCTGTCAGGCAGACAGCAAGTTAGAATTAGACTGGCCTGACACCCTAGTTTCTGGGCACCCAAATGGTAACTCAGAATGCCAAAGGCACTGCTGCTGGTATGAAGGATATGAAACTGGAAAGGAGTTTCGACAATAACTGCTGGTGAGCCAGAATCTTGTACAGGCACATAATAAAATACCAGACGAATATGGCTGTTAACCCCAAGGGGTATGTGAGTGTTGGCAGAAAGGGCAGTTTATTTTTCAACATAGAACTAAATTTTGGGAAAGGTTTTTAATGGAAAATTTAAGGAAGATTAATTGACCAACAATTCTCTCAGTGCGATGCAACTGATTAAATAGTGGTCAATTGATGAGGATAAAAGCCAGGATCAGGTCCCTCAAGTTCGACCTAACTGGCGAATTATTTGGGAATGGGGACAGATAAGTTCACTGGGAACTGACATCAAAGAATTCAGTGGCAGGCCGAGTCACTGTCAGTTTGACCTCAAACATCTGAACTGAGGCTTGATTGGGTTTCTGACAGTTAGTATGATGGCGTCTGGCCTAACAAGCAGCGGGAATCCCCCAAGGCTACCCCATGTAGGGGCAGTCCCAATTGGTTGGGAACGTGTTCAGGATGCTCAACCCGCCAATGCCTGGTTGCTGGGCTGTTTATTTGGTCCAATGCATTGTGTCAGCTGCAACTCCCAACTTATAAGAAGTGAGCTTCAAGCTATTGTTAATGGTATCCGATGCTGCTACCTGCATGCCAGTGATTATCATGACAATTTTGAGAGGGGATTAATTTTGATGATCGCACTGCTGGGTGAATCAAAATTGTTGGCTATTCCAGCCAATAACTCAATCTCCATCCCTCTTTGGCTATGCAGATACCAAATGTCAGGCTTAATTCCCATCACTTTCAGAGCTATCAATTTTAAATTGGTGATCTCAGCACAGATTTCCATAATCTGTCTAATGAGTTTGGCTGTGGTAAGCGAAGGTACTGGGGGAGGGATCTGGAGAGGGAAAGCTGTTACCCAACGCTTGTATACCATGTGGTTGAGGTCGTCCAGGGCGATGAGGGGAATGGCCACCCTCTTCAGACCTTTTTACTCGGAAATGGGAAGAGTGACCAATCTTTGCACAGGGGACGTTCTTATACTTACATTGCCATGTGCATGGAAAGGTCGCAAAACTATGCACATTGGGGATATAGAATCTCCAGAAGTAGTGTTGCAATTTGACGCCATACGGCATCTAAAACTGGGGACAATTTCAGGAGGCCACTATACTGATAATCCCCTTTAAGAAGAGAGGACAGCAACATTGTGATTTTGGCACTATAGCCCAGTTATTGCGTATAATGGTCAACATGGCACCTATTGGCAGCGGCTTAAAGAAAGAGAGTGTATTATACACTGAAAAAAAGTATTTATGGAAAGTTGTTACAATAAGAAACAATAGAAAATTGACTGACAACTATATCTGTTGGGGACAGTTGTCTTAAGTGCTGGGGCTTGACTAATAAATATTATTCTGCATAAACCAAGGTTAACGTGACCTTATTTGTTTCCAGTAGATTGATATTATAAAATAATATGACAATGGATCAATCTCCTCCTGGCCAGCTGACTTTTGCACAAATTTTGCCACCAAATTTCCCCTCCCAGCATGATTCCACTTGGCGGATTGATAACGCTTTGTTTGACAGGTGACTGGATACACCTGTTAGACAATTACAAGTCTGATTATATAATAAGAGTATTAGGGTGCAAAATCAGGACGAAAACAATGATGAAATTGACTTAAAGACCCTGGATTAATTTCACTGGAGCCCTTTGAATTGGGGCAACATTTTTAATAATAATACCTGGCCAAATAGCATGAGTTTAGGAAGTCATATTGCACCAACCAAGCGGCGAAATCAGGGGAATACATTGGTGGCTCCTCTCTAGTCCACCTCTAATTTAAATTAAGCACTTACGCCGCAAACATCCCTTTTTATAGCCTTTGAGGGGGTCCCTCAAGGTACAACTATTTTCCGCCAAGGTTATTTGCTCAAATATATAAAATCTATGCCTCACGGACATGTCAGACCTACTGTTAACCCTCCATTTGCCATTCCATTAAAGTGAGCTGAGATTTGAGTGCTCTAATAGGTTGAATGCCCATATTTTCAAATTAAGGCTCAAAACTAATAATGAAATTGATGCTTATCACACTTTAAGCCCCAAGTCAATTTAGATACCAAGCAGTGAGATTATAAAAAAGTTCACTTCTTAACCTCCCCACATTACTAATAAAAACTTTATATAAAAACTAAACCTTTCAGTTACTTTATTGTTGTTAAGTTATTATAAATGGAAAAAATCTCTTTCCGCTTGGCATAACTTACTGAAAAAAATTACACAAATTAATAAAACAGATCAAATTCACCTGTTGTAGTTTTGCTCCAATGTACTCAGATTCTCCGCTGGCTGCTCCAGCGGGGGCAGCGGCGAAACCCCCCCGCCTTTTTCCGTCTGGCAGTAAAATGCACTAGGACTGGTCTACCCAGTCATTCCAAACCTATGGGACAATTTGTTCCACCCAAGGACCTCGACGCCCACCTTACTTGTACCCAAGTGGTACCTTGCTGCCCCCTAATGCTCCCCTGGAGCAACATGCGCTACAGCCTAAGGGTTGAATATGGGAAACTATTCCTATACCACAACCAAGCCATTATTAAATTGGCACAGGCGGTGATAACACCCACCGGATTCATAGAATTCTGCCCCTACAAGGGGTATTTCAGCCTTAACTTCACCTGAAAGGCTGACACTGCCACTGCAGCAACTGTGACCCTAATATTCAAGGGTACCCCTGTCCACACAATTTAGATTTGGCTCCCAGTGTACACCACCTTGGTGGTTCAGTTTTCTGGTTTGCCCACCCACTTCCCCCTGAGCGCGCGCGCGCGCGCGCGCGCGCGCGCGCGCGCGCGCGCGCGCGCGCGCGCGCGCGCGCGCGCGCGCGCGCGCGCGCGCGCGCGCGCGCGCGCGCGTGCTCCACCAGAAGCTGATGGATGGTTTGGCAGCCTATGGCTCCAACCCATCTTACAATTTGTGGTCCTAAATGGTGCCACACGACTTGTTGGGCCTCAGGCATATGTCATGATCAGCCCAGAATTTAATAAAATTGTGGTGTTGATTCTGCCATGAACCGTTGAACCTCAGCGCCCAACCATCCATTTTGGGCCCACGTCAAGGGCGGGTGGACAATCTGTCCATCCTGTTTTGAGTTGGACCACTCAAAACGAAAGTGCCCCTCCTCTACCCACTTCCAAGGGATTGGATGACACATCTGCCAACCTCCAATCCGCTGCCCACCCTGTACAAGTTCCAGTATGAGGAACAATCCTACCTCCACCACCCCCAAAACCAGAAGCTGCAGCTGCACCTGCAGCCACCAATCAGCCTCCTCCTCGTCCCAAAGCCACAAAAATTACTCCAATCAAGCATCAGATTTGATCCCAGTTTGATCCCATGCTTCCTCGAATGATTCAACCAAACCTCAACCATACGCCAATTCCCCAATTCAATTCAACCAAAACCCATGGGAGTTATTGGCTGAAATTGACAAATCAGGTAAGTTCATTGAAGAACCATCTCTGAAAATAGAGCGGTTTGTTAATGCAGAATGGGATGCCAGATACCCCCCTCAACTTTAAACCCCACAGCCAAATGCTGAATCATTTCGCAGTGACCACCAGCTTGCAGTCAAAGAAGCTGCAACACCAGATTGTCGTCCCCTGAATAAGGCTGTCGCTAAATCAGTAGCTATACTCACAGGAGGAATTCCACCTTCTGTTTTCCCCGCAACCCAAACCCCAAAAAAGTAAAATCACGGTGAGCCAGCTACACAAAAACGTTAATGATGCTATCCAGAACTTGGCAACTATAGCATGGAATCTAAAATCCAAAATAACCCAAACCAACATTTCCATGTTCATTAAACTCCCAGACGCCCACATCAAAGCTGAAAAAGCTTTAACTGAATATTTCAGTGCCATTTACCTAGCTGGCAATTTTCAAAAAAATCCCAATTATTAGAGATATCAAACCCCATGCCACAGATGCCCCAACGCCATTACTGTCTGCCGTGACATGCACTCTACTATGGGAGGAAGAAGCTGCTGCCAAAGAGGCTGCCAAAGATGAGCCCCCCAACCCCCTCCCCTTCCGCCATGGAGGGATATGCGGTTTCTACTTCCCACCTGGTTGGGTTGTTTATAAAGCATTTCACTCAATCCGCTTGTAAGGGAGTTTTGTTTGTACCAAGTAGTTACATTAGTTTTTAGTCTAGTTTTAGTTTTGGCAATGTCCATCCCCTGGTCAGCTTGCCTCAGATAAATTTAAGTTATTATAAGTGGTCAACTAACACACAACTAATTTCATATCCACAGTAGAGAAAAGGATTTCTCCTGCAAATATATGTTGGAATTTGAGTGCAAAACGCACCAGCGAGCAACATAAAAAATCCTAAAATCCAACAAGTGATGCTCACTACAGGGGGTAGTAAAACACAAAACAATTATCAAAATGCAGGTTGTTGTGTGAGTGACCCTCATAACCTTCCCTCTGCCTCTGACCCTCAGCTAGCTGCTTTGGCTCAGCAGTTAGCCAGCGCCATGTCTCGCCTTGATTCTCTCAAACAGTGCGTATGCCAAGCCACTCATGAGGCTGCTCCAATTATTGCTAAACCCCTTTCCAAGATAAAAATTACCCCAGGTGAATTTATCATTGCCTCATTCATCTTTTTTATGAGGCTGTTATGGAAGGGATAACCAATTTCCAAAAAGTGATGTACATCCTCCCCTGTCTCAGCTGCTCCGTTCAAGAGGTGATGGTACCTTATATGGACACCCTTAAAACTTGGGCCGAGGTGAAAAAGCGCTCATTGAGGAGTTTGGATCAGCACAGAGCTTGCGAATACAAAATCAGGCCTTTATGTGCCTTAGTCTGAAAAAAGAAAAATCTATCACTTCTTTTATTGAGCGATTTTATAGTGAAGCTCAGCCTCTGTTGTTGGCCAAATGCTCCCACTTGACAATGCTAACACTGCACTTTAGATGGATTGGCGTCTCATCCCTCTTCTGTAAAGCACTCTTTCTAATATCAGATATTAAGGATGCCTTGCTAGCAGTGGCTGATATCTATGAACTTGACCTTACGCAAGAATCTCTGAGGCAAATATCTACTTTGACCAATTTAGCCTCTACTAGGGATGTCTCCCTTTGGAAGCCTTCTCCTGTGGAGTTGCCATCACAAAATGCTTCTTCTTCAGATAAAGATAGTCAGATGATAATGGACTTGAAGAGGAGAATTCTTCCTTCATTTTCATATCAAAAAGCCCAGTTGGTGAAAGCAGTCGTCTCTTTGCCTTGACCATCTTTTTCTCCAGAGAAGCCTTTCCAAGTGGTTCCAAAGCCTGTTTCTAATCCTAAACCCCTTTCTTGCGTGCCAATCGCTCTCAATAACATTGGTTTAAATGACCAGGTCACAAAAATTATCAGCCTGTTAAACAAAAACACCAAGTCACTGATTGATCCAAAGCTGGCTTTTTTAAAGCATCCATATCCATAACGCTATCTTTCTCACCTCTCATCCAGATAACTCTAGTCTGCAACCTGCCTCCATGAGGCAGCACAAACTTCCTACTTTGAAGGTCAAAAGTCTAGCAGTGACAATTCCAACGCCTCACCCAAAAGTTAATAAGGTGGAGGAGCAAGCCCAGGATCCATCATGTTATAAGGGAAGCCCTTAAACCTACCTCACCCCCTATGGGATCCATAAAATGCATCATTAACCCCACTTATGAAGAATCTGAAGGGAGTGGCAAAGATATGTGTCATTATGTTTTAGAAGCCCCAGGTGAAGTGGAGGTACCTGACTGTTGAACCTAATAGGAGTGGATTGGGTTAAGACCCCCCATCAAAATTATTTTTGCAGAGTGTTAAGGGGTCTTGAGATTATTGTCAATGCCAGTGACGCTGGCCAGCTCACTGCCACATCTATCTGATATACTCGGTGTGTCCTTACCCTGAAGTATATCCTGGAGAAATACCCTGAGACAGCTAAACGACTTGCCTCTACAATCCGTTTAAAGTAGGTCTTCGCTCTTTCCACCAACTTGGTGGAACCTTACCCAAAGTGGATGTCATTGGTAATGGAGTGCAGGTTAGGGATATCCTCGACACTGGTCCCCAGTAAACATTGTGGCGTCAAAACTCATTAAAAATATTAAAGTGGCCCCAAACCTCGACTACACTCAAGATGATGGGACTGTTGGTCCAAGAAAATCCTGGGCCATTGAGGATTAATCTTCTCTGCTCATTAGTTTGGGAAGCTTATCTTTTCAGCTCCAGAGGTAGCCCTAACTAACAATACCTATGATCAACTCATTGGTACTCAGTTCATGCTTGAGTACAAAGGGATTATTAAAATAAAGAAGAGCCATCTCTCTCTGCTTAACTTTATGGTTCCATTGATTTTGATTTTACTCAACTGAGGTAAGCTGACCAGGGGACAGACATTACAAAATTACAAACTAAAACTAACGTAACTAATTGATTCAAACAAAACGCCCAAATGAGCAGATTGAATGAAACACACCAAACAAAACAACAAACCAGGTGGTCAGCGGAGACCACTTATCCCTCCATGGAAGAAGGGGAGGGGGGATTGGGGGTCTCATCTTCTGCAGCAGCTTCCTCATCCCAGTGTAGGGTACATTTCAAGGTGAATAGCAAGGGCGTCAGAGCATCGGCGGCATGTGGTTCAATATCAATAATGATTGGTATTTCTGAGAAATTTCTAGCTATGAAATGGCATTGATATATTCAGCTAAAGCTTTTTCAGCCTTAGTGCGGGCGTCTGGTAGTTTGACAAATGTGGCAATATTGGTCAGGTAATCTTAGCTTTAGGATTCCATGCTACAGTTAAAACGTTCTAGATAGCATCATTAATATTTTTGTGCAATTGATTCATTGCAATTTTACTTTATTGGGGTGAGATTTAAAGGGATAACAGGAGGTGGAATTCCTCCTGTAACCATCGCCACTGATTTTGTGGCAGCTTTGTGGAGGGGAAGACAATCTGGTCTGGAAGCTGCTTCTACTGCAAGCTGATGGTCACTATAGAATGAATCAGCATTTGGCTGTGGGGCATATAAACGAGGGGAGTATTTGGCGACCCATTCTACATTACAGAACCTCTAAATTTGCAAAGATGGTTCTTCTTTGAGATAACCTGATTCATCAATTTTAGCCAATAACTCCCATGGGCTCTGGTTGAATTGAATTGGGGAAGCGGTGTATGGTTGAGGTTTGGTTGATTCGTTGGGGAATGCTTGGGATAAAACTGGGGTCCAATCCTGTACTTGATTGGAGGGAGCATTTGTGGCACTGGGGCGAGGAGGAGGCTGATTGGTGGCTGCAGGTGCAGCTTCAGCGTCAGGCTTTGGGGGAGGGGGAGGTAGGATCATACCCCATACTGAAGCTGGTGTGGGGTGGGCGGCAGATTGGAGGCTTGAGAAAAAAAATCAGCGCCATTAAAAGCAACTAATGATGGACACTTGCGTTTCATGTGGTCCAACTTGAAACAGGATGTACAGACCGTCCGTCCACCCTTGATGCAGGTCCAGAACGGGTGGTCAGGGACAGAGGGGATAATGACACAAGGGATAATTGACAAGGTAATTTTAATCCAACAGGGTTGATTGTGGCATATGCCTGAGGCCCAGAGAGGCGTGTGGCCCCATTTGGGACCACAAATTGCAAGGTGGAGTTGAAGCCATAGACTGTCAAACCTTTCATCAGCTCCTGGTGGAGCACCTCAGGGGGAAGGTGGGTAAGTAAACCAGAGAACTGAACCACTAAAGTGGTGTCCGCTGGGAGCCAGGTCAGAGTTATTGGGAGAGGGGTACCCTGAAAAACCAGGAGCACAGTTGCCAAAGTGGTGGCATCAGCTTCACAGGTGAGGCTGAGATCATTATACCCCTTATAGGGGCGGAAGTCAATAAAAGTGATGGGATGCATCACCGCCTGAGCCATTTTGATAATGGTTTGGTTGTGGTAGGGGAATATATTCCCATAGTTGACCATAAGACCAAAACACATGTTGCTCTGAGAGAGCACCAGGGGGCAACAGGGCACCGCTTGGGTACAATCAAGGTGAGCGTCAAGAATCTTAGGAGGAAAGAATTATCCCAGGGATTTGGTATGACTAGGCAAGCCAGTCTGAGCGCGTTTTTTTGTTAGACGTAAAATGGCAGGGGAGTTTCACCACTGCCTCACACTGGGGCAGCTAGTAGTAAATGTGAGGACATTGGAGTGAAACTACGGCTGACAGTCAATATTTACTCTTCCATATAAGTTGCTCTGAAAGGTACTAAAAGCGGAAAAAAGAGTAGGTTCCCCTGATTTTAATATATGAAGAACTTAATAAAAAGGATTATGTTTGCACAGTTGAGTGTCCCTATTCCACTTTATCCCATACATTAAATCATAGCAGGCCAGCATAAAAAATGTTGCCTCCATCAGTGGACGCTCTGGAGGGTATTCTTTATATGCTTCTAAAGAAGTGGTCATTAAGGCTGGTAATTAAAGGGTTGTTGACACAAAGATTACCGTGCAAATTCCCAGACAATTGTCTATTGCACCTAATTAGCATTGATGGAGTTAGTTTTTTGGAGCCAGAGTCTTGCTAAGCGTGCTAGACCCTGACTATCATCGGCCTATCAACCTCCTTCTAGGTAACCTCACCAAGAAGGTTATGGTGTAAAAAAGCATCAGGAGTTTGGAAAAAGCATGCTAATTCCCCATAATAAGCTAAAGCAAGTCCACTGTATTGGATCTATGGCGGATATGGGCTTCCCACCAACCAATATTTATTACCTCAACTTCTTTTCATATCTCCGATGAATTAACCACAGCCGATATGGATAAATTTCACACCCTGCACGAGGTCTACAGTGACCTTTTCTCCAAATCTGACAATGACTATGGGCACATGAAGGGGTGGACATAAACTATTGATGTTAATAAGGATCGCTCTATTCTCTCCAAACCCTACCTCAAATCCAATGTTGAGGATCTACAGATGCGGATAGGGCTCAAACAGAAGCCGGACGCTGAGTTTCTAGTGCTTTCCAAAGCACTTTGTCAACCCCGCTCCTATTGATAAAAAAGGAAAAAAAGGTCATTGGGTAGTTAAGGACTATTGTAAACTGAACAACCTCACTAAGAAGGATAGTTATCCTATCCCCAATGGATGATGCTCTGGCCCAACTCTCTGGGTTAAAATTCTTCTCAGCAATAGACTTGGCTAGCGGTTATTGGCAAATGAACCTTTTACCTCAAGACCAGAAGAAATGTGCTCTTATCTGCAGTGAGAGTCTCTTCCAACTTACCCAACTATCATAAGGGCTGTGTAACGCGCCCGCCACTTTCCAGATGGCGATGGATCACATTCTCCAGGATTTTAATCTGAGCTGTGTGATTTTCTATCTTAATGAAATTACCATCTTCTTAAAACTTTCAACGAGCACCTCACACATCTAAAGGAAGTGTTTCAATTCTTGCGGGCATCTAATATCAAACTATAAACCTGAAATGCATGCTTTTATCAACTGCGGCAAGCTGACCAGGGGATGAACATTACCAATGCTTGAACGAGCTAAAACTTAATAATTAAAATAGAATAAAGTCAAAATGAGACAGGTGGATCTACTTAAACCGATGTGAAATTCAAAAAAATACACCAACCAAGTCAGAAAGTGGAAGCCGCTATACATCCATGGCGGTGGGTGAAGGCGGATTGGGAGGCTCTTCTTACAAAAACTGTTGTAGACATGTAGTGGCACAACGCTGATAGAACTGGTGTGGGTGCATCATGGAAGTGGAGGTTGAGATAAAATAGGGGTGCTTGCAACTCAATGTGTGCGATGAGAAGGGTGGAACTATAGTCTGCAAGTGCTTTTTCCGCTCAAGGCGTATTTTAGGTAGGGTGGCAATGGTTGAAAGGTTGTTATGGGTATAGCAGGTCTTTGGGCCAGACTTTTCAACCACCGCAACATTTTGAATTGCTGAATTTGCCCCCTGATAGTATCAGATATGGTCTTTTTTATGTTTTGGAAGCATGGTACTAGGTAGGATAGGAGGTGCCAGGCCCGTAGCCAGTACTGCAACTGATTTTGTAATGGCTTTATGAGTTGGGAAACATTTTGGGGAGGTAACTGCCTCTTCTGTTAGTTGGTAGTCACTTTTGAATGGGGTGTCATCAGGGCGAGGCGCATAATGGTGCTTTAGGAATTGGGCTGCATAATCAGTATTGGGGTGCATTTCGAATGGAGGGGGCCCAGCCCATTCAGATTCAGGGATAAGCTTGCCAAATTCATCAACCTCAACAAAATAATCTCATGGATTTTGGCTGAACTTGATTGGTTTCCTTGCATATGGGTTATCTGTTGCATTTGGCTGGGAGGATGGTTTAGAACTTAGCTTAATCCATTCTTACACCTGATTGTTGGGTTTAGGAGAAGAGGTTAGTTGAGGTAATTTTTGGTTTGTTGATTCAGTGGTTGCTGTGTCTACCACTTTGTGGGGGTGTGGGGGAAGAATAGTTCCCCATTCGAAAAATTTTATTGAATTGGCTATGGATTTATTGTGCATAGAGTCAGGTGTTGGTGCCACAGATCGTGAGATGGAGGGGTAGCGGCATTTTAAATGGTCCAGTTTAAAAACAGTTGGTGCAAATGGTGCGCCCTCCATCCACTAGAGCCCAAAAAGGATGGTCTGGGGCATTGGGGATAGTGGTGTGAGGGGGGATTGAGAGCTATTTCTGTTGTTACTGGACATGAAGTTAAAAAGGTGTGAGGGGCCTGCAAGGCGAGTTGCTCCATTAGGAATCACAAATGTATCATGGGATCAGAACTATATTATGATGATCCAGCAATAATTCATTCATTAATGTTTTAAGGTGGTAGGTGTGTAGGGAGGATTACAAACTGAACCACAAGAGTGGTATCATTGGGCAACCACAAATGTATCATGGGATCAGAACCATATTATGATGATCCAGCAATAATTTCATTCATTAAAGTTTTGGGTGGTAGGTTTATAGGGAGGATTTCAAACTGAACCGCAAGAGTGTATAATTGGGCAACTGGCTTTGAGTAGTTGGGAAGGGGGCGTCCTGGAATACCAGGGGGATGGTAGCTGCTAATGCAGCATCAGCTTCACTTGAGAAGCCAAGATCAAAATACCCCTTGAAGGGGAAGAAATCAATGAAGCCTGCAGGCTTCATAACAGCTTGGGCTAATTTGATGATGGCTTTATCTGTATAGGGGAAAAACTTGCCATATTCAACTCAGAGGCTAAATCACACGTTGCTCTGGGGGAGCATAAGGGGCATCATGGTACCGCCTGGGTTCAGGAAAGATGTAAGGCTAAGTCCTTAGGCAGGACATAGCAGGCTGAAGAATTTGGAAGGCTAGCTGATCCAGCATGAGCACGTTTTGGAAATGGCCAAAAAACATGAGGAGGTGGCGCACTACTGCACCACGTGGGGGCAGCGGGCATTGAACACATTGACATAGGTAATTTAAAATAGGACGACGACAGATGGAGCTGTTTTTTTACTAAATTTAAAACTATAATTCAACCAAAAGAGAGTGAATCGAGAGCTTTAGCCCTGAAATGCGCGTTCTTCAGAAGAAACTAGATTTTCGGAGAACGCTATCTCACAAGATGGGATGCAACCCCTACAAGATAAGGTTGAAGCAATATCCAAGATGCCAGCGCCTAGAACTCTTCTCTACATCCAGGTATTTTTTGCATGATGGGGTATTACCATCAATTCATCCCTAAGTTCCCTCAAGCTTAGTAAGCCCTTGTACATCACTTTGTTAAGAACAATCCGTTTCATTGGAGTGCTTAACAAAAGGCCGCGTTTGAGACACTGAAGGAGCTCTTGCAAAAAACTTATCCTCATCACCCTAACTATGTCAAGCCTTTCATGTTGGTCTCAGACGCCTCCAATAACGCCATTGGAGCCATCTTGGCTCAGTTGGATGAGCATGGGGCTGATTATACCATAATTATTTCAGTAAGATGCTATTAAAAGCTGAGCACAACTAAAGCGTCACTGAAAAGATATGCCTTGCCATCATACTATCTGTCAAATACTATCTCCCTTTATATATAGGACTTTATTAAAATGGATACCAACCACGCCTCTTAAAAGTGGTATCAGAATATGAAAGATCCCACTGGGCGGTTATCTAGCGGGGCTCTTAAGCTCCAGCACTATATTATGATGATTGACCATCGATCTGGGATGCGTCATATGAACGTTGATGGGTTGATGAGGCTGCCTGTCCTTCACCTTGACAAAAGCAAAACAATGAGGTTTCATGTCCTCCTAATGGCTCCTGACGCGTGCTGATGAAGATGAACTTGTACATAAGATGCTAGCATGGCGCATTCACAACACTAAGGTGAGAGTGTTAAGCTATATAAGAAAGTAGGATTAAATGGGTTGCATTATCTCAGGTCGTCAGAGAGAGTACCTGTCATCGCGGATTCTCACACTTTCATGGAGCATAATGGTGTATGTAAAACCTACTAGTGAGTAAAACAGCGATACTACTGGGAGGGCATCATGGAAACCAAAACTGAAGTCTTGGATGCAGGCCTAACCTGTAAAAACAATTCAGCTTCAAGACCCTATATCCCTATCAACCTATGATGCCTCATCAACCCTTTAACATCAAAAGTTTGGTCGTGGTAGGTCCTCTCCATCAGACTACATGTGAAAATTTCTACTTCCTGTTCGGTTCTGATCATTTCACTAAGTGGGTTGAAGCTGTTGCTCTTCTCGCTCAGACTGCTAAAGCTATGGCCACCTTCTTACACCAGTATATCCTCACCTGGCATGGGCGCCGCCCTCTTATGCGACAATGGAAAAATTTCACCTCTAGAGTGGTAAAACTCCTCGCCACCACCATGGGAGAACAACAACTAATCTTAGCCCCTATAGCCCACTCACTAATGGTGCCGTAGTAAGAGTTAGTAGGACCTTGGTATCTAGACTTTAAAAAATGGCCAACTAAGACCCTCATTACTGGGATATTTATTTACCCAGTGCCCTCATGGCCTACCACATTAGTTACCATCGCATCCTTAAAATATCTCCTTTCCATGTGTTGTATGGATGGTAACTGGGGGTGCCAACTTTATAAGCCAAGGAGATTTTCTATAAAAGGACTGACTTTGAGAAAGCCCCAAAAAAGTTGGCTTAACACATCATCCAATTGCATTCAGAGGCCATGACTAATTTGATAAAGACTGTCACCAAAGAAGGGTAAGTTGTAAATGAATTCCAGGGCCCTCTTCCTTCCCTTCCTTCCTTCCAAGTATCCGACTGGGTACTGTATCACCACAACTAAATCACTCCAAGAATTAAGAAGCTCGGTTCTATATGGGAAGGCCCATTTTAGTCACTTATAAGCGAGGAGATGAGTACTCTAACTGATTGGAGGATACTGAGGTTATTGTGAACCATGCCCATGACCAGTTCTTGCGCCTTTACTCTTCCCCTAACACTCTTGAAGGGGGCAAAGTTGGACAATTACAATCTCGATTATGTAATAAGAGTATTATGGTGCAAAATCAGGATGAGTTTAAGGACAAAATTGGCCAAAAGACCCTGACCAATTCTCAGTGTAACTCCTTAAATTGAGGCAATAATTTTAATAATAATACTCAGCCAAATACCATAAGTTTAAGAATCCAGATAGCACTAGTCAAGCGGCAAAATCAGGGGAATCCATTGGTGGTTCCTCCCCAGCCCACTTCTTATTTAAATCAAGCACTAACGCCGCAAACATCCCCTTTTATAGACTTAAAGAAGGTCCCTCAAGGTTCAACTATTTTCCGCCAAGTTGATTGGCTCAGATATAAATCTTTACCTCACGGACATGTCCTACCTACTCTCAACCCTCCATCAGCCGTTTCATTAAAGCAAACTGAGTTTTAAGAGCTCTGATAGGAGAACTCTAATATCCAAATTAGGCTCAAAGCTTATAATAGAATTAATGCTTATGACAATTTAAGCCCCAAGTCAATTTAAATATCAAGCATTAAGATTATAAGAGAGTTCGCTTATTGCCCTTCCCACAATTACAAATAAAAACATAATATAAAAAACTAAACCTTTTAGTTAATTTATTATGTCAAGTTACCATAAGTGGTCGATTAACTCCCAAATAACTTATATCCTCACAGTAGAGAATCAGATTTCTCCTGCAAATATTTTTTTTTGAAATTTGGTTGTAAAACGCACCATCGAGCACCAAAAAAGCCTAAAATCCAACAACACCCATGACCAGGCCACATAGGGGTGATCCTATTGGGCACTGAACAGATTAATATTTTAAAACCTGCTGGGGTTGGCCCGCCTTTTTTAATAGATGGGAACATATTGGCATGGTTTTATAACTGAACATATTGCAGATGGCTTGATACTACTGTAGCTCAATTTAGTTATTATAATAGGCCCCTCATTGGGGCCCACAATTACATGGGAGAGAAATGCCCATCACTCCCCTGCTGGCTGTGGCCTCTTACCTTCGCCACCTCCAAATACCCCTCACTAACTTTGCTGCACCAATTTTTGGTTGGTGAGGTAGGGGGAAATGGGGCAACTTTGAAGGGTATGCTGTCACCCACCTCTTGTCCACTACATGGGGTAAATTACCCTGGGGCACAAGAGGGTGACCCTATTTACCCCCTTTTTTCATTCTGAATGGAATTTCCTTGCAGATGAGGCACAGGGTGCTCCACCAGACTTACATTACCCTTCCCTTTTTAAACAGGGGGCCACCACCACAGGGGATCTGAGTGAGAGTGTCGTTCAAGTAGACTTTTGGCAACTTAATAACTGAGCGCGTGGCAATCAGCAGTGGAGAACGAGGAACATTGGGGTGCAGGGCGTGAAAAGCCTCTACCAGCTCTCCACAAGGGCACAGTCACGGGCGCTGGCCCAAATGTTCTCATATAATGGGAACTTTTTCAGGCCATGAGATACTGGAATAAACGGTGGTAATTCTTGGAGGCCAAAATTGTCTCTGCCTCAGCATTCTACAATCCTTTGGACATGATTAGCTCTATCACCTCTTGGTATTTCCCCATAAATGAGAATGGAGAAACATGAAAAGCGGGTGCTTTTTCAAGTGTTCCAGAAGAGTCAGACTAAATGCACCATTAACCAAATCATATCCACCACATGGGGCCATAGCGCTTGCATGTCAACTTCAGGGGGGCTCCTTTATATGAAGTTGTCAAATATCCAACATGATGGTGGATTCCACTGTGATTTCATAGAATGGAGACGCTCCTGGTATGCAAAGCGTTTGTAATTGCTGATGGCCTTAGTCAGGTGCTCCCAGAATGGGGATTAAGTGCTCTGAATGTGCTGCGCATGGTCTTCCACAGCTAGAACCTCTAGGCAAAGGCACAGGCTGATAGAAAATGAGGGATTATACTCAGCATGGCCTCCTATGGTGAGAAACTGGTATATGCATGATTGCCAATATTATATGCAGATTAGGCCAATAGAAGATCATACACCCATATGTCCTGAGCGGCAGAGGCATAACTGCAAAGTTACTTTTTAATGATCTAGTTAACCTGCTCTGTTTTACTGTTAGGCTGAGATGGTATGTGGTTGAGTGGCATGGCTTATTCTTCAAGATTGCCATGAGTTAAGTCTAAAAGCGCTGATAACTGTGGCCCTTGGTAGCCCAAAATTAACCTAAGGCAATCTGAACATTAAAAGCAGATGCTGCACAAAGAGCCAAGTCATCTCTTAGGAGGTAATAGCTGAAAATAAGGAATAAAAAGTGGAATCTTGGTAAAGTGCTACACAACCACCATAATCAAGGTAAACCCATTAAGCTAAGGAGTTCAAAAATAAAAATTGACTAACTCTGAGGCTCACTGACTCTCCGCCTGCTGCAGGGGATAGTGAAGGCCATTTTTACCTGATATATTAAATTTAGCCTGCGTGCTTGCCATGCAGTTAGTGATTCATTCTGGGATACCCTTGGAATTCTCGGCCATTTATAAGTCCATTTTACCAAAATAAAGGCTTTTTTATTCCACAGGAGGCCAATTGCCAGAGGTCAAGGTGATCCCAATTGACTTCTTCGCAGTTGTGGTAGAACCCACAGTCTTGACCTAAACTGAATTGTTCCTACGCCAACAAATAATGGGTCCAATTATATACCAGAAAGTACCAGCTGATCAACAGTTCCAGCCCCTCCAAGCAGGCTGTTTTAGCCGCCAATACCTGAGAAACAAGAGGCACATCTGGGGCCCAAGCCGCCATTGAAATTTCAGGAAGAGCAATAGCTAAGATATTGGTCAGCGGGATCACTGTGGTTAGCTCCTGCTCATCTGCACCCACCATACTCAACGCAAAACTATACCTCAAAAAATTGGAAAGGACATCCAAAGCCCTCTTTACAAATTCATACTAAATTTAAAACTGAAAAGGTTGCGATGTATCTGGGCCTTGAAGTGCACTAGATTCTATGGTTTCAAATAAATAAGGTTATGATGATTTGTCTGCATGGACACCTCATGTCAAGTGCCCTGAACAAGGTACCACTAGTGGGTAAATGACCACGCCACAGCGGCCAACTCCTTATTCTAAATGGCTTAGGATTGTTTAAACAAAGTGAACTTGCGCAAAAGGTAAGAAACTGGATGTTTTAAACCATCATTTACTTGCAACAGTATCATTACCATAGAAGCAGACAAAGCGCACATGCTACAATAAACAGCATGGTGAGGTCCGCGTGTTTGAGGGTGGGAGGCGCTAAAACACATTTTTTTTAGTACTAGAACTAAAACACCTTTTTGATGGTTTAAAACGCATATAGAATTTCCTTCATTCAACAGAAAGGAGCACTCTTCCCTGTCAAGGGATGCAGCGGCGAGGCCTGGTGTGAGAAGATGAGATAATTTTTTTTAAAAATATGATTGTCCTCAAGAAGCTCAACAACTGCTTCTGGTCATAGGAGTGAGCCATCTGATAATTTCCTTGAGCTTTCTTGGGGAATAGCGTAACTATCCTTCAGGACCGGCTTATCCAGGAAGATAACATCTTCCCTTAAAACTTTCACTTGAAATGCTTTAATTAAAGTTCTGCCTTGTGCAACGCAGACAACACCGCCTCCAAATCCTTCTCAAGTTGCTCAGGGGTGGGGAATGCATGAGAATATAATTAATATATTCCACCGCACAGGTGAACATAAGGTTACTGAGAACGCTATTAATCATATGTTTGAACTTATCTGGGGCGTTCTTCAAGTTTAAGGGAATCATGCGAATCTGGAATATGCCCCTTCTGTCCATATCGCCATAAGCTACTCTTTGCCTTCTGCCACCAAGATCTGGTTGAATTCATTCATGAGGAAAAGTTTAAAAACACCCAAGCCTTTGCAGTAGCCTGGCTAAACCGTCTGTTTATAGTGGTGAGGATAGGAATTGTTAATGGTATTATTAAATGATAACATTGACGCAGGGGCGCAACATAACTTTGTCCATCTGAGTGGATGCTATGGGAGATGGGATGGGAGAAGTTTGTTTGAATACCCACTCTTTGATAAGCTTATCATATAAATAAACCTCGACGCCTTGCCCTCATGAGCCATGTAGGGATAAAATGGCAGTTGTTGATGATCACGTCCACTGTCAAACAGAAAGCCAGGTCATACTAGGAATGTGACAGAAGGTGATTAGCTTTCTCCAAGTTAAATATATCCTGATATGCTTCCAAAGAGAGGAAATCTGATGGAAAATCCTCAGAGGAAAGAAGGAATGTAATAGAAATCCCCATTTTGTCATGAGTGTATTAATAAGGGGAACCCCCCACAACTAGGCATTTTCAAAAGACAGCACATTTGAGTCCAGGTTGATTTTAACCTGCTGCCAACGCTCCGCCCCACACCCAAGGATAACCGTGAATAGAGAGTCTGGAACCACAGCAAAAAAATCACAAAAACAGAACTGGTACACTAAAAAATATACAGGCTGCTATTTCTTGTATGAAGCCTTAGAGAAGGAGATGCGCCTAACACTGTCAACCCACTATCATGTCAAGTCAAGATCCTGAGCCAGTTTTAGACTCCTAAAAGTCCCCCACCACTCCTGTATCCACAAGTGCCTCAATTAAAACCCTGTGCGATCTAACATGATTATCAAGGCAACAAAAAATAGGCAAATCTTATCTATTTGCCACTGAACGGGACAATACCAGCTGTGTGGTAATAATAACTGAGGCATCCGGGGACTGGGAGAGACAAGGAACTAAAGCCTTCCATAGGAAAACCCTTCTCAGTTTCTCTGCGCTGGGATGCTGACAACATAGGCATCAGGGGGTGCAGGGGACCAGGTCCTCCATAAGAACCGTCTCCCCAACTGGCTCCAAGGCAAGGAAGGAGAAACAATGGTATGGGGAGAGACTGGAGCATCCGCCAGCACAAAGACAAACACCCCAATAGCCTGGCCCAAACCATCATGTTGGGCAAGAGACAAAGAGAACGACAACTTGTCTTAAAACACCCCACTCATAACCACTTTTGGTGACGACCCTGTTTGCTACACCTATCATCCCACCTGATGCATGCTGGAGCATGGAACTCATGGAGATATCCACCACATACTTCTGGTATAATGAACCCAACTGAGTGTCCCAGGAAGAGACTGGTTGAAACAACTTCAAGGCGTCCCAAAATAAAGAAATTAGAGCGTCCAATGGAAGCTCAAGTCCAGGAGCATTGCCATGGAGAGCAACAATAAATGAGGCCAGATTGGATGCCTTTGTGCCCAGCATAAAATTGTAGCAGGGGAGTCAATATTGACACCAACACTTGAACCACTGAAGATACCAACATAATCAAAGGAGTAGAGACTCTCTCTTGAATAAGGAGTATTAATTATAAGCACATAAAGATGAGCATCCCCCTCCACTGCGTCCAAAAGAGAACACTCTGGTACATCAATTAGAGAGGAGGAAGCCGCCTTGTTGGCTGAAAACTGCACTGCAATTTGGCAAGGGTTTCCAAAACCTAGTTCACAAATTCAACATAAGGGATATACGAAACTACCCCCTTGAGGCAGGAAATGGCTAGAACTGGATCCTGCAGGAGAAAATAATGAGTCACAAACTCCATCACCACCATGCAAGAGCACCTGTTGAATACACCAACTAACCATACAAACAGAGCAAACTAAACATCAATTGTAGGTTCATGTGGTATATTGATATCATTGCGTCACCTTTTTCTAACAGAAGGGTGGAGATGGACGAAATAAAGGTTAGTCAATTATGTCATGACGACGACTAATAAAGTTGAGACTAGCTTGCCAGTCACGGTGAGTAAACACACAGAATACAAACCAGACTTCTAGAGGCATACCCATCCATATCACCTGATATTTAAAGGGAAGGGAAACAATTATTTTATATTTTATTTGGGGAAGGCTGACCATAGGATGGACACTTCCAATAAACTTTAACTACAAAAACACCAAGAAATAATGAGGGGCACCGCAGAGGAACCATAGCTACCTCCTGTTACCAGCGGGACTTCCAGTGGAAGGAAGAGGGGGAGTGACAAGGGTGGTCTGGTCCAAAACTGAGCATGAATGAAGGAAAGGGTCTGATGAGAGGAACCAGTTGAGGAACCAGGATGACACCAACTGGCATTGGTGGGATAGCAGGTGGCCAAACAGCCAGGCTTTAAAAAGTGATCCGTGAGGTGAGAATGGAAGTGATGTGCAGCTTCAAAGAGGGTTGGGGTAGTGCCAGATAGTGTATCAAGGACAATAGGTGGATCGCCCATAGCACTATTGCAACAAATTAAGGCGCGGGGTGATATGCGGATTAGAAGTCATGGAAAAGGCGAAGATGTTTTTGTACAGGCTGAAATCCTGCTTTCTCTACTGACAAAAGAGGCGCATAACATACCGCCAAATCGCCTGTGATGGTGGGCAATCTTCCAAGAAATGGACTAATGAACCATATTAACCGCATACTATGAATGAAGTTTGAAAGGCGTTGGACCGCTCAGCCGTTTAGTACACTTTTCGCAGGCATCACCACACATGGGCGCAGATTTGGGGTTGTAAAAGAGGATGTTGTGTGTACTGCCAAATGTCCTTCTGGGTCTCCAAAGAGTACAAAAAGTCGAGCTTGTCAAGGTAGTCCACAACTGCAATGAGGTGGGGACATTGGGGTACCAGGTTGTTTAAAATAACTCGCCCATAGACTTCAAGTTTGAAACACCGATAAGGGCAACCCTCTGAGCGGTGTGTCGACTGATGCTGATTCTCCAACCAGTGCTCCGCATGGAGAGGAAAATTCATTTGAAGAGTAACGATGTCCCATGCAGGCCCATGAAAAGGGGGATAAGAGGCCAGATAGTTAAGTAGAGATTGGGGATGGGTAGGATTATGGAGGCCCAGGGAGTGGGAAAATTGGAGCGGGCCACGCGTGACCAGTGTTGGTCTGGGAGTGTGGATTTGGTGACTGCAGCGATCCAGGTGCCAAGTATCTTGGCGGCATGGGCCTCAAAGTTGAGAAGGCCCATACCACCACTATAGTGAGGGCCAAACATGACATCCAGCCATACTGGTAAGGCCTAACCAAAGCCACCCTTGTAGGAGGGCGTATAAAGGGTTAGAAAGAAGGGGAAAAGGCGATAGCATGGACCACAAACCAGACTTTAAACAAGAGCATAAAGTTGACAAGCACAACCCACCCTGGGAGGGTAGTCTGGCGGGCTCTGAAGGAGGCAATGCATTTTTGTGCCATTGTCAAGGATGTGGTGCTCTATTACCAATGAGTCGTACCCTCCCGCCTCCAGCAGCACTACCAGATGGCGTACTGTATTAGCAGTGAGTCTTGGAACGAAAGGGAGAACAAGCGGGGCTGTATAGGATGGTTTGGGCAAGTGAACCTGTGAGCTAGCTTCTGAAGCATGTAGGTAACGGGGTGCTTGTGACCAGCAGGGCTTGGTAATGGCTGAGGAGAATGATTATAGTTTTGGAGGCATTAAGTGCAGCATTACTGAACATGGAAAAACCTGGATAGTAGCCTCCAGCCCACGTGCATCTTGGTTTTTAGACACCCTAACCACAAAATTGTCAGCAAATGCTAGCATCTTAACTGGTGTTTGGCCTTACACATGGATGCCAGTAAGGCAGGCATTCACATTGCATAAAAGTGGGTTGAGGATGATGTTTTGCAAAAGTGGGCTTAAAGGGTCCCCTTAGTGGAGACCTCTTTGAGAGTGAACCAGTCAGTGAGGAAGTCAGGGCCACGCACAGCCATTGTGGTAGATTCCATATGCAACATCACCCAATTACTAAACCAATGGGGGAGGTGGAACTTCTGGAGGCAGGCTTTGAGGTAATCCCAGTTGACCCAGTTATAGGATTTCTGCTGGTCAAAGAAAGCAAGTGCCCCAGTAGCCGTGGATTGGCAGACGTTGGCTACAGTATGTATTTTGTCCCATATAGACAGTTTGGGAAGAAGCCAAAATGCTCAGAGGAGATTAAATCAAGGTCAACTCCCTCTAGGCGGTTGGTCATAATTTTAGTAAATAATTTAGCATCTGTATTTGTAAGTGATATGGAGCTCCAGTTGGTCAAGTCCAGATTATCCCATTCCTAATACAGCGTTATAATGTACTCCTCCTGGCCCCCAGGAAGGAGGCGCATTTCTAACAGACACTGGTTCATTGAGGCAAGCTACACAGAGGAGAAAGAACTTCTTTATCTCTTATAAAACTCATATGGAATCCCATCTGGACCTGGGCACTTCCTGTGTGGTGCACCATAAATGACATACCATAATTCATTCTGAGTAATCAAATTCATTAGCCCCGGGTAACAGGAAACAGTGCAGATATGTGCGCTATTGAGAAACTCACCAAAATCAGCTGGTTCAACTAGATCAGATTGATACAATTCAGAGTAATAGTATAAAACTTTGACTGCCTCTTCAGCTGGAGTTTCCATGACAGAGTTGTCCGGCTGCCTTACCTGTGTACAGGCCAAGCTCTATCATGGTGGAAAATAATTTTGGAAAAAAGTAGGCGGAGCATGTGTTGCCAATATTATATTTTCGCATTGAACTGAACACAAACGTGAGGCTTGTGTTGTCTAAACAGTGAGTTGAGATGAGCAGAAACTTCTGCCCACTTGTGACCTCAAGCCAGGCTGTAGCCTGCAGCAGGGACATTAGAGTCTGGTGGTCCACTTCTTCAAGTGTGCTCATAATGACCACAAAAGCGGCCTGTGAGTGACACAATGAGAGGTAGCATGCCTTATGTATGGTATTTACTTTATAGTTGACCTGGTAGAAAGTGGGTCTGCACAGAATGGTTTGGTAAACTCCAGTGCCAAAGTTTCAGTGTTCACCAATGAGGAAAAACTGGACGACGTGATCTCATCTAGACGAAGTTTTCACCACTTTGGGTCCTGTGCCGCTGGACTTGACAAAGTGAAGGAAACTGACACCAACCTGTGGTTGGAGAAATCAATTTTTGTCATCATAAAGTGTGAAATCTGGGACCAAAAGTTTAATGGGGAAAGCATATGTTCAATGCGGGACATAGACCTCTGCTGACCGTTATGCACATGAGGACGAGACATGTTGGAGAGCAGTAATGCTTGTTTGGGGAGGGTATCAAAAAGCGCCAAAGTGGCTTTTAGAACGCATAGTTCAACATGCCCCTGTGGTGGGGGGTAGGCGTTGAAGGTCAGTGGTTGGTGGCCAGGTTGGTCCAGTAGTTCAGGTCGCCCACCACAAACGGGTCAGGAGGAAATGGGAGGGAAGTTACCGCCAAGAGGAGTTCTTGGCGAGCCTGCGCACAGGTTGGGGCATAAACATTAACAATAGCATATACTTAATTGTCCAATGAAAAGAACACTACAAGCACACGCCCATAGAGGTACAAATATTTGAAAATAATGTATAACTATGGTTCACACATATTAGCACCCCACAATGCGGCAACCAAAAAGAAAGGGAGTGGAGGATCATGGTTGCCCATGTTTCCTCGGTGCCATGTGGACAGTGGGATTCCTGAATGGCCAGGATGTCCACAGGTAAATTATTTTTTGGAAGAACTCGATTTCCTAGCCTGGGACAGAGAGGCCTTGAGTCCAGCGATGTTCAACGTTCCTATTGTGAAGGCTCCCCCATCATACCTTAGATGCAATGTGAAGGGCCCCCTTTCCCTTCATGTGCTGCATTGCCAGGTTTCTCAGCAGCCTTGCCTTGTTCACGGGTCACCAGCAGTTTGTAACTGTCCAATGAGATTGCCTTTGCTGTGGGTTTATTGTCAGATTTGGGTCTTGTTGAATTGGTATGCCTTCTTATATTGTTGTGCTCCTGCGGTGCACCATTGGAGGTCAACAATGACATGGTGGGGAATTAGTAGTTGGAATTGTCTTCATTCAGTGCTTGGTAATTTTTCTTGGGTAAATCTGACTCACCCATCTGGTCTGCAGGTTGGTAGGCCCAATCTTATTATGAGAAGATCCATGAGCCACTTCAGCTGTGAATGGCTCTATGCCATCATGGGTATGAGCAGGTGGGATCACAGAAGATGTCATAGCCGCTGCCTTGGCCACTGCTCTGCGTGTCTGTTTGGCCTTATTTCATTCTTGAGGGGAAACAGGTTTTACCTGAATATAAAACCCCTGCGCACCCCAAGGGAATGCGGCGTTAGTGTCAATGGCTAGTTCAAAATGGGATTCAGAGTTTCTATGGCGTTGAGAAGGATTTTGTTTTGGGTAATGCCCTCTCTGGAGGGGCAAGTGTGTGCCTTATGTCCAAAGCATAACAGAAGGAGAATATAGGATGTGCGCTGTCAACCGTAATGTGGAATGAGTGGGATTCTTGCCCATCAATATTGAGAACTGCAGTGTGTGGAATTTGGGTCAAGTCTTTCACTATGACCACAGATGGTGTGATAACTGCAATCTATTTGCCTGTGCTAAGCTCTGGAATAAGCATGAAGTTCTGCATTTCAAATGAGTTTAATTTTCATAGTTTTTTAGACCCGTCAAAGAGTTAATTCTTAAGTACTTTATATTTCGCCATAGTGAAGAGAAAGTTGAATGTAACAAAAATTTGGTTAGTTTGGTCCAACAAGTGCACTTTGTATCAACCATCCATTGAACATCCGTGAAATCTACCAACACACACATCTGTGCAGCATTGTCTGCTGCTTGTCTGGTTTCAAACCCGAGGTCTAGCCAACCCTGGGTCATAGAATTAGATGCTATGTACATGATTAACAGGAAGTGTTTGTGCTCATCACTACAAAACTTTTCCCACAGTGCCATCAAAATTAGTATCCAGAAAAATCTCGAAGCTTGTGCTCCACTGACAACAGAAGTTGGAATATTTAGTTTTGATGTATTGGTTGCAATTGATTTGACAAGCTAAAATCTCTGACAAGATACACATCGCCGGTATCTTAGTTTTGTCCTGGCCATTGGTGTCACCGGTGCATTTCCTAACTTTGGATGGTGCAAAAACCGTTCCTGTGCCCTTTACTTTGCTAGCCCAAGTACTACCTAGTATTGGGTTCACATTAATCCCCTTAAAGAGCCTATTGAACTTACCTAGTCTTTAATTGAATCAGTTGAAAATAGTGATTGCAACAAGAATGAAAAGTGGAAGGGCTACAATTGAGAAATGGCAACTAACAATCACTGTTACCGCCATATCTACTAATACCACGCCATGGCAGCATTGGCGGCTGCAGACTCTGCCGCTATTGTTTCTTGTGGGCTCGCATAGATCCTAAATCTTCTCTGGCAACGCAGGATCAAACGGGCAGAAATGGCATGAAACTTTGCATAAACTGAACGTAGCACAATCCCATATGATTAAGGTGGGTTTTAATTTCAAAAATTCTTAACAACAATGGATTGATCTCCTCAAGTCCCACCAACTTTTGTTTAAATTTTGCCACCAAATTTCCCCTCCCAGTGTGATTACACCTGACAGATTGACGACACATCATTTGGTGGGAAATTAAATGCTCCCATTCCAGTCCATATAGGGGAGGTCTCATTGGCTAAAGAACGGATTTGTTGCGCCCAAACCTGCTGGAGCTGGGCCCACATTTTCTGGCATTTGGGAAACATAGTGGCGGTGTTTTTAACTTAAATGTACAGCAGATGACTCAATTCTAATAGACCTCGATTTATTTTACATAGACAGGCCCCACAAATTAATATGATTACTGGGGGAGAGGAGTTTTCACCACTCTCTTGCTGGGAGTAGCCTCTTACCACTGCCACTTCCAAACACACACCAAACTTGCGGCACCAACTCTTAGATGGTGAGGTATGGGGAAATAGACAACTTTGAGGGGGTATGCCAGAACCACCTCTTATCTACCACATGAGCTAAGTCACCCTGGGACACAAGAGAAATAGCCACTTTCTTCACCCCTTTTGCATATAGAACTGAAAAGTCTTGTGAATGATGCGCATGGTAGATTTACTAAATTAACGTTAGTGGGGAACAATTTCCATTTTTTAATTTTTTTACTCATGGTTTCAATCCCTTATTACCCCTTAATAGTATCAGCAGTAGGATCTAAACTATTTTTGGGACGTTTAAACAACTTTTGAATAGCTCTTTTTTGTTTTGTTTTGGAATGGGGTGTTGGTTTTGATCCACAATTCATCCCTTTTTCTTCAACTTTTTGCTTGAATTTGGCTTTCTGGGTAAGCTTTCTCCACTTAGATGGACATATGGTGAGCCCCCTGTTGGGGACAGGGAATGGGAACCATGGAGGAGAGCTTCTTGGTTTGTCCAGTATCTTTACAACATTGCTTGATTTTCTTTAGATGATAACTTACAGGGTTATAACTTGTATAAGTTTGATTTGGTGGTATAGAGAGGAAAGGCGTGTGTCAGGCAGGGGAAGCAGACAACCATCTCTCATCCAAGGCATTCTATGTCAGAAATCTAGGTGAGAGGCTGGGCCATGAGTTTGCCATTTTTTACCTAAAGAGGTGCATGATCCTATACAGCTTAGTAGATGGATCTAAGGGCCTTAAATTACTTTTTTTAGTACTAGTGTTGCCCAACCCAAAAGGGGGAGCCGCCATGCATCTTTATTCACAGATTGGCCAAACAAAGGAATTATCAAAAATTAAAAAGATCCTAATATAGCCCCTAGGTTATCAGCCTAGGAAGCTATATCAGATGGCGAGGAAACTTTGGGGAAACTTTTGTCCAGAGCCCGCTTTAGCTGGCGGACCATGGCGGACAGCATTGGGGTGGGAGCATCAGCGACATGAGGCATAAGGAGGTATAATTGAGGGTTTTCTTTGTTAATGAGGCCAGCGGTGTCCATTACCTCAACGTATTGAGCAATTTGATGCTCAGCAAAAATGATGAGAGCCGGCACACAAGTAAATGACTTGATGCAATAGCAGGGTTTGGGATAATTGGGGTCAAAAAGAGAATTTTTTGCTGCATCGATGCAAGCATGGCTCACAATGAAAGCAAACTCCTCAATTTTGTACTTTGCATCTTCCTCAAAATCATGGGGAAAATTAGGGATAGGAATACCCTTAACAAGGGGCTCCATTGCCCTATGGAGTTACTGGTGGAGGAGGGTGTTGGCTGGGGCAGTTGCAGCCACAACTGTCATTGCGTTAATATTTTTATAAATGGGAAACCTGTTTTTTAATGAAAATGGCGGGAACGTGATTCATGAGAGTCAACAAAGAACTCCTCCAAAGCAAAATCTGATTTAACATGGCACAGATGTCCGTCCTCCTCAATCCATTTGAGAGCCCTGAATGGATTTAGTTTGGCCGGTGCTAGGCCAGCCACAGTAATTGGGGTTGTGGCCAGAGCTGATTGGCCATGTGCTGTTGACCATGGAAGCTCAGCTGAAACTGGTTCAGCCATCAACTCAGGATTCTGTAATTCGGTAAAATTTTCAAATATTTTAGATTTTTTTAAATTTTGATTGTCCACCGCTTTGAAGCAGCACCAGAATTCTCTGACGTTGGGGGTGGGAGGATCAAGCCCCATATGAAAAATTGGGGTGAGACAGCTGCCAGGGTGGCGCCTGAGCCTTGAGTGGTGGATGCGGTGGAAGCAGAAACCATGGGGCACTTGCACTTTGAGTGGTCAAGATCAAAGCACAAGGGGCAAATGGTGCAGCCATTTTTGGTGCATGCCCAGAATGGGTGATCAGGGACAGATCTGATCATGGTGCGGGGGGAATTGTGGGGTAAGAGTTGCAATGAAATGGGCAGTTCATTGCAAAGACGCGAGGCCCTGCCAACCAATCTGCCCCATTGGGAACCACCAACTGCAACATGGGGTCTGCGAGATAAATGGCCAAACCCTCTGTGAGCTCATGGTGGAGGCGTTCAGGGGAAAGGAAAGAAGGCAATCTGGCGAACTAGATCACCAAAGTGGCCTCATCTAGGAGCTGGGTGAAAACGGTGGGGAACGGAATTTTCTATTTTTAAGGGCAGCTTGGCTGCTGCCACTGCATTGGCTTCAGAGCGAAAGCCGAGGTCAACGTACCCCTTAAAGGGATGGAAGTCAATAAATCTGGTAGATTTGAAAGCAGCTGTGGCCATCTCAATGATGGCTACGCTTGCATATAGGAAGAGATTCCCATATTTGACCCAGAGGCTGAAACACAAATTGCTACGTAGGAGCACCAAAAGGCTCCAGAGCACCACCTGAGAGCTGGCGAGGTGGTGGGCCAAGTCCTGAGGGGGGACATAACACCCAGCAGTATTGGGAGGGCTAGCAGAGCCAGCCCAGGCGCACTTCAGCGGCAGACAAAAGATGCCAGATGGTGGTGCACCACCCTAAGCCAGGGCGACAGGCATCAATTGCATTAACATCAGTAAGTTTAGGCTCAATTGAGCATTTGTTTTGTATTTTTTTAAAAATCCAAATTAGGCTTTGATTTGGGTATCAAAGCAAAAGAAAGATTAAGGGCCTTACATTACCATTTCCTAAAAGAGCAGGGTTCACCCCCTCTTCAGGGGCATTGGCCAGGGAATAATTCTTGTATGGAATAGGGAAGTTAATGGCTGCAAGGGAAGCCTTCTTGTGACGGTAAGGTGGTGGTGCCTTGGGATTGGCCTTGTAGTACTTGTTTTCACTCCTGACAGTTCTTTCAATCTTTGGAGGGCTTCATATATATTTATAAAATGGGAATCTATTCCATAATCATAGGTAATATAAACTTATTTCAAAAATTTGTGAATTAGTTATATGCTCATTATCAAACTCTGATGCGCCCTCTATTATGATAGGCTCTACTTCCATTGGCTTTCATCTTTTAAACGGCGATAAGGAAGAGATTGAAAGGATTTACAAATCTTCCAGTGGGAGGTCAGTTCCACTTGGGAGGATCCTATGTCCAACATATGGAAAATGGGAAGAGACCTGCATGTTTGCAAGCCAACTTACAACATGGCACTTTGAGGTTCAGATTCCAAGTGTCCAACATTACCAAATATCTTTTTTTAATTTAGGTGCCTCACGTTAATTTTTATTTGCAAACCACATAACGTCATTAGTTAATCTCTAACTGCTGGTTCATGAATTCTTAGGTGAACCTTATTTTAAGTGTTTGATAAAGTTATCTGCTGCTGGGATATTAATCCGCGTTTGAGGTTCAAAGGTGAAAGTGGGTTTGTATCCTATTTTGCATACATAGGTGAACCTTTGTTGACAAATAAAGAAATTGTTTTATAAAACTGGGCCAAACAAAGTCCACTGCTCATGTATCCTGAGAGGAAGTTGCATAGCATCTAAGATACTGCCTTATGGACTGGTTAGTATGCTCCATTTAGACATTGGACTAGGGATGATAAGCTTAGGATCTGCAAGGCTTAATTTTCAGCATGTCACACAGGGCCTCCAAAAACTACGAGGCAAACTGAGGTCAACTGTCGCTAATTATTTCCTGTGGCGCCCATAAAATACAAATACTTGGGCTACAAAAATTTATGCCTTGTCCTTGGATGTAGTAGTTGTAAAAAAGGAATAAAGATTGCATATTTGATGAATTGGTCTACAACCACGATAATAGAGTCATACTGATGGGACCTTGGTAAATATTTAATGAAATCCAACGATTTGATGTTCATGGGTATGATGCTTGTTGAAGAGGGTGGAAGAGACCACTCCTCACAGTGCTATCTGATTTAGACCTAGGGAAAGTCAAACATTGTTCAATTAATGTAGGTTTTTCATTTGTCAACTAATTCCAATCATACCATCATTTAATTAAAAAGATACATTTCTTTGCACTAGGTTGCCCTATGGTTGGTGGATCATGACGCTCCCTTATAACGCCGGAACACAGTTCAGATGGAACCCATATCTTGTCACAAAAATATTAACCTTTCCTTTCAGGTAAATATCCAGAAGGGGAATTACCTGCGTCAATCTTTACAAGGAAATCCCGTCCCTCAGGATCTGCTAAGTGGGATGTCAAAACTGTTATAAAACTGAATTGTAAAGTTAAGACTAGCCTGCCAGTATGGTCAATTAGACACCCAAAACTTAAACCAGAATACTGGAGTTATAACATTCTAAACGAATTGATATCTCATTGAGAGGAAAACAACTGTGGGATGTCAACTGACAATAACCATTACTAACATACCTGCGAGTAACCTCACAGTTGTTAAAGAACAGCCGCGTATTTTGTAGTGATTGTTTTCTTGGGCCCCAGGGTTCAGAATCAGTAACAAGAATGCAAGGGCTCAAATGTGCTGAAGGATCATAAAACTTTGCCCACTAAGTGTGAATCACCTCAAGAAGCAAGGGCACTTTAAGGAGCCACAAGGAAAAAAGGGGGTCAACACCAAGTGACCACCACTCCAATATCTATATAAAAGTAGGGTGGGCAGAAAGGTAGTAATTATTGCCACTATGGCCAGTCATTATGCATATTGGGAAACATGGCACCAAGCAAGAGCGCGGGTAACAGATAGCTCAAATAAAAAATTAATTTTTTTATGCTGATATTGGTTATTCAAACAAAGGATAAAAATTGACTGACATTAGTACCTTAGGAACACTTATTTTTTGTTCAAGAGCTTGGGGAATAGTAATATTTGTATCAACCAAGGGTAATGCAATCACATTAAATTCTGTTAGATCAACATTCCAAATCTTCATGACGCCAGATTTCTCTCACCCTGGATTTTTTGACTTGGGCAAAAATTTTACTGTTAATTATTCTTCCCAGTATATTTCTGTTGAAAATCAGCGATGCTTAGTCCAGTGGATGACTGGGTGCTCCCATGGCCAGGGTAGGTATGGGAGGTCCCCTTGCATATTAAAGGGGTTTATTGCGCCCAAATCTGCTGGGTATGAGTTCTCCTTCTCCAGTGGAGAAGAAACAAATTGATGAGGTTTTATGCCGATTGTACAACGGACAATTCAATCATGTTAGGCACTTATTTATTAATTTCAATGAGCCCCACAATGGGGCCTGAGACTACTGAGGGAGAGAAACGGCCACAACCTTTCCACTGGCAATGGCTTCTTGCCACCGCCTTCTCCAGACCCACATACCCCAATTTTCTGCATCAACCCCTGGCGGTGAGAAGGGGAGGCAGGGAAGAAATCTTCAGCGGGTAAGCCATCACTCACAACTCTTCCACCATATGGACTAAGTCGCCTTCAGAAACAAGTGGGATGGCCACCCTCTTAGCCCCCTTTTTTGTCCAGAATGGAAATTCTTGATGATTAAAGGTGCAGGGGTTGCTCCCCAGGACTTACATTACCCTTTCCTCTTTGAATAGGGGGAGCACCCCGACTGAGAGCTTTGCAAGGATGACATTCTTGTGAGATTTCAGCAACTTGTTGGCCAAGAGAGTGGTGATCTTCTAGGGCGATTGAAGAGTGTTGGGGTGCAGGACGTGGAAGGCTTTCACCAACTCACCACAATGTCCACAATCACATATGCTGTCCCAACTATTTTCAATAATGGGAACCCCTTCCAGCCATGAGGTACTGTACCAAACAGTGATATTTCTTTGAGGCCAGAATTGCTTAATCCCAGTTTCCTATGATTCCTCCACCAAAATAGGTTCCAGCGCCGCTGGGTCCTTTCCCTTTTATGGGGACAACTGAAAAACATAGAAAGGGGTGCTTCTTCCAGTGGGCCAGAAGAGGCAGCCTAAAAGCCCCGTTTCCCAGATTTTCATCCACCACATGGGGGCCAAAGAATTTGTTTGCAAACTTCCATGATGGCACCTTCATTTACAGGTGCCATGTATCCAACATGATGGATGACCTCCCCTATATTTCCTGGGCAGGGAGAGTTTTCAATATGCAAATCTATTTTTAATTGCTGATTGCTTTAGTCAAGTGCTGACAAATCAGGGATTGAGTGCTCCAGATTTTCTGTACATGGTCTTCCACAGCAGGGACTTTCATTAAAGGCATGGTCAATAAAAAATGTGGGCATCACCCAGCATGGCTTCATATGATGAGAAACCAGTAGATGCATGAGTGCATTCATTATATGAAAATTGGGTCAATTTAAGATCGTCCACCCAGGTATCCTGCATGGCAGAAGTGAAACAGCAGAGATGCTGTTTAAAGATATGATTGACCTGATCCATTTGGCCGTCAGATTGTGGATGGTATGTGGCAGAGCAGCATGGCTTAATCTTCAAGATTACCAGGAAATAAGTACAAAAACGCGCTGATAACTGAGACACTTAGTCACTCACTATCACCAAAGACAAGATGAACATTGAGAAAACATGACGCGCAAAGAGCCAGGTCATCTCCTTGGAGCTGATGTCTGACAAACAAGGGATAAAGATCGAATATATGGTAAAGTGGTTTACGACCACCATCATTATTTAAACCTAACAGATATGGGAAGCTTGAAAAAGAATTTACTGATACTAAGTTTTTAAGCCCTCTGCTTAATGCAGGTGATGGAGAAGTCCATTATTACCTGATCTGTAATATTTTGTCCCTTTGCATTTCATGCAATTAGTGATCCATGCTGGGAGATCCTTGGATATACTTGGCTAGTTAAACATCCGTTTACCAAATTATGGTATTTTTTATTTCCTGGGTGGCCTACTGCTGGGGTCATGATGGATACAAATTACTTCTTTGCGGAGTTGAAGCGCAACCACATTCTGGACCTGAACTGAATTGTCCCCTCCACCAATAAATAATGGGTCTGCTTATGTGCTAGAAGTACCAACTGGTCAAACACTCCAGCCCCTTCAAGCAGGACACTTGATCAGCTAATAACCGAGAGACTAAAGGGAGCAAATATGGGGCCCAGTCTTACGCTTAAATTGTGGGAGGGGCAATATTGAAGATCTGAGCTGGCAGAATTACCGTAGTTAGCTCCTTCTCATCCTACTCTGTTGATCTCAAAGCAGGATTTTGACATAAAAATTAGGACATTTAAGGCACCCTTGAGAACTTTTATTTTAAGATAAACATACAGGGGTCACGATACACCTGGGCTTGGCAATGCACTAGCTTTTGCGGTTTCTAAAAATACAAAAAAAGCCTGTTGATCTGATTGCATAAGAAGCTTCATGCCACGCGCCATGATGAAATTACCACCGGTGGATAAGATACCATGCCACAGAAGCCTACTACTTATAATAAAAGAGTCCAGAATTGTTTAGACAAAGCAAATTTGCGAAAAAACAAGTGACAATATGTTTTACCCATCATGCGCTTGAAGCAGCTCTTCCCCCATGAAGCAGTCTGCTTGGTGACCTAGGCTTACTTAACATATGAGGCCAAATCACTGCTCATGGGGTTTACTCCGCGCAGATCAGGCACCAGACAACCTTTGCTTAGATCACAATCATCCTCATAGAGAAAGTTCTCCCATGATGCTTACAGTTGTAGCATTGATCTCTTTGGCATACTTTCCATGCCAATGGAAACTCTCTGGTTAACACTCTTTGACATATTCATTATATGTGGCCATTAGGACGCATCAGAAACCAATTAAACCTCTCCCTTGGCAGCTTGCCTCCAGAATATCTGCGATATAGAGTGTCCATCTTTAAACAGAGCAGATCTCAGACTGATTACCATATTCTGTTTAATGGGTAATCCCAGACTGGATACTGGTGATTAGTTCACTTAAAATACTATAAGTGAAAATAAAAAAAGGATAAAAAAGAGATTTTCTGGAAAGGTTCTTTATTAATGTAAGTGTAGAAATCCAGCTAGCTACTGCTCGCGAGTACTGACAACTGCTGGATTTAAACAAGACAATTTTAAAACTAAAGCTAATACTTTTTAAATAAAAATAAAGATGGGTTTTTTTAGGCTTTTTATTTGGCGTGGGACAAGTTACAAAAAGTGTTCCTTCTCAATACTACTGCTCAGTTACTTAAACTGTATCAAGTATTAAGGGTTGAGGGATTCTAATGAAAATGTTCAGAATAGCATAGTAAGGTTCTAATTGGGAATATGGGAATTTTGACCTATCAGAGCTTGGGAAACTCACTTTACTTTGTTGGGACGATTAATGGAAAGTTATTTTTAGGGTAAGGCTAACCCGTTGGGTATTGATTTGATATATTTCAAATGATTATCATTAGCTAACATAATTGTACCTTGGGGGACCCCTGCCAAGCCTATAAAAGGGGGTGGTCTCTGCTTAGTTGTTTGAATTGAACTAGACGTGGCCTGTGGAGGAACCTCCAATAGATAACCCAGATTCTGCCGCATGGTTGGGGCAATCCAGCTGTCCGACCTCATGCTAATTGCCTGTGTAGGATTAGTAAAAGTGTTACCCCAATTTTAAGGGTTCCGCAAGAGTTTGCCAGGGCCTTTTGCTAATACTATCATTAATTTTTTTCCAAAAGCTCTTATCCCCGTTTCAAACTTGTAAATGTCCAGACTTTTCCCTTTTGGCCTATTTTGACCCAAAACATTCTTTTCTTGAAGCTGGGAGGGTAATTGTCTGACATCACCCTCTTAAGAACGTTGGAGGAGAATAGGGCCATAAAAACGGCCATGTACCCAGCTGATCTAATCCCTGTGGCTAAGAAAATTATATGAAACTCCGCACCTCTTTGTAGTTGATAATGAAAGGGTTTTCCCATATTGACCCAAGCTTACTACTTCGAGGAGTGATGCGTTTGTGGTAATACAGAACCAGGACAGACACTAGGAAAGAAGGTAGGGGGTTCTGAGCTCAATGGCAGCCTGCCCTTCTTTAATCACTGTTTTAGCTATATTGGTTGTAGCCTTATATTGGAGCTGGATGAAGCGCTGAGCCAATATTCTCATGACTTTCTTGGGTTCCTCAACTCTAGAGAAAAAACCTCTAGCTAATAGAGCAGGTATTTCGGATTCCTGCCCATACAATACATGGAATGGGGACATTTTCAAGATCTGGAGATAACTAATCCAGTATTCCATAAGAGCACTGGGTAGGAATTGGTTCCATTGAAGTGGATCAGAAATTTTCATTTTTAATAACTATGGAAACCAAGGGTCCATTGGCTCTTTCCACTGTCCCGTTGGTAGATGGATTATACGGAGATGAGAAAAGTTGTTAAACTTCCATGGAAATAGACAGGATTTTGACTACTCTGGAGATGAAGTTCTTACCATTATCACAGAGTAATACTTGGGGACAGCTATGAAGAGTGAAAATGTTTTAATGTAGAAATGTGGCTGTGGCCTTGGCCATTTGGGCAGGAAGTGCCACAGCATCAACCCACTTAGTGAAGTGGTCAATGGCTACTAGGATAAATCTGTTTCCACTAGTAGACTGAGAAAGGGGTTTTACTACATCCAAACTGATGGTGTGGAACGATTGTTGAATGGGTAGTTGATTGCTATTGGCATCTAGTCCTAGAACTGGATTGCTCTTACAAGTGAGGCCAGCATCCAAGACTATGACAATAGTTTCCTTAATTCCTTCCCAAAAATACTTATCTCTAATACACTCATAGGTTTTCTTTTCTCCCCATGACCTAAGGTGGAGTGAGCTTCTAGGATAACAGGTAGACTTTCTGAGGGCCGAAGGTAAGGCAGTCACTTTGCCCCCACCTGCTTGTACAATCTCCCATTCTCAACTTTGGTGTTGTGGGAGTGCTGGGATAACATTTTCTGTACAGGCTCATCCTCATCCTCTCAGTCATTGGGGGTCATTAAGAGGCCATATAGCCTCTCCGCCTCGCTATTATATAGGTGAAGGACTGGCAGCTGAGTCAAGCCATCAACATTCATGTGATGGGTTATAGCACGGTGTTTGATCTTCATGTCATAATGCTAGAGCTTTAGAGCCCAGTGAGCTAACCAGCCAGTAGGATCCTTAATGTTATGTAGCCATTTCAACAAAGCGTGGTCAGTAACCACAGTGAAGGAAGTCCCATACAGGAAAGGGCGGTAGTGTTTTACAGCTAACTGAATGACAAGGCACTCCTTTTCCGTTATGCTGAAGTTGCATTCCGCATTTGATAGCATCTACCTGAGTAGGGATATAGGATGATCTACACCATCTTCATCTAGTTGGGCTAAGATGTACCCAACGGTGTAGTCTGAAGTGCCACTAAAAAAGATAATTGGTTTTCCATAGTTGTTGCCTCGGTATAGGACAGTGTTGTATATGTTGCTTTATAGTCTTAAAAGTGACCTTCTTTTTAGTGCTTAATGGAAAAGGGTGTTCTTAGTCAGTAAGCAGATGAGAGGTTCGCTGAGTTGGGCAAACCTACGGGATAAACTGATGATAATACCCCATCATCCCTAGAAATGCCTGAATATCCAATGAATTTTTAGTGGGAGAAATTTTTTAAATCACTTTGACCTTATCTTATATTGGTTGGATTCCCTTTTGAGAAGTGGAGTTCCATGGAAATAAAATTAACATTTTTTGAGGTTCACTTTGACAAATTTTGACTTGTATTTGACTAACGTAGGCGTTGAAACACATACCTTCAAGTGATCAAGGTGTTCATTGAAAGTTTTGGAGAACACCGTGATGTCATCAAGATAGACGATGACCTAAATTAACTTCAGGTCCTGCAAGATGTGATCCATCACGCATGGCAAGTTGCAGGTGCATTGCACAACCCTTGAGGTAATCGGTTAATTGGAAGAGACCCTTCATAGCAAATAATAGAACATTTTTCCTGGTCTTTAAGGAAAGGTCCATTTTCCAATAGCTGCTATCCAAGTCCATTGCGGAGAAGAAGTTAGATATGGAGAGTTGTGTTAAGGCGTTGTCAATTTGGGGGATAGGAGTACTATACTTTTTTGTGAGGTCATTTAATTTGTTGTAGTCCATGACTATCTAAAGGCCTCCATTCTTCTTTTTGATCAGAAAAAGAAGGGGATGACCAAGGGCTTTGTGAAGGAACTAGTGATCCCGCGTCTAGAGATTGCTTGAGTTCCGTCTTATCTTCTATTACTCCACCTTTGACTTGCAGCAAGGTTTTGACCGAATAAAATGGAAATCACCCACATCAATAGAGTGGCTCCAGTCCTTCATATAGCCATATTCATTAACTGATTAAGAGAGTATGTCTCTAAATCTTCCAATAAAGTGTAAACTTTGTCAAGTTCATCTGGGGTCAGTTCATTTAAAGATATGGACATTGGGTAAGGTACATAACAGGTTATTTGTTGGCAGGTCCATATCCAACATAAAGCCAATGAAGTGAATTTGTTTAATGTCCTCCAGAGGTAACAAAAAGCTTCTGTCAATCTATTGGTATTTTCTTATTATTTCCTTGCCGTGAGGTTCTCCAACAGAAGAGTAATAGGCCTCTGTTAGGCCGGGTCTAGAATGCCTGGCAATACCCAGGGCTCCAAGGGGTTACTACCCTCAAAACTTATGAGGTGCAACAATCATTAGTGTGGGATTTGGAGGGTAATCTTTGTTTTAACCACTCGTTGTTCACTCAGCTTAATCACTACCTCGTCTGCAACATAAAAAGGTATACTGTGCTTAGCATTCATTGAATCAGGTATTTTTTTGTATTTTTTCCTTCGGTGGTATAATGTAAAAGTAAAGAGGAAAGCAGGTACTCATCCAGGCAATAATATTCGTTCTTTCTAAGGTCTTTATTGGATAAAATTAATGGGACTTCATAGCTGATTAATGAGAGGAACCATTGTTTCATATTGATTATTCCCTCATACTTAATCATGAATTGGGTACCTATGAGCATATCATAAGTGCTGTTGTCCAATGCCATTGCAGGGCCAATAAGATGAGCTTACCAATTAGAATGAGAAGGTAAGAGTATGCCCAGATGGCGTGGGTGTTGTTCAGTCCTGCACTTTAAAACTCTTGATTGTACTCCAAGTCAGGCGCCAGCTTGAATTTTCATCAGCATTAAGGAGATTACGTTAATAGGGAGCCAGTATCCAAGAGGGCCATCACCCAGACTTTTCTTAATGACTACTTCCACCTTTGTGAGCGTTCCTCCAAAGTTAGGTGACAAAGCTGAGACCTCCTTGAGCCAGAAGGTGAAAGTAAATTTGCAAGAGTCTTAGGATATTTACCCAAGAGGGATTTCATGGTGTGACCTTGCTGGAGAGGACGGATTAATCTAGATAGGAGCTGATCAGCATAGCTGGCGGTGTCAATAACCGCAGGACGCTCTAAAACTTGGCTTTAGTACGTATCTTCAGATATGGTGGTCTTGTCTACTTCTCTAGCATATAAAAGATCAAGTAACTCCACCTTATTGGGTACTCTTAGTATATAGTAACCAATTATCCTTATAACCCCCTTCAGATTCATCCCTGGGGGTATTTTCAACAAGGGTGTCAAGATTTTGATATGTTGGATGATAAATTATAGTTCCAGCGGATCATATTTGGGAGTCAATGTGAGTCTTGAGATTGAGCAATTGATAATGCTGATGCAAAGTGAATTTAATCAAAGAAATAATGGTTCAGCTATTTTGGGGAATTATGGCGAAGCCACAATGTTTGAATGGAACCCCTATAACACAGCATTTATAAATTTCCTAAGTAAAGCATGTTGAACTTGCCAAGGTTTACCTAGGATTAAGGGTTGAGCGTAAGAGTGAGAAGGGAGAGCTTTTTATGAAGAATGAGAGGAGTAGTGAAGCGTAATGGAAGTACCCATTAAGGTGTTATTAAATAAATTGGTATTGTCAGGACAAAAGATCCTTTTTAAACACTTTATTTTTATTAGATATCAAGAGCCAGCATTCCTCATATTTCCTCGTCCATTGCTCAGTGGGTTTTACCCTGTGCAACCAGTTTGGCGGAGCATATTAAGTCTCCCAAAAGTTAACAGTGGTGCTAACTACAGGTAGCTCATTGATCAACACTAAAAGAACTTCATATTTATCAAAGCCATGGTGCAACCGGCTGCCTTAACGGGGCCATACCCCAGTTTATCAAATTGTTTTTATGTGTGGAACTGAAGCTTACCTTGGATACACTAATACATGCTCAAAAAATGCTTTTCTGAGAATGTAAAGTATAACTGAGCAGCTTACCCAAACCTTTCACCAACTGCGCCTGGTGGGTGACCATACCAACTAACTTACCAACCTCTTGGGCCACTCTACCAAGCGGCTATACTGTGCATAGTTTAGATTAAATAAGGTCACCAGGGAAGAGGAGATCTGCAGTGACAAGATGCCCACAATTATCCGTGTTCAAATTATAAATTGGTTTTTCAAGCACTTGAATTTGCTGTAGATGTGGCTTCTGATCAGTTGAAAGCTAAACTGTTGTTATCCGCTTTAGATGTCACAAGCATTGATCAAGTCATATGTTACCTTAATGATAGTCCCATAGCATATCAAGAGGTGAATGAGACCATGATCTGACTGTTTGAGGGTGTGGCAAAAAAGGCGTAGCGCAAGGAAGAGTTTTTGTTAATTAGTTTCAAAAAAATGAGTCCTTGATTGAGTTTTCAGAGTGTTTCACAAATGAGGCTCATGAGTTGTTGGGAGCAGATATCTTAACTAATGAGGAGGTGGGCGTAGTGATGATGGCGGCTGTTAATCCATATTGAGAACTTTATAATGCTATATTGTACATTATTCATGAATATGCGGAGCTATTAAGAAATTGTCAGTCATTTATGCAGCCTATATATCATTTTTAGTTCTCCCAATGTGAAACGGAAAGCCTCTGCAACCGCTACCAAATCCCCATGGGTATTGGAACAACAATGACTTGGTTCTAATCCGTTGTGAAACACTCAACCCCTTAACGCTCTGACAAGTCATTTCCACCCCTATTATCAACCAGCTTGTCCTCAGCTGAATTACAATTCTCAATTAATCTCAGACTTGGATCTATGTGTGTGATGTAGAGGTGGGTGCCGTTTAATAATGCCTGTTTCTTGTGCGGCCAACGAGTCCATAATGCAGCTAGCTGTCCAGGAACACTTAATTTCAATGAAGTACATTTTTTCCTGAACGAACAGGAAAAAGGTCAAGTGGAGTAAAGTTGGGACACTCTACTTCCGCTGATTCAGATCTATCTGTACCTGATGATTTTCACAATTCACTTTGTGTCAGTACTGTTAATCACCTCAAATATTTATTATATGAACAGATCCTCTTTGATGTATTGGCCTCAAGCTAAGGGAGAGACCCCAATAATGCAGATACTGAAGTCCGCTGAGATGTACAAAAGCCATACGCTTGGCAGATTCTTGAATGAAATTTAAAGTTGACGGAAAATCTTTAACATATGTCGCAGCTCTGTAGGGGTTGAAAGTGGCGATTCCAGTAGAGAAAAATACCCAGTAGTATTCTCATGTTGGTGCCAGTATTCTCACTAGTCTGGATAAATAAAAGCCCTTGGACGTTTATTTTTTAAACACCAACAGTTCTTCTAAATCTGAGTTTACATAATGTGACATTTTTGTTCAAAATAAAATTTTTGAAGATTATTGATACTGGTTCTCTTTTAAATATAATATCCACCAAGATCGTAGCTAAGCTTCCGTTGAAACCAGATATGGACCACAGATTAGTGTATGGGACCGTGGGAGCACGAGCACTGTGTCGGATGGCACATACAGCACTTTGCCTTGGAGGTTTGGGTTAGTTGGCGCATCCACTAAAGTGGTGGTGCTGTCCAATTATAACTATAACATGTTGATTGGTTCTGTGTTTATGCGGTGCTTTGGGGCCATGGTCAATATGGCTGATGAAACCATCAGTATTCTAGGACAAAAGATTCACATCTATTTTACTTCCATCATAGTCCCATAAGACCCAATCTGCTCCAATCAGATTAATCTTGTGTATAGTGATTGGGGTGATTCCTGTATGATATCAGCAGATGAAGCTGAGGACTCAAGCGCTTACTACCCAGATTTATGAGTACAATGTTATTCCGCTGCAATCTGCGAGAACTCTAAGCATACCTTCTGGGAATCAGGTCATAATAAGGATGGAACTCAAAATATTTAGTTCTGGAAGGTCTATATGGGGAATTGTGGGGTCCTACCAGTAATCGTGGCTTGAACCCCATGTGGCTCCGGGAATACTTTAACCAGGACTTGGGGGAAGTGAAGGCGCTGATAGCGAACCTGCAGAAGTAGTCTATGAAGGTTTGAAGGCACCAAGCGGTGGCTTATCTGCATCTGATTCCTATTGATGAGGTTACTGAATAATGACTTTGGTTCTTGGGATGATTTTGGCCTACCTTTAAAACCTCATCCAGCGTAATGACTGTAGTTCCATGTGATGCGCTGACTGGTCTATCAGAGGACCAGAAGAGCAAGGTGATTCATCTCTTTGAGAAATAACAAAGCATTTTTGCTTCCAATTATCACAACTTGGGATGCACATGCAAAATTGTGCATCAGTTGGACACGTTAGATCACCCCATATCAGGTCATGGCCTATCCATCACTCAAAGGCGGCGAAAGAAGTTGTATCCATGGAGTTAGATAAATTGGTGGAATAGGGAATGTTAGAGCCGTCAAAGAGTCATGGGCGTCCTCAGTGCTAATTGTCAAAAAGAAAGGTGGCACCAATCGAGTAGTAATCTTTACTAGAAGCTTGACAGCATTGCAAAAAAGACCCATACCCACTTTTGTGCATTGATGATGCTTTAGATTGGCTAGGTAGTGCCAAATGTTTCTCCGCTATGGACTTGATATCAGGGTACTGGAAAATTGAGTTGCCAGTGGCAGAACAAGAAAAGTGCGCTATAATATCCTTGAATGAGTTGTTCCATCCTACACATGCCACAGGGTTTGTGCAACGCCCCGCTACACTTCAGCACGCTTTGGACACTATTTGGGTGACCTGAAGCTGTCTTGCATGCTAGTCTAACTTGATGATATTAATATGTTCTTGTGGACCTTCAAGGATCATCTCTCACTTGAAACAAGTGTTCTGCTGACTTGCTGAAGCTGACAAAAAATTAAATCCCAAAAGTGTCACTTTTTTGAGGAGAAGTTGTATACTCGGGTTTGTGGTCAACTCCAAAGAGCTCAGTCCTCAGCCAGCAAAAGTGGACTCTTTTCAAGATGAATCATCCAAGTAACATACGGGATATCCAGGTATTTTTGGAGATGGTCAGTTACTACCAGCGGTTTATTCCCAACTTAGGCTGTATTAGGACTCAGCTCTTCGAGTTACTAAAGAAAAGGCTACCTTTGAGTGGACTGACTGTTGTCAAAACGCTTTTAATGTCTTACGACCAGCATTAGCTAGTACGCCTGTTTTACAATATCCAAATTTCGGGGGGATTTGTTGTAGAAACGGATGCTTCCCTGTCTGCTGTAGGGGACGTGCTATCCCAAAATAGATGATGCAGTGTGGAGCATACCCATCGAACAATGTAGCTGAAGTTTAACAGGTCCTGAACATAATTAAACCATGACCAAGTGGGAGTGCTTAGCGGTGATAACTGTGAATAAACAATTCTAGTCTACCTCCACAGGGTTAATTTAAAGTGTCATGGACCATGCATCCTTGCGGTGGCTGCAGAATCTGCGTGAACCTGAAGGGTGGCTCTCATGATGGGCCCTGAAGCTCCAAGCATATGACTTCAAGATTGTACACCAGCCAGGAGTGAAACACCAGAATGTGGATTGTCTCTCATAATTACCAACTGTTGCTATTATAAAAGATTTGGCTGACAACATGTATAAGAAAATGGTTAGGGCAAAGATCATGATGGTCCATCACAAGTGCTTAAAGTTTTGGACGTGCTTAAAAAGTTACCTTTGTACATTATGGGGAATTATATAAGTGTATTAAGGAATCGACACTGAGCTTCCTAAAACCCTCTGCCAGGCCAGCCATTATCTTGGATGAACATAGGACGGTAGGTCATGGAGGGTTGCAGAAAACGCTGGAGATCTTGCGACCCTTCTATTATTGGGAGAGTTTGAACTATGATGTGCTTAAATCGGTTGCTTGTTGTCACCAGCGCCAAGTGGAGAAACCATTCCACAAGAAGACCATCTACTAGCTGGTCAAACCTCAGTTTGCATGACATACAGTTTCCAGGATGTAATGGGGCCTCTGCCAACTAGCTTGAACTGCTCTAAGTATATAATTTTAGCCATTGATCATTTAGAAGAGATGGGTAGAAGCAAGAGTGATCAATAATTTAGGGTCTGTCACCAATGCAAAGTTCATCTTAGAGTGTGTCATACATTGACACGCTGTCCACAATTTATCCTAATTGACAACAGAACCAATTTCACATTGCATTTCTGCCCAAGTTGAATGAACTAATGGCATTCTGTGAGTTATTGACTATATCCTACCACTCTGAATCTAATTGAATGGTGGAACGGGTTAATGGCACCTTGGTGAACATTCTCCACAAGCTTGTAAAAAATTGGCCTTTGTACTGGAGTACTTATTATCCACCGCCATCTTTGTGTACAATATCAGCTATCATTCAGCGATAGAAAAAGTCTCTTATTACTTTATGAAAGACACCCAGCCTTGCTGGCGTTAATTTATTCCTGTATGGAAAATACTAGCGGAGTAGACATTCAACGCTATTTGACTACCTTACCAACACACTTATTAAGCTCCAAACTGAAGCATATTCCACTATTTTAACTAAGAAGATTCAGGATCAGGCAGCTGACCAAGGTATAGCAGCAGCCTCCCACAGTTTGGGGTAGGAGATCTCGTTATGTTCCATGATTAACATGGGTTTGGAAGAATTAAAAATTTTGCCATTATATGGGTTGAAGCATTTAAGACACTTGAGAAGACTGGTGTCAACGACTACACCATTAAGGGGCCTGCAGGTGGTCAAAATATTAACTAAGCTACATGAAGTTCCTTCAAGGATACAAGCAATAGGAGCTTATCATCTAGTCAAGGGGATATTTCAAGTTTTTGATATTACTGGATAAGCTATAGTTCTGGTTGATCATATTTGGGAGTCGAGGTGAGCCATTAAGATTGAGCAATTAATTATGCTAATGCAAACTGAATATTATCAAAGAAATAATGGTTTAGCAAATTTGGGGAATTCTGACGAAGCCTCAATGTTTGAATGGAACCCCTAGCTCGCAGCAAAAAGAGATTTACTAAGCAAAACATGTTGGATTCACCAAGGAATACAAAGCTTAAGAGTTATGCGTGAGATTGAGAATAGAGAGGTTTTTATGAAAAAGAGAGGAGTAGGAAAGAGTAATGGAAGAAGCCGTTAAGGTTTTTATTAAATATATATTGGTATTGTCAGGAAAATTGCTCCTTGATAAACACTTTATTTTTATTAAATATCAAGGGCCAGCAATCCTAATATTGCTCATCCGTTGCTCAGTGGGTTTTACCCTATACAACCAGAGTGGCTGAATCAACCAAATTCCCCAAAACCTAACAGAGGGTTAATGGCATAATTGAATTGGTGAGTTAAGCAAATGAGATTCACCAGCAATAGGATTGCCTATCCCTATGCCTAAAATCTCTTTCCCTTCTCTTGCTCCTTGATGTCAGCTTTCTTTCTCAGGACACAGTCTCAAGGTTACCAACCTTGTTGCAGTAGGCACACTGGGGACGTTCAGGCTGCTTGTCTTTTGGTTTTTCATCCTCAGGGCCCATAATATGAAGGGTATCCCTTTTGTCTTCAATGGACAGGACTTGGGGCTTGGGCTTGGGCTTTTGATCCTCAATGGCCATAGCGCAAGGTCAGGATACTATTGCATGAGAAACTCTAAGCTTATGGAAGTCAGAGACATCAAGTAGAGCCTTTTTTATATCATATACTTTGCAGAAATAGCGTTTGATGAAAGTGATGTGTATTGCCAAAGGAAGGTGAGGCGTCAACCCCTCAAGATAGCGGCAACAGCGTCGTCTAATGTCAACATCTTAGAAATTAACAACGTCTGTGCTTCAATATAAAGCCGTTCCACAAAGGCCACCACTGAATCTCCTTTTTCTATGCTAATGCGCATAAACGCTTGCTTCTTCATACTTAAGCTTTGTTTTGATCCATAATCGTCAATGAAAGCCTGCTTAACCTCAGGTTAGGTGTTAAGGGCATCCATATAGGGCACCATCATCTCTTGCCATGCGACTCAAAAAGAGAGGACATGTTAGACCTTCTGATGGTCAGCCGCCCCTTCCATAGCAGCTTCATAAACATATAAAAACAAAGCGATGCTACACTCGCTGGGGATAAACTTGTCCTTGAAAGTTGGTTTGAATGAAACATAGTCACCCCCAGAGAGGGTATGTACTCCAGAAGCATCTGTCCCTGTAGTTTCCAAGTGAAGGTACAACTGATCAAAGGACCAAGAGAGTCGATTGAGATGGTCTTAGATAGCTTCAGTCCTGGTTTTCATGGCGATGATGGGCTTTTGGGAGGCAAAATTACATAGAGCCAGTCAGGCTTCCATGCCCAGCTTGTGAGTTTCAGTTCTTTAAACTGAATCTCAAGTGCCTTGACTTTACAACGGAGTTTTGCACAAGAGAGCTTAGGTTTTTTGGTCTTTTTATATTACCCCAACATCTTTTGAGCTCCTCTTTCATCTGCTTACACCATTCATCTTCACGTGGGTGGGAGCCTTGCAATTGTACGTCACTATTAATCTGTTAATAGCTACTCTCAACCTGCATCAATCAACTATGCACATCCTACAACAGTGTGGGCCCTTCAAGTGAGGTCTTGAAATTATGAGTTTCTTTCTTGTCATTTGCTAACCCATCAGGCCAAATAGCTTGTGTTCTCAATAGTAGCTTTAAGCAATATCTCCTTTTCCAGCTGAGCAACCTTAACCTCTAAAGAGGGTGTAGCCCTAGAAGGTTCTTGCAATATACGTTGCTCAAGTAATCAACGCATGAAAAGTCTTGGGCTAGTTGTCGCTCCACCACAACCAAACGTTGTTCATCCCCAGGTTGAGGGGTGGAAGCGTGCACCAAGAGGTCGCGGTGAGTTTCAATTCATGCTTTTCGAGCTCCTTGGAAAACTCCTCAAGTGGAGAGCGGGTGCTAGCGGCGGAAGCGTTTAACTGACCCCTTGAGATCTTCATAACCTCCTCTACATACATTACTACACCAGTAACAATGGCAGTGAGATGCTCATGCAATTAAATAATGAATTTGCGGTTTGCCTCCAGACCAGATATAGCTGCTCCAGTATGTTCAGAGCTCAGTTGATATAAATTATCATAAGCTAACTTTAGAGCATCATGGCTTGCCAGGTGTCGGTGAAGTTCTTCATGATAGACAACTAATAGGTCTACCATGTGAAACATTGCAGTATGGGCAAACTTGCGGACATAGGTAGTCAAATTGGTAATCTGGATTAGACGGTCCTCTACAGAAGAACTTCTTTCTTTGAAAGCAATATGTCAGGGCTTAATATGCCATGAGTTAGGTCTCTCAATACCTCAGCTGCAGGCCAGGTAAGGCAGTGAGACTCTGGTATCAGGATTCATTCAAACTGCTCTCCTTCAAATGACAAGGTTGGGGGGCTATCCATATGGGCATCTTCTGCCCCATCTCCGCTTCTCACCCAGCTAGTAACACTTTCAGCGGGTGCACCTTCCATTTTGGTGATAATTAAACATGTATTGTACAGGAGCCCCCTGTAGTTCGCACCACCTTGTAAAATCCAACTAGCTACTGCCTGCTGGTGCTGACAACAGCTGTATTTCCACAAAACACACTAAAACTAAAGCTAATACTTTTTTAAATAAAGATAAAGATGGGTTTTTAGGTTTTTTATTTAGCGCGGGATAAAACGCAATTTTTTTTCTTTTCAATACTACCAATCAGTATTTAAACTGTATTGAGCATTGAGGATAATAGGAAATTCAATGCTAATTTTGGAATATCTTAGTAAGGTCTGAGTTAGGGAATATGGAAATTTGACTTATCAGAGCTCAGAAAACTTGCTTCACTTTAACAGGAAGATTGATAAAAAGTTATATTTTAGGCAAGACAAACTATGGGGTAACAATTTGATATGTTTCAACCAATTACCATTAAAGAAAATAATTGCACCTTGGGGACCCCCATTAAGCCTATAAAAGAGGGTGATCCCTGCTTAGTTGTTTGAATTGAACTAGACGTAGCCTGGGAAGGAACCTTTGATAGATAATCCAGATTTCGCCGCATTGTTGGGGAAATCTGACTTCCTGACCTCATGCTAATTGGCTGTGTAGTATTAGCAAAAGTATTACCTCAATTTTAAGGGTTCCGCAAGAATTGACAAGGGTCTTCTGGCTGATACTATCGTTATTTTTATTCAAAAATCTCATATTCCTTCTTAAAGTTGTAAATGTCTAAATTTCCCCCTTTTGGCCTATTTTTACTCTTAACATTCTTTTCTTGAAGCTGGGAGGGCAATTGTCTGGAAGTAAGAAGTGAAGTATTTTATACTTCTAGTGAAAAATTAAGGTAGAAAATGAATGTATACTGTGAAATAACTTGGAGTTTGTGTATCAATAATGGAGAATTTTTAGAATTCCCTATTTTGATGCCATTTAACTGCTATTTTTATTGCTTTGTCCATTTGAGCTAATTCTTGTATCCGTGAGCTCTACTTGTGGAGATTTCCCCTTAACCTGGATGTCCAGGGGCCCTACCATCTATCTTCGCTTCTGGGTTAATGGCAGTTGCATCTTCTTCATATATTAATTTATTACTATAGCTGGTATTATGCTTGTCAACTTCATGTTAAAGTGATGGTGCTCCTTTGATGCACCTTGCATCATGTTTTTGAGTGATTATCAAAATAGGTTGTTTTACAGGTTTGGTAATATTCGCTATTGAGAGTCAAACATTATAGTCAGGGTAGTTATATTTAAAGCATCATTTCATCATTGGCAAATTAAAAAAATTATTTTAGACCCCAAGGTATAAAAAGGGGTCTATTTAATATTGATCCTGGGTGATGACATTGTCTAAATTTAATCCTTTGAAGCATCAGAGCGATAATTATCTTGCATGACGTCACTCTAATAGTAGGGAAAATTGCTTGGTTTGCCCAAATTTATAAAAGGGGCTCATATGTATCCATCTGCGGAGGGTAGGTTGTCTGAACCTCTTCTGGTGTGGGGATGAACTCTGATCATTCCGCCAGTCAAGTAGTGATCACTGTGTTAAAATCCAATGGATTGGGATGCTTACTGGTGCTACGCAGCTCTGGATTTAACAGTAATTGCAGTTTAAGTAACACTCTCTACTGCTGGTAAACTTAGGTTTAATTGACCAATTAGTTTTAAAAATAAGGGAGATTTATAATTCATAATAAAAGGCTGTATCTTTTAGAGTATATATTAATGGTGACGAAGGGATCAAGAAGCGAACCCTATTACAATCTTGGTGCTTGGTCTTTAAAGTAACTTGAAGCTCAAGGTGAGATGGGTGAGAAATTCAAAATGAGCTTCGTGCCTAATTAGGGATCATGGGTGTTGACCTATCAGAGCTCTAAAACCCACCTCGCTTTGATGAAATGGCTAATGAAGGATCACTAGTAGGTAGGCAAGTCCATGAGGTAAGGGCTTAATATATTTGAGCCAATCACCGTAGGGGAAAATAGTTTCACCTTGTGGAACCCCCTCCAAACTTATAAAAGGGGGTGGTCTCCGCATATATGGCTTAACTAAATTGGATATGGGATGGGGAGGAACCTTAGATGGACTCCCTGATTCTGCCATATGGTCAGTGCAATCTGACTACCAAACATGTGCTATTTGGCCTGAAACATTATTTAAATTATTGCCCTGATTTGAGGGCTCCACCAAGTATTGGCCAGGGTCTTTTAGCCATTTTATTTATGTTATGAACTGAAGCACACTTTTTACAAAAATTGGACTTGTAATTGTCTGAAATTACCCCTTCAAGAGTGTTAGGGGAAGAGTAGGGGTGCAAGAACTGACCATGGATATAGTTAACAGTAGCTCCAGTAGTCAGGGATTTGATAGAGTATTCATCCTCTCGCTTTTAAGTAACAGCAAAAGGGCCTTCCCAAATAGACATGAGCTTCTCACTTCTGGAAGTGATTCAACTGTGGTAGTAGAGCACCAAATCTGACACTTGGAAGGAAGGTAGAGGGGTCCAGAGATCATTAGCGATTTGACCCTCTTTTGTGAAAGTTTTAGCAAATTAATAATAGCCTCTGATTGTAACTGAATAATGTGCTGGGACAACTTAATCATAGCTTGCTCAGGATCTGTCTTATCAGAGAAAATATCTTTGGATAGTAACGCTGTCACCCCAGGTCTTGACCATACAACTCTTGAAAAGGCACATTTTAAGGATTTAGTGATAGCTGATATAGTAGGCATGAGGGCACTGAGTAAGTAAAGATCCCAGTGAAAAGGTCTGAAGTGGACATTTTTTGGAGTATAGTGACCAAGGTTAATGGGCTCTTTCCACGGTACCATTGGTAGAGGGATTATATGGGGCTGAGAAAAACTGTTGCATTCCCATGGAGGTAGCAAGAATCTTCACCACTCTGGTGGTAAATTTTTCCAACTTTCACAGAGAAGGACCTGGGGACAAACATTACGAGCAAATACATACTGATGAAGGAAAGTGTACCAGATGAAAACGTCCCAGTTTTTGGACGCCATCTTGCCTTAGGATCAGCAGATTCATAATTGGCACTGATAGATTTCCCAATATAATTTCCCTTGAGGTAAGAGTTTTGAATTCACATACACACTAATTTAACCTCAGATGTAGGGCAATTCAGAAATGTGAAAAGACAACACAGGTAAGTGAGGGTTTCAACCCCAAAATTAACCTTGTTATATTTATTAATGAAAAGAATAAACTGACAAATTTATCCCAATGACATAGGGAACCACGAATGACACCAGGAAAAAACCAGAGTATTCAGCAGATCAGTTCACTTCCAAATCTCAATTTTTTGTTAAGGATACAAAAATTATGTTCGCCGCAGAATACCAGGTAAGACAAGGCAAAAGCGGCCCCGTGGCCACTAGAGAGACCCATGCAAGGGTGGGAAACAAGAAAGAATTCTGAACTGAGTTCAGAACTGCGTGGGCCCAACCTTTTAAGGTCGCCTTTCCAGGGAGCCCCTACGCACTTTTCTTTGTGCCCCAGGGAGCATGAAGAATAGCTCAGGAGGGGCACAGCCCAGCGCCAATCCCGCATGAAGCTCAAAGCCCCAAAATGGCGTTTAAACTCAAAAATACAGAAATCCAAATTTCAAATCAAAATGTAATGATTGGTTTGACCTGACTGTTACAGAAAGGTGCCATGGATTTGGCAGTTTAGGCAGGAAGAGCTACAGCCTTAACTTACTCAGTAAAGTGGTGTATGCCTACTAAGATGTACAAGTTTCCCCCAGTAGTCTTGGGTAGAGTGCCTACCATGTCTAGACTTATGTGTGAAAGGTTTGTTGAGGTGTAGTGGGTTGGTACTGATTTGTTCTTGTAGCTGGATTGCTTCTTGCAGGTCAGACAGGCATCCAGGACTCCATTATTATCTAAATGACTTTCATCAGTAGTAGCGCTCTTTTACCCACTCATAGGGTAACGTATCACACTATACCCTAGAATGGTGTGGGACTTTAATATCACAGGTATTCGCTCTGATGGTTGGAAATAGGGCAACCAGTTGGCACCTACTTTAATTTGTATAGCTTCCCGCTCTCCACCTTGGTCTGTGGGAGTGCCGAGCTAGCATTTTCTGTAGGGTTCATCCCTATCAGCCCATGCATCAGGCGTCATTAGGAGGTCATGTAACCTCTCAGCTTCATTATTATCTTAGTGAAGGAAAGGAAGCCGCGTTAGCCCATCAACATTCATATGGCAATTTCCCACTCAGGGCTCAATAGTCATATATAAAGATGGAGCTTCAAAGCCAAGCGTGCTAACCGTCCAGTGGGATCTTTCATATTTTGTAACCACTTTAAGGAGGCGTGGTTAGTAATTACTTTGAAAGAAGTCCCATATAAAAAATGCTAATAGTACTTTACAGCTAGCAAGAAGCCAGGCACTCCCTTTCAGTGACGCTGTAAAGTACTATTAGCATTTTTTATATGGGACTTCTTTCAAAGTAATTACTTTCTGCTTTAGAGAGTATCTTGCTGAAGTAGGACACGGGATTATTGGCCCCCTGCTCATCAATTGAGCCAATATGTCTCCAACGGCATAATCAGAGGCATCCGTGAACAGCATAAGGGCTTGCCATAGTCAGGGTGGCTTTAGATTGGCCTTTTTGCATCAACTTCTTCAGGGTCTCAATGCGGCATTTTGTTTAGCACCCCAATGAAAAGTAGTGTTTTTAGCCAAGAGATGTACGAAGGTCTCACTGAGCTGAGCGAACTTGGGGATGAATTGATGGTAGTACCTCATCATACCCAAAAACATGTATGTCACAAAGAGTTTTTCGGGCGCAACCATATTAGATATCGCTTCCACCTAGTCTTGGAGGATTTTTGTCCTATCTTGAGAGATAGCGTGCCAAGGAAATTCAAATTTTTCTGGAAGAAAGTACATGTGGAGGGTTTCAGATTGATGTTGAATACCCGCAACCATTAAAACACTTCTTTTAGGTGAGTGAGGTGCTCGTTGAAGTTCTTGGAGGATACTGTGATGTAGTTGAGATAGACAATCACACAGCTCATTTTGAGATATGAAAAATATGATCCATCACTTGCTGAAAAGTGGCAGGCGCATTGCATAATCCCTGGGATAACCAAGTGGGTTGAAATAGGCCCTCGCTACAGATAAGGGCCCACTTCTGAACCTGTGGAGAAAGGTCCATCTGCCAATACCAACTAGATAAGTCCATGGCAGAAAAGAACTTGAACCCAGAGAGTTGGGCCAGAGCATCATCGTTATGGGTGATAGGGTAGCCGTCCTTCCTGGTGAGGTTGTTCTGCTTACGGTAGTCCATAACTACCCAATGACCTCCATTTTTCTTCTTTATAAGTAAAAAAGTGGATGACCAAGGGCTTTAGGACGGCACCAGAAACCCAGCGTCCAGAAACTGTTTGAACTCTATCTGCATCTGTAGCTCCTCAACTTTTGATTTTTAGTAGGGCTTGGATTGGATAGAACGTGCATCCTCAATGTTGATAGAGTGACTCCAACCTATATGTGCCCATATTCAGTTTCAGATTTAAAAATGTCACTGTAGGCCTCAGGCAGGGTGTGGACTTTGTCAAGCTCAGCTGGGGTTAGTTCATCGGAGATATGAACAGTAGGAAGAGCATATAAGGATGATCAGCGAGAAAGCCCATATCAGCCATAGACCCAATGCAGTGAACTTGTTTTATTTCCTCAAGGGAAATCAGCAGGCCCCTTCCAATAACATAGTGCTTTTTATGACAATATCCTTATTGGTGAGATTCCCAGCAGGAGGTTGATAGGATGTCAATAAGCAGGTTCTAGTACGCCTAACAATACTCTATACTAAAAAATACTAACTCCGTCAATGTTGTTTAGATGCAATAACCAGTTGTGGGGGATTTGTAAGTTAATCTTAGTGCCAACTACCCTTTGTTAATCCACCTTGATTAATACCTCATTGGACACATAGAAAGGAATACCATCTAGGGCGCCCACTGATTGAGGCAACATTTTTGTATTTTGTCCTGCCGTTGTGTAGTGTAGGGATAAGGCAGAGGAGGGGTACCCCACTGTGCAGACGTATTCCTTTTTGTTAAGCTCATTGTTGGTCAAAATCAGAGGGACCTTATAGTTAAGCAGAGAGAGTTAGCCCTGATCTAATTATAAATCACTTCATACTCAAGCATAAACTGTGTATCAAGGGATGGATCATAGGTATTGTTCGCCAAGGCCACCGCTGGGGCTGACCAGGTAGGCTTCCCAAATTGGATTGGTAAGGATTAGTATGCACCAATAGCGCAAGCGTTGGAGGGACCTGCAGTACCAAACTCTTCGGTGTAGTCAAGGTCAGGGTCCAGCTTAATTTTCTTTATGAGTTTGGAATTACACAACGTTCACAAAGGATCCAGTGTTAAGGATAGCTGTGACCCATACTCCGTTGATGATGACCTCCACCTTTGTTAATGTTCCACTTAAGTTTCAGGTAAGAGCTATGACCTCCTTTAGCTGGAGAATGAAAGCTAGCATTTTAGAAGTTTGAGGGTATCTCTTGGATAGACTGCAGGGTTTGAACACTAGGTGATATAGGATCAGTGTAGCAATGAGCTGGTCAGCGTCACTGGCAGTGTCAATAACTTCAAAACCCCTTAGCACTTGATGGAGATACATTTGGGAGGGTATCTTAGCTGTGTCAGCTCTTTCTGGGTTCACCCTGTCAGGTTCCTCCACTTCAAGTGGGAGCTCCTAAGACATAGTGTTAAATACTCAGCTTAACCAGTTCAATTCCACCAAGCTGGTTTGCACAGGGTATTAGCCATTGAGCGTCCAAATTGGATGATATGCAGATTGCCAACTTTTAATAAAACCTGTTAGATAAAATATATGGAGCAATTGCCCACTGGACACTTTTTATATATAATAATTAGATGCAGAACTTATCTGCGGACTACCTAAAAAACCTCCCCCTCTCATTCTTCCGCTCACCTCTAATCTCGGTATTCCAAGTCAAATCCATATTCTGCTTAGTAATCTCCTATTAATTCCCTTTTAGGAGTTTTTGTCTATCCCAGGGTTTTGGCAGGTTTCCCTCAATTTGTTGAACTATCATTACTTTGATCAAATCGCTTCATATCTATATAACTCTCTGTTTAAACTTGAGGCTCGCCTCAACTCTAATTTCTGACTCGCTGTAATGTATAGCTTAAATCCAGTCATATCAACTTCTCTGCACATTGTAACCAACAGATTCACAGCCCCCTTTTCAGATTTATCATCATAGGGGATATCAATGCTCATTTAGGAGCCAATAGGATGTATAATATTATCAGGGCTTTCCTTGTTGCAGGATAGGCTCTGGTGTTGCTCATCCACCATAATAACCTTTTGAGGAGGCGTTGGAATTTTAATGGCTCTAAATTAGCCTTTAAAATAATAGGTTGGGCTACCCATGTCATCAGGTTTTGAACTAGTGCCAGCCAGCGAAGAGGCTGAGGGGTCAGAGGCAGAGGCTTGGAGGGATGTGACAACTGTTCACCTTTGAAGACCAATTTGGAAAAAGAGGAGAGCAAGGCAAATTGGTAACTTTCCCAATGGCAGAGCTTTGGGAACTGATGTGGGTAGTTAATTCTGAATCATCACTGCCAGTATCCTCTGGCTATCCTTCCATGATAAAGGAGCATCTTGGTGCGTCAGCTTTGCGGGAGCAGGTTTCAAGAGAGGGACAACCATAGAGGAGGCTAGAAGTGTCAGAACTGATTCTTGCCTCAGAGCTCTTTGCATAAGGTCAAGTTAATGAAACTCAGCCACCCCTATCAGAGCTTTTTTAATATTCATACATTTTGGAAGGTGCGCTTGACTGAAGAGATATGCATTGCTAAAGAGGGATGAGACGCCAAGCCATCCAAGGTAGCAGCAATATCATCATATAGAGGTAGCATTTTGGCAAACAACAGAGGTTGAGCTTCCCTATAGAACCACTAAACAAAAGAGGTGATACAATCACCCTCTTGCATACTAAGCACATAAAGGCCTGTTTTTGCCGTTGTAAACTCTTCTTGGAACCAAATTCTTTAATAAGCGCTTGTCTAACCTCCTCCCAGGTGCTGAGCTTGATCATGTTGAGAACCATTATTTCTTGAGTTATGCGGATCAAGCAAGGAAGGATGTAATGAGTTTTTTGTTGGTCAGTTGCTCCTTCATAGCAGATTCATATACAAAGAGAAAGGAGGCAATTCTTCCCTCATTTGGGGTGATCTTATCTCTGAAAGGGGGTTTAAGAATTGAGTGCTGCTCAAACCTTTTGAGCGAGACAAAGCACTGGCTAGCTGGTGTTTCAAAGTGGATAGCCTAAGGTTACTTTCAGCGGGAAAGTTGTGAAGGTTAAGTACTCTACCAACCTTCATTTTTTTATAAGGTTTTTTGTGGTATACAGCCCCCTGTAGTGAGCACCACTTGTTGGAATCCAGGGGATTAAATGCTCGCTGGTGCTACGCAGTCCTGAATTTCAACAAAGATTTCATTAGAAGTTACCCTCTCTACTGCTGGGGAAAAATAGGGTTTAATTGACCAATTAGTTTTAGAAATAAGGGAAATTTATAAATTTATAAATTTATAATAAAAGGTTGTATCGTTTAGAGTATTTATTAATGGTGATGAAGGGATCAAGAAGCGAACCTTATTACAATCTTGGTGCTTGGTTTTTAAAAGTAACTCGAAGCTCAAGGTGAGATGGGTGAGAAATTCAAAGTAAGATTCGTGCCTAATTAGGGATCATGGTTGTTGACCTATCAGAGCTCTAAAACCCACCTCGCTTTGATGAAATGGCTAATGAAGGATCACTAGTAGGTAGGCAAGTCCATGAGGTAAGGGCTTAATATATTTGAGCCAATCACCGTAGGGGAAAATAGTTTCACCTTGTGGGACCCCTCCAAACTTATAAAAGGGGGTGTTCTCCGCATATATGGCTTAACTAAATTGGATATGGGATGGGGAGGAACCTTGGATGGACTCCCCTGATTCTGCCATATGGTCAGTGCAATCTGACTACCAAACATGTGCTATTTGGCCTGAAACATTATTTAAATTATTGCCCTGATTTGAGCTCCACTGAGAATTGACCAAGGTCTTTTGGTAAAATTCGTCCATTTTATAAAAATGAAGTACTCTTATTACAAAATTAGACTTGTAATAGTATGACACACTAATCTGTTTGTGGCCTCAACCAAGACACTTCCTTTTTTCAAGATAAGACTAGGTGAATGACCTCAGGTGCCAGGCGTATACTATATTAAACACAATGTTAGTATCATTGTCCCAGATGGTGTATTTGGCTCTTCTCTTCATTAAGACAGTAGCAGGCTAATCCAAATGGCCTTTAACTTCTCTCTGATTGTGTCCCACAGGTGATAAAACAAAACCTTGTCTCATAGTATGAACTATGGAAGCCTAGTTTGTCTCTGACTCTCCCTTTGGCTTTGTGAATATTTTTTTGGATGTTGTCTGAAGCTTTAATTAAATTCTTATGAGATCGTCATCTAATTATGCTGATAGCTTTCAGGCGGCATTTTCCCCAATCTGCTGTGATGATTGGTGCCAGAAGGGTTGGCTGAAATGCATCTCGCCTGTACAGGGATTTTAAATGGGACATCCCAATCACTTGATGGTGGCTCAACCGATAAGCCAACAACACTGAGGCAGCAACTGATCCCTAAATTTGACTTGCAATTGAGAACCATTTTTATAAAAGATCCCTCTCAAGGTTCCATTATCGCTTGACACTTCCATTTAGAGAATGGGGTATATTGGTATATAACTGCTGCTTCACTACCAATAGGTCCTTAACTTATTCACCATTTCTGAGATAAAGTTATTACTGTTGTCCAAAAGTAAAATTTGATGGCAACCATGCGTTGTGATGACTTATTTGTAAAGGAAGCGTGTGGTGGAGTTCATAGTATATGTCTTGACTGTGGAGGCCTTAGCCCAATTGTTAAAGTGGTCAATTGTGACTAAGATAAAATTTTGATCTGCTGGAGGCAATTTGTAGAGGTCTTAACACATTAATTGATACATTGCTGAAGGGCGCTGTAGTAGGGATTGGCGTAAAATCAAATTGTTTATCCAGTGGGAAGAAACTTGCACAAGGTATTCGCAACTTCAAGGCTTGGTGCACTTCATCAGACATACACTCCCTAGTAGAATCTCTTTTGGGTATACCAGTGTTTTTTAATCTTACATGACTACGCGCTTATGGGCCTCCATTACCAACTACATGTGGTCACTAGGCCAATATAGGGGTACCATCTTTCTGGTTTTCTTCTGTTGATTTCTGTCAACACGCCGGGTGTCTTTGGAACATCTCTTCAGGACGCTCTTAACTTTCTCTGTTTTATACTGCCAGGCCTTTTTTGGTAGTACAATTAAGTCAAAAAACAAATGCTCTCTTGCGCTTGCAATGGAACACTGGTAACCGTGATAGACTGTCAACAATTAAGTGTTTGTCTCCTGCTCAATGTATGATCTCAATTTTAGCCTTGGAGGAGTACGGCCAAGAAGACAAGGAGTCCCTGAGATCCTTCATGAACAAACACCAGAAGAGTGATGCATGATCCATTACTACCTTTAAAATGTTCCCAAAAAAGTAATATCTGAAGTGTTTTACCACTTGGATCACCACCAAGCACTCTCAATTGGTGATTGTGTAATTCTTCTCTACTTTGCCTATATTTTTGAATAGTGTTCATTTGGGTGATCCACCTATCTTCATCTACTTGCACCAGGATCATGCCAAGTCCTATGTCATTGGTTTCAATATAGAGTTAAAACGGTTTATTGAATTCAGGATAGGCCAATATTGGCACTTCTACCAATCTTGTGTTAACTCCTCGAAGGCCTGCTCCTGTTCCAGGCCCCATTTTTACTTTTTTGGTGAGCAGGTATGTAAGGGGTAATTCCAAGTCCGCGAAATGGGGGATGAACAACTGGTAATATCCACCGTTGCGAGGAACATTTTGATGTCCCTACGTACTCCTTGGTGTCTCCATAGCCACTCTCAAAACACTTGAAAAAAGTCATTCAGTCAAGTTTATTATCTCCCAAGGCAACGGGAAAGTAGGCAACCAGCTGAGGAATCAAAAATAAGAAGGATAGAAGCTGTAAATTCATTAGACAGGGTATTTTTTAATAAAATGTTATTGAATAATCACTCAACAAAATAAATGAAATGATTTAAGACAAAGCAAGTGATGTTTATTAACTAAAAATTCATATGGATATAGAAATTGGGATTGTCTTCGATGAGGCATACTTCTAAGCTCTCTTTGTACTGGATCTTTCATCAACCGCTGTTTGGATGCTAATCAAGTTGATCATCTAGAGGAGATTGGAGGTTGTCCATTTACACCAGAAGCTTTCACCTTGGAGGTAGCTGGATATTTCGCAAATTGAGGTTTAGGTGTAGAATTATTTCTTCATCAATTTATTTATCACTGAAGAAAATTTTCTCTGGAAGTAGAATTGATCTTATATCCATTTTTATTCCTATGTTTGATGGTGCTCCCCCTTAAGATCCTGTCAAAGAGGGGCATAGGGCCTAAGAAATCAAACATGAACTCGATTGACTACAGATCCATGTGCCAAACTGGTGGTAAATTGTTCAGTGTTGTCTTTGAATAATTAGATACAGACCAGACCAAGTAATGTCAAGCTTTTTAGGTTAACCTCCTGGTTGATGATGGTAAAACATAACAAGATCTCCTACTTGAAATATAATTAATGCAAGTCATTTGGCATTTGATTGTTTGGTTTTAGAAGAGTTTGTGGATATTATTCCTTCCATAGCAAGAACCTGTACCCAAATTACCTCATCAGCCTGAGCTCTCATGGTTAAGTCAGAAGTATCAGGCACAGAGTTGCCTAGCAACAGTTGTACGCTACTTAGAAATATAAGTTCTTTCTCATACAAAATCCTGAAATGGGAACATCTTAATAATTTGATGATAGCTTTTTATTTAAGCAATCAATGCTCTAGGAAAGTAATGGTTCCAACGATGAGGATCCAAAATTGCCATTTTTTGCAGGATAGAAACCAAAGTCCCATTAGCACGTTCAACTGCTCCATTGGATGAGAGATTATAAGGAGCAACAAAACTATGACTAGTATTAAACAGAGAAGTCAGCTTATGTATTACCATATATGTGAAATTGAGACCATTGCCTGATAATAATACTTGAGAGTACCCATGATGGGTAAAATCTTGCTGATATAGAAACATTGCCATGGCTTTAGCAGTAGCGGCTAGCCCCAAAATGGCTTCCACTTGTTTAGTTAAATGCTATGGCAAACAATATATTTATGGCAATGTATCCCTGTCATTAAATTTTCCAAAATATCTATACTAATCACTTGAAAAGTACTGTAGGTGCCACAATTTGATGTTGATATTGAGGTCCAGGCTAATCCTGGTTCTGGAAAACAAGGCACGCCTTGAGGACTTCATGGGTGGTTTCTAACATTCTATGCCAATAGTAACAAGTCCTCAGCTATTCGTAAGTTTTCCTATTAGCACCATGTACAATTGCATTATGTCCTTCCACAATAACTTCTGTTAAGAAGAGGATTCTATATAGGGGATCCACTTAATAATGATAAGTTAATAGAGCAATCCTTCTCGATTTGAGTTCTTTTCAGTTTTCTTACGCAGTTTGTCCTGTATTTCTTTAGTCTCAAGAGCCCATCTTTACGGTTAGAAAATAAGATCATATAATCTATCATCAGGAGTAAGCACAGCCAAGACAGGCATCATGGATAGACCATCTACGTTTTGATGGATAGTTATGGCATGGTGCTAATAGAGAAATCATAATTCTGTAAGTGAAGGTCCTAGCGTGCTAACCGTCCATTGGGGTCCTATTTCTTTTTAGCCTCCATATGAGGCTTGATTGGTGACCACAGTGAAATGAGTTCTATATAGGTAGGGACATAACTGTTTATTATCTAACAGGACAGCCAGGCACTTTTGCTCAGTTATGGTATAATTTCTCTCCGTCTTACTTAGAGTCTTACTGTAGTAGGCGACTAAATTATCAACCTTATCTTCATCATGTTGAGCGAGATTGCACCAACCGCAAATCACTGGCATCAGCAAACAATATAAAAGGATGATTAAACTGAGGATGTATTAGATTTTCTGAGTACACAAGGCAGTCCTAAGTAGTTTGAAAGTCTGTTCTTGATCATGTTTCACTCAAAAGGTAATCCTTTTATATTTAGTAAGTTAAGGGTTCTAATAACTCATGTATTTAGGGATAGACTGTTAGTAGTATCTGCCAATCCCTAAAAACACTTGTACATCTATTAAAGTAGCATGCTAAGACATCTTCTTGAATGCAACAAGCTTATCAGGAAGAGATTGAATTCATTTTTTTGATGCCCAATGCTTAAGAACTCCATCTCATTTTGTAAAACAACACTTTGATGGTTTCAACTTTAGAGAGGCAATCTGAAGTTGATTGAATACTTATCATAGGTGATTCATAGGATATGTGAAAATATTTTAAAATTTAATTTTATCATTGAAGTAAACTAAACTGCAGTAAAAAGATTGAGACTGCTTAAAATAATCATCTATCACTTGTTAGAAGGTAGCTGGGGCTTTACACAATCCTTGCGGCATTCTGGTGGGCATAACAATCCTTCATTGACAATTAGGGCACAACTAGGTCGGTCTTCAGGTGCCATTTTTATTTGCCAATAACCAATTTATATATAGGATGGCCTAAAAGTATTGGGCGCCAGCAATTAATCGAAGATAATTGTTAAATTGAGAAAGGGGATAACAATCCTTCTTAGTAACAACATTAAGACGTTGGTAATACCACCCTATGACTACCATTTTTTGGACTAATAACAGGGGAGAAGCCAGGGACTACGGAATGGAACTATTAACCCGGAATCCAATAGTTGTTTAAGTTCAACCGTCACCTAAGCTTCTTCAACCTTGCTCTTTTAATACAGTCAGGCGTGGAATGAGGGCGCATCTCCAGTATCTACTTGATGTAATACACCATTAATTTTACAAAATCATATTTAGAATTGAAAAAAGATATTGATATCCTTCCAAAATGTTTCTACTTTATCAGCTTTTTAATTTTTAGTCTAACTCAATGGAAGGACTGGTATACCCATTGTTAAGAGGCTGCTCAAGACACATCTCTCTTAAATCCCCAAAACTTCAGACGTCTTCTACTTTTTCAACAGCCTATGGCTGAATAAAAGCAATTGGTTTATTTGTTCCAACATTGATTGGTGTATCCGTTAAGTTTGCTAATAAAACTGAAATAGACCCAGCATATGCATTATCATGATCTTTGGACAATTCAACACTTCTTTTACTGGAGGGTTTTTATGTACCTGAATTTTAAATAGTTTCCCATGAGGTATAGTAAGATGAATTTGAGTGTCCAAAATAAGTTAATATTTGAATGGAATTACCATTGCAAGGGGTGAATTGAGAAGAATACCTTTATACCAATCTACTGATTTAGGAGGCAGTTGGATTTTAGGCCCATGTACATGATACTCTACCTTATTTATTTTATTTTATTTTTGAGTAGATATTATCAAACTCAAATATAATATCATGAGAAGTTTTACAAATCATCAGCATTAAGTGACCTAAGAGAGAAAGAAACTCTTCAATATAATTTTTTTAGCTACTTGATCCCTCTAATATTTGTACTTATCAAGAGATCATAACTTGAATTATACAAGGCAACAGCAGAGGTTGTTATTGATATTTTTCATATCTTTATAGTTAAGGGTGAGTACACTCCAGTAGTTTGAGTGCAGAGAGGACCAGAAGTTATATACTCTGAATATAGTGAGGCACATCTGGAGCCATCTTGATTCACTTAATAAGTTTGGAAGATACGACATTAACAGGTGAGCCACTATCCACAATGGCTACGACTTTATTTTCTGAACCTTCACTGCTACTTGAGTCACTAAGCTAACAGATATTGGGGCAAAGTGAGGAATATAAGAGTCTCATCAGCCAAGGAATAAGATAAAGTATTCTCTTTATTATCAACTAGAGACCCAATCACCGCCTCAAATTCTGGTTGAATAACTTACTAAACAACATTAGGTATAGTAAGCTTAGGTTGAGGCTTAGTGGTATCGTCAACATAAAGAGCCTCATCCTTCATGATAATCACTCTTTTCATTCCATATCTGAACAGTGTAAACAATTTTGTGCCTGATAACAAGATCCAATACAATAGGTACACCAGATTTACTCTTTAAACTCGACTGTATGTACTCTGGGTTGATGGAGGTAGTAGAACTTGTGTGAACCCATACCGATAGTGGGATTTTGATAAGAGATTCCTTGATATCCTAGATACAATCAAAAGTATATTTCAGGCCAATAATGTGAATTTAAACTTCTGTACGTGGTTCTAAGTCTGAAATTACTGCTATGCTTTTATCTTCCAAATTAATTCTCTTAATAGTCACCAAAAGTTGTGCATTGCCATAGAAACAAATACAAACTAAGAGGAACTTTCTCCTTGTTCAACTGGTGCCCATAAAAGCCTGCTGCTGGTTCAAAAGGGTTTAGTCACTTCCTTTTTTTAGCACTAGTGGTGCCAACCAAAAAGGGGGAGCCGCCACTCATCTTTATTTGAAAATGGGCCAAACAAGGGGATTATCATAAATTAAAAATTCCTAATATAGCACCTAGGTTATCAGCCTAGCAATCCATATCAGAAGGCGAGGAAGCTTTGGGGAAACTTTTGTCCAGCGCCCGCTTTAGCTGGCGGACCATGGCGGACAACATAGGGGTAGGGGCATCAGCGACATGGGGCATGAGGAGGTATAGCTGCAGGTTTTCTTCGTTTATGAAGTCAGCAGTATCCATCGCCTTAACATATTTAACAAGTTGATGCTCAGCGAAAGTGAAGAGAGCTGGCACACAAGTGAAAGACTTGATGCGCTGGCAGTTTTGGGGATAAGTTGGTGTCAAAAAGAGAGGTTTTTGTCACATTGATGCAAGTGTGGCTCGCACCAAAAAAGAGCTCCTCAATTTTATATTTTGCATCTTTACTCAAAATCCTTGGGGAAATGGTGATAGGAATACCCTCAACCAGGGGTTCCATCATCCCTTGGAGTTTCTGGCGTAGTAGGGTGTTGGCAGGAGCAGCAGCAGCTTCAACTGCTATTTTATTTATATTTTTTATAAACTGGAAAACTGTTTTAGGGCGAAAATGGCAGGGGCGCGAATTGGGAGTATCAACAAAGAATTCCTCCAAAGCAAAATCAGGCTTAACCTTATAAGCCTGATATGAATCATCAATCCATTTGAGCACTTCAAATGAAATTAAATTGGCTAGTACCGGTGCAGCCACCATAGTTGGCAGGTTGGCAGCACCTGATTGGCTGCAAGCTGTTGACCATGGCAGCTCAGCTGAAACTGTTTCAGCCATCAGCTCAGGGTGCCATAAATTGACCAAGTTTTTAAAATTTTTAAATTTTTTAAAATTTTGATTGGCTGCAGCTTTGAAAGCCATGCCAGAATTTTCTGAGTTTGGGGGTGGGAGGATCATGCCCCATTTGAAAATTGGGGCGAGGCAGTCACCAGGGCGGCACCAGAGGGGGGAGCGGCAGAAGCGGTGAAAGAAGAAGCTATAGGGCACTTGCACTTCAAGTGATTGAGCTCAAAACACAAGGGGTAGATGGTGCAGCCATTTTCGATGCACACCAAAAAGGATGATCAGGGGTGGACCTGATTACGATGAAGGGGGAATCACAAGGTGGGTATCACATATAATGGGTGGATCGTCGCAAAGGCATGAGGGCCTGCCAGATGATCCACCCCATGGGGCACCACAAACTGCAATATGGGGTCTATGCTGTAAATGGCAAAACCCTCCATGAGCTCATGGTGGAGTCGTCTGGGGGAAAGGAAAGAGGGCAACCTGGCAAACTGGACCACCAAAGTGGCCTCATCTTGGAGCTGGGTATAAATGGTGGGGAACGGAAAATTTTTACAAATTAAAGCTTGTCTGCTGCTGCTTCATCAGCTTCAGATGGAAGTTGAGGTCAAAGTACCCCTAAAAGGGGCAGAAGTCTTTATAGCTGGTGGGTTTAAAAACCACTGTGGCCATCTCGATGATGGCTATGCTTGCATATGGGAAGTTGTTCCCATATTTGACCTAGAGGCTGTAATGCAGATTGCTCCATAGGAGCACCAAAGGGCTCCGGAGCACCGCCTGAGAGCTTGCAGGGTGGTGGGCCAAGTCCCAAGGGGGGACATAACGCCTGCTAGCGTTGGGAGGGCTAACAGAGCCAGCCCAGGCGTGCTTTGGAGTGACCAAAAGATGCCAGATGGTGGCGCGCCACCACCCCATGCCAGGGCAGCAGGCGTCAATTGCATCGACATTGGTAAGCTTTGGCTCAATTGAGAAGTCATGTTTTGTATTCTTATAAAAAACAAATTTGGCTTCAATTTAGGTATCAAAGCAAAAGGGTTGATCATTTCCAAATTCCTGAATTAGAGGATTTAACTTGACTACAAGGATTGGCACTCCTAGAGGTGAGGGGTCATTATCTTTCTGGATGCACTACTTAAACAGGAATGAATATGTTTGAACTTTTGATTGTCAGTTTCTTCTTCCATTGCACTCTCATAGGCGTGCAAAAATGGAGTAATATTTTCTTTCTTGAGAAAAATAATTCTTTGAAACTAGGTTTGAAAGAAGAAGTTACCAGGGTCAGTATAAGTATTAGCCAGATTTTATGCTATGCAGAGGATTCATATCAGTTTTGTTGGTGGAGCCAATACAATGATTTGTCTTCATATAGTATCTAAGTCTCTTTGAGTTTCTCTAAAAATTTGATTTTAGGATGCTGGAGCCTTTGAGTGAGCTCTTTTTCATAGGCTGAATTTCAATTTGATGGGCTTGTAATTGAACTTCACATTAGTTAAATTGGTTATCAAGACGTTTACAGTTGACATCCAATCGGCGTAGATGTTTATCACAACCTCAGTAAATGCAGAAAAGTTATCCATTTCAGTAGACAAGGCACTCAATGTAAGTCATGGGTCAAAGGGGCTTCCAATGAGGTAGACCTTGCATCCAGTAGCCACCTTTTTAAATTGAGACCTCAAGGTAGCTATAAATTTGAATATATCTTTTATGCCATGAACCATTATCTCCAGATACATGTTAGCTGGTCCTGGGGTCATGGAGGTACTAGGGGCCTTTTACTTCCATCTGATCCAGAAGGCCCTTCAGGCTCCCTGGGCCTAGGAGGCCCTTCCATGGCATCTTGTTGGGTCAGTTCCTGACACCGTTGCTACTAAGATTGTGATGTGACCTCGATCTAATTAATTCTTTGAGCTCAACAAACATCATGTTCCTGGAGTCATTGATTGAATGCATCAAGATACCCAGAGATCCCACTATCAATATATGCAAATTTTTGTTTATGCTTTATTTATCAAACGTTGTTTTACAGTATAGCGCCTCTGTTGTCACAAACATAGGCTGAAGCAGTAATATAAAAGTCTATCACTGTCAAGTGTAATTCATGAGACATTCCTAGTTATCTGTTTAACTCATAATGATGTACTCTAAGGATCTATAGTAGATGATGCAACGCGGGATTACAAAATGACAAACATAGCAATTGGTACCTGTTGCCTACTCACTAGATAGTAATTGGTTTGAATCATACAATATGTGCATTGTAGAAGGTGCCACGGAAGTTCTAGACCTGAGAGATCAATCTCCAATAAAATAACATCCATTAAGTAATTGCTAAATAGTATTTTCAATATTTTCAACATGAACTCAATATTGACGCTGATTAACATTAGGAGTAATTCATTCCAAGTAGACTGGAACTCCAAGGCTTTAGGCTGAAAAGGGGTTACTTTATATCTATACGTAGAAAACCAGTTAGTCACACCTTTGACATGCTCGTGGGTATGTTTTGACTGTTGTTATTCTCTATGGCGTGATAAACGTTTTCACTTGCAACAGCTCTTGGCCCACTGCAGTGAGAACCATTTTTTTCTCGGAACTCAAAATAATAGTCAAATGACCAAGTTTGACATATCTTTAAGCAATGGGAAAATAGTCAACCAGCTGAGGAATAAAAAAATAAGGCTCAAAGCTTTATCTTAAGAGATAGGATATTCTTTAATAAGAGATTATTAAAGAATCACTAAATAATGTATGCAAAACGATTTTAAGAAAAAACAAGTGTTCTTTATTTTTTAATTGACTTCATATATTTATAAGATTTGGGATTGTATTCAACGGAGTGGACTTCTAGTCTCTCTTATTATGGGGTATAATATAAACTGCTGCTAGAATCTTAATCTAGATTATTTCCTAGAGGAGATCATATGTTGTCCATTTACATTAAAAACTGTCGCTTTGGGGGTGCCGAATGTTCCAACAATCACAGTTTTTGGTGTAGAAATTACACCTTCGTCAATTAAAGTATTACTGAGAGAATCTTCTCTGGAAGTAGAGTTGATCTCATCTCCATTGTTATCCTGATGTACAACAGCCACAATGGCACTCACCTTCACATCTTGAAGTTAATTACACTAGGGATGATCTTGTGCCCAAGGAATTCTAAATGTCTCTTGAGAAAGGTGCACTTGCTCTGTTCAAGATCAGATTAGATGCACACAGCCATGTAAAGACCTCTCATAGGTGCTGAAGATGTTCTTTGCTAAGTTTGGCTGAATACAGTGATGTCATGGGACTATATTAATAAACAATATAACTTGAAATCACCATGGATGCATTTTATTGTGCGCTTGAAAGTGACAGGGGCGTTACAGAGACCCTGCAGCATCCTCATGGGCCCAAACAAACCCTGGCTACTAATCAGGTCGCTCTTCTCCTGATCTTCTGGTGAGAACTCCATCTGTCAGTAGCCATTAGTCAGATCCATAACCAAAAAGTACTTTGAGCTGCCCATCCGTTTCAGAGCGCCATTGATGTGTGGGAGCTGGTATAAGACCTTCTTAGTTATCTTGTTAAAGCGGCGTCAGTCCATGACTACTTGATGGGTTCCACTTTTTTCCATACAAGCAACAAAGGATATGCCCAGAGACTCTTTGTTTCTGATTATCCCTCCTTCATCTAGTTGGTTTAGCTATTGAGTGATATCAGCGTCCTAAGCTATTGAGAGGTGGTAAAGTTTAGATTTGAACAGTGTAGCTATAATGGTATCTAACTTGTGAACCTTGTCCCTTCAGAGGCCATAGTCATTGGATATGGTAGTGAAGCATCACTGAATTATACAACAGACTTTAAGCTCCTTATGTTGTTTAGGTGTCACATCCTCAAACCCAAGTTCATCAAAATCCCCTACAGAATGTACAGATTCAATGTTATGGAACCTAATTTACTGAGCCAGTGTGACAACTTTTCCCTTTTTGACTCTGATAGGTTGAGTAGTGATATTCCCCCTAAGACAATTATCAACACTCCAGAGTTTATTATGTCATAGAACCCAGGTAGTACTCTGAGACTTGTTTGCAAATTACGTCGTGGCTGTATATATCTAAGACGGTATCCATCAAGTCTTCAAATTAATCAACAGGGTCATCCAGCGTTGATCCTCTGGTCAAAACTCTATAGTTTTGCTAGTGCACAACGGAAGCCCTTCTTTGCCACTAACAGTAGGTGGTAACTTCTTCACGACCTTCTCAGTCAGGGTGTAGTGGATGGGATAGATAGATTGATCCAATGCCACCAAGAACATCTATTTGTTCTTCAGTTTGACATTTAGATCCTTAGATACCAGCGGAAGTTGGTAACTTAAGGTGCTTACAGTGCTGGACGAGAAATCAATCTTTGGCAAACTCCAAGAAAAAATTGAGTCAAATCAAGAATTCATAGTGGTTATTTTCTAAATCCACTGGTGGTGTTGTTAAGACTATGCACCCAAAGCATAAGGGTATTTCAGGAATAGTCTTCCTAGTGCGCAGTTAATGTCTGGTCATGTGGTGTGATATTCACATTATAATCAATATTGTGCATGAATAACTTCTTCATGAGCTTAGACATTATGACGTTGACTGGAGCCTCGGTGTCCAGTACTACAAAGATGCGCACTTTCTGGATAATCACTTCCACTTTTGTCAGCTCTTGCTGAAAAGTTTCCAAAGTTCAATAAATTATAGTGGATTCTTTAAACTATTTAAGAGCGGCAGTGCATATAGTTTCTTTAACAGTATCCTAGTTCTTAATTTTTTTGTCATGATGGAGGCAGATAATGTTTATACTGGCCTGCCAGTCTGGATGCCCAAGCACCCAGAAGGCAGTCCAGAATGCCAGAGGCGCTGTTACTTTTGTTGCTTTAAATTGTGTAGTGAAGAAATTCACCAGAGAACGCCAAAAGGTCGTAATATTAATAGCAAAACTGGCAACAAACCAGGTTTACACGTTTTCAAGGCCCGCAAGTTTTAGAGTTTGGAAAAGTGAGAATGGAAGAGAGGGTTTAAATTTAGTCATAAGGAAAGAATCGAATTTTGGGTACAGATTTTTTATTGAATTTGAGATTAAAAAACCCGTCAATTTTCTCAGTGTGTCATGACTGCTTAAGTAGATGAGTGATTTGTAGAATAGCTTAAACAAGCTCAGGATTGGGGCCTCAAAATTCGCCTAACCTGACAAACTTCAAGTAAGGGGGAAATGAGCTATCTTGAAACAACTTTAAAATTGTTGGCGGCATGCTGAGTTGCTGCAGTTCATCCACGGACACCCAAGTTGCCAATTTTCTTCAGTTTTAATGACTAGAGCAACGGCGTCTTGCCCAACTGGCAGCGTGAACCTCCCAAGGCTACCCCACATAGGAGCGGTCCCATGAGGTCTGGAACGGGTTCAGGACGCCCAACCCGCCTGACCTCACCAGTCACTCTGGAGACTGTTGGTCCAAACTAGAACTAGTTGAGAGGGGGTAGCAATAAATTTGGAGAGAGTTATAAAATGTGTCAGCATTTCCTAATTACCAGATGTCATTAGAGAGCTTTCTAAAGATCCAATATCAGATTCTTTATTTATCAAAGGTATACGCCCATTGGGCCTTCTTTTCAATGTTTTTGGCTCTTTTATATTGACAATGAAGGCTCTTTGCCCTCAACTTTATTTGGACCTTTCATCTTAAGAAAATGCTGACTCTCCAAAAGCTCAGCACAAATCCCTTTAATTTGTTGTATTAATTCATTTGAAGTTTATATGGGAACTGGTGGCGGGATCCTCAAGGGAGAGTTGTCACCCAACACTCATTTACCACATGGGCGATGTCTCCCTGTGAGATGAGAGGGATAGCTGCCCTTCTAAAATCCTATTATTGATGAGAAAGGGAACACCCCCAATCCAAACAGAGGGGGCGCTCCCGCAGAACTTACATTACCCTTTCTTTTTGCCAAAGGAGGGGCACCACCAGGATTTGAGCGAGGGAAACAATTATTTGGGCCTTGGGCAACTTTATTTGCTATTAGCATAGCGATCTTGGGGGGACCATCTGGGTGGGAGGCATTGAAAGCCTCAACAAGCTCCGAGCAGTTAGCGCAGTCCCATGTGCCAAACTAGCTATTCTTGTAGGCTGTGAATCCTTTCCACAATACTAAATACTGGATTGACCTCTGGGATCGTTGAGAGGCCAGGATATCCTCAACCATAGCTTCCTCCACGCCCTCAAATACAATGGGCTCAGAGTCTGCTGGAATTGTTTCCTTAAATGAGGACAGCAGAAAGGCATGGAACACCAGAGGTTGCTTTGGGTGGGTTGGCAAATTCAGACAGAAGACGCCATTTCCAAATTCTTCTTCCACCAAAAGGGGACCTGAGCATTTACTGGCAACTTCTGTGTGAACACCTGCATCCTCAAGTGGCACATGTTGATCATGACATATAATCCCACAGTTATCTCATTAGCTGGTAGACGCTTCTAATCTGCAAACCATCTGATATCACCTATAGCCTTAGTTAGATGTTCACAAACCAGGGAGTGGGTATCCCAGATATGCTGGTCATAATTGGCAGCAGCTGGTACCCTAGGACGAAGGCATGGACCAACCAAAAAAGAAGGGTTATAACTCAAGGTTTTTTCATATGGGGAGAAGCCTGTGGATGTATGTGTTTCATTATTGTATGCAAACTGGGAGAAGGGAAGGTCATCCGCCCAGGTATCCTGAGTGGCTGAAGAATAGCACCGCAAGTACTGCTCCAGGATCTGGATGAATCAAATGGGTTGATCATCTGACTGTGGATGGTACGCGGTGGAGCAGCAGGGAGTAATCCTTAGACTTGCCATGAGCTCTAAAACTGCAAAATAAATTGGGTCCTACGGTCACTGACAATTTCCTGTGGGAGACCAAACATTGAGAACACATGACGCACAAATAGGCGAGCAGTCTCTTTAGATGTAATGAAGGAGGAACTTGGGATAAACAGGTAGAATTTTGTAAAGCGGTTGACAACCACCATAACTGCTTTGAACCCCTTGGAGCTTGGTAGCTCAACAGTAAAGTCCGCAGACACCAATGTCCATGGGTCCTCTGCCTGTTGCAAGGGGTGCTGAAGTCCATTCCTACCTGACTGGTCCAATATGGCCTATGCGCAAGTCATGCAATCTATGATCCAGGCTAAAATGTCTTTTGATAAGCCAGGCTAGTTATAGGCGAGTTTAGCCAAATTAATGTACTTCTTGTTCCCCATTTGAATAACTTATGGGGGACATGGTGTGGTTGAATGACTTTAGCTTAAAGGAGAGGAGGGACCCACACCTGTGACCTAAACTGGATGATCCCCACAGCCAAAGAATATAAGGAATTCTTGGAAGCAGGGAGGGACAACTGCTCCATAAGGTCCACCCCTTCTGCACATGCCAACTGCGTGGCTAAGACCCATGACGCCAAAGGTGCATCCGGAGCTAAGTTTACATCTGAAACTATAAGAGGCATGATGAACAAGATTTAAGTGGGGGAAAGATTGTGATGAAAGTCTGGCTCATCTGGATCAGCTGAGCAGAGTGTGGGATTGCAACTTAGAAAATCAGGAATAACGTTCAAGGCTCCATTCACAAACTCATATTTAAAGTTGAAGCTGCACAGATCTCAGTAGGTTCAGGCCAGAAGGTTGTTAACTTCTGTGGCTTGCAAAGATATAGTACCGCTTGGTGGTCCGTGCACACAGTCAACTCGTGCTGAGCACCATGTAAGAGATATCTCCAGTGGGTCAAGGCCTACTCCATGGCTGCCAAATCCTTGGCGTAGATGGCCCATAAATTGCTCAATAGAAGAAAAACTTGCATGAACAGTAAGCGTTTGGGTGTTCCATTCCATCATGCTCCTGGAGCAATCAGCCCCTACTGCAACGGAAGAAGCATTGAAAACTACATTATAGAGTTTGAAAGGATCTGCATGCTTGAGGATTGGTGTTGACAAGAACACCTCTTTAATAGAATTGAATGCCTGCTGGCACTCATTCATCCAACGGAAAGGTACGTTTTTGCCAGTAAGTGGATGCAGTGATGCGGCCAACTGTGACAGTGCAGGGGAGAATTTCTTCAAGAAGATAATAGTGTACAAAAAGCTTCTTAATTGCTTCTGGGTTAATGGAGTTGGCCACTTGTAGATGGCATCTAATTTTCTGAGTAGTATGGCATAACCATCTTTCAAGACGAGATTACCCAAGAAGGTGAATGCTTCCTAATAGAACTCGCATTTTGACAGTTTGACAAACAAGCCAGCTTTATGCAGGACCACCACTACCGCCTCCAGATACTTTTCATGTTGTTTGGTGGGGGTGTTTTGTACCAGGATATCATCAATATAAGCGACTGTGAAGGAAAATCTAAGATTCCCTTGTATGCTATTGATCATTCTCTGGAATGTTTCAAGTGCATTTTTAAATTCAAAGGGGTTCACCCAAAAGTATTATATATGTCTCATTTTGTCTGGATAGTAATATATCATTCCTGACTTTCCTTCACCCAAATTTGATTATAGATATTCACAAGATGTGCTTTGAGAACAACCGCAACTTTTCAATTGCCTGGCCTATGGCCTGCTCAATGGAAGTGGGTAGGGGTCGTGGACCTGTATCTTATTAAGGTGCCCATAATCCAGACAGGGATGAAGTGACCCATCTTCCTTTTTGGCAAGACAATGGGGGAGGCAACTGGAGATGTCTGTTGGAACAAACCCTTCTTGAGCATGTCGTCCAATCACGCGTTGAGAGCAACATCCTCCTCCACTGTATGTGGGTACAGTGGACAGTTTATGTTAACCACATGCATCAGTCTATAAACTCAAATCGAATTAGTATGAGGGGGAATGCAGTTAGTTTTGTCAGAGTCAAAGATACTCTTGTAGCCCATCAATTCAGCAGGAAGATCTCACGAAAGCCCAACAGGGGAAACAAGGGTTGTAATAGAACCACATCCACAATCTTTAGTGAGGGTATCCAACAATGGAAACTCGCTCTCCACCTGATTGTTAGTACTGGCAGCATTTTTTTTCCAGGTGGATTCTCACATGTTGCTGACGCCACCAATCCACACTTAAAATACTAGGAACACAAGGTTGGGCATTTCAGAGAAGAGATCACAAAAACTAAACTGGTAGGCTGAGAAAGGCATGGGCGCCATACTCTGAAGGAGGGTTAGGCGTCCGATGTGCAACCAACACTGAAGGCCCCACGTCCAAGTCTAGATTGAGCTGTTAGGCTAGCTCCATACTCATGAAGTTGCCCGCTGCTCCCATGTCGACCAAGACCTTGAAAGACACCTGGTGTGCTCCAATACTAATTTTCATTAGTAATAAAAAGTAGGCAAAGTTCTGTTTATTGGAAGATATGGTCATGTCTGTTAATAAGGAGGTGATTACAACTTGATCAGGGGAAATAACAAGGTTTGCAATTGAAGCAGAATTGGCGTGATGAAGGGGATGAATCAATTTCTCTCCATGCTGGACCACCAACAATATATAAGCTGGTGTTTTAGAACAAACTAACATGGGTGAGGGGAAGCGTCAGTTTTTGGAATCAATATGGATGCTGATTTGGAGCTGTAATTAGAAACTGAAGCCACATTTGCAGATTAAGCATGAAGAGCTCATTCTGAGGGTGGACTGAGTAAGACGTTATAGACACTAGGGCAGTGCACCTGTAGAAAACTCCTTCAAAACTATTTTAATGGTGAAAATTGACCACTTCTGCACCCATCTCAATGAGAAGGGCGGTAAAGGTGGAAAATATTGGACAGTTAATTATGTCATGATGGCGGCAGATGAAGTTTAGACAAGCCTGTTAGTCTGGATGCTCGAACACCCATAAGCTAGCCAGAATGCCAGAGGCGCTTCTACTTGAGTGAAATTAAATTTTGTAGTAAAGAAATTCACCAGAGAACGCCAAAAGGTCATAATTTTAAATAGAAACCTGACAACAAACTAGGCTGACACGGCCCTAGGGCATGAGAGTTTTGGTGCTTGGAAAAGTTAAATGGGAGAGAGGGGTTTAAATTTTGTCATAATGATAGAATCAAATTTTGGGTACGGATTTTTTATTATATTTGAAATTAAAATTGACCGTCAATTTTCTCAATCTGTCACAACTGCTTATATAGATGTTTGATTTGGGAAATAGCTTAGAAAAGCTCATGATTTAGGCCCTCAGATTCGCCTAACCCTGTGAACTTTAAGTAAAGGGAAAATGAATTATCTAGAACTGACTTTGAAATTGTTGGCGGCAGGCTGAGTTGCAGTTGGTTCATCCACAGACACCCAAATTGCCATTTTTCTTTGGTTTTAATGACTAGAGTGATGGCATCTTGCCTAATGGGCAGCGGGAACCTCCAAGACCACCCCACATAGGGGCGGTCCCATGAGGTCAGAACAGATCAGGATGCCTAATCTACCTGCACCCAGTCACTCTGGAGTCCATTGGTTTAAACTAGAACTATTGGAAAGTGTTGTGATGCTGCTGGGGAGTTTTTTAACACATGTCAGCATTTCCCAATGGCCTGATGCCATTGGTGTGTTTTGCCAAAGATTCAATATCAGCTGCTTTATTTATCAAAGGTATACGCCCGTTGGGCCTTGTTTTAGATGATTTAGGGCTCTTATATTGATGAAGAAGGCTTTTTGCCCTTGACGTTATTTGGACCTTTCCATCCCAAGAGAATGATGACTCACCAAAAGCTTGGCACAGTCCCCTTAATTCGGTGTACTAATTCATTCAAGTTTTCTTGGGAAAAGGTGGCGGGATCTCCAAAGGGAGAGCTGTTATTCAACGCTCATTCACCATATAGCGAGGTCACCCTGTGAGGAGGAGGATAGCTGCCCTTCTTGTACCCTTTATTAGTTGGAAAGGGAACACTCCCCAATCCAAACAGAGGGGGCGCTCCTCAAGACTTACAGTATTATATTACAATTTTAAATGCAGGTCTTCTCTTAAAGTTAATTTCGTGGACTTTCCAAAAATTAAAAATTGTAAAAAAATAAAAATGATTTAAATTTTTTGGGGGAAAAATGACCATGGGATAAAAACTTCTGATAATCGCCAACTACAAAACACCAAGATATCGAGGGGCGCCCCAGAGGAGCTGAGGATACCTCCTGTTGCCCGAAGAACTTTCAGTGGAATGATGAGGGGGAGTTACTGGGGAGGCTTGGGCCAAAACTGAACACAAATAAAGAAAAGAGTCTGACGAGGAACCAGATGGGGAACCAGGACAACATAAACTGAAATTGGTGGGATGACAGATGTCCAAACAGCCAAGCTTGGAAGTAATCTGTGAGGTGGGAGAAAAAGCGACGACAGATTCACGGAGGGTCTGACTAGTGACAGACAGTGCATCAAGGACAATAGTGTGGATCATCCATAGCACTATTGCAACAATTAAGGCGCGGGGTAATGGATGGTTTGAGGAGGTCATGGAAAAGGCGAAAATGTTTTTGGAAAGGCTGAAGGCTTTCTCACGCTCCTGGAAAAAGAGGCGCATAACTTTATGCCAGATCGCCTGTGATGGTAGGAAATCTTCCAAGCAATGGACTAATGACTCATATTGACTGCATACATTACATGAAGATTGAGAGGCATTGGACCGCTCAGCAGTCTGGTACACCTTTCTCAGGCATCTCCACACATGGACGCGAATCTGGGGTTGTAACATAGGGTGATGTGTGTACCGCCAAATGTTCTTCTGGGTCTCCAAAGAGTATGTGATGTCCAGATTGTCAAGGTAGTCCACACGGACAATGAGGTGGGGACGTTGGGGTACCAGGTTGTTTTAAAACGACTTGCCCCAGACTTCTTGTCTGAAACGGGGAATATGGCGACCCATCTGGGTTGTGTTTCCGCCAATGCTAAACTCCACTCAGCACTCCGCATGGAGAAAAGATTATATGTGAATTGGGGCTATGTCCCATTTGGGCCCACGGCAGAGGGAAGAGAGGCTAGATAGCTAAGAAGAGTTGGTAGTGGGTGGGATTATGGAGGCCAAGGGCGTGGGCAAAGTTGGATCGGGCCGCGCATGACCATTCTTGGCCTAGTAGTGTGGGGTTGGTGATTGTAGCAATCTAGGTGCCGAGTATTTTGGTGGCTTGGGCCTCGAAGTTGAGCAGGCCCTTACCACCTCTATGGAAGGGCCAAAAATGACATCCAGGCTCACAGGGGAAGGCGGCCTAACCAAAGCCACCCTTGTAGGAGTGCATATAAAGAGCTATATAAAGAGGGGGAAAGGCGATGGCGTGGGCCACAAGCCAGACTTGGGACAGGATTATAGAGTCAGCAAGCACAACCTGGTCTGGGAGGGTAGTCTAATGGGCTCTTAGGGAAGCAATGCACTTTGTGACATTGTCTAGGATGTGGTGCTCCTTTACCAACAAGGCTTACACTCCTGTCTCTAAATATACACCAAAAATGGCGCACCAGACCAACAGAGGGTCTTGGCACGAAAGGGAGCACAAGTGGGGCATATAGGGTGGGCGGGGCAAGTGAACCAGAGAGTTAGCTGCTGGAGAAGGGTGACTATGGGGTGCTGATGACCAGCGAGCTTGGTACCAGCTGAGGAGAGTGATTTCAGTTTTGCAGGCTTTGAGGGTGGCGTTACTAAACCTGTAGTAAATCTGTAAGTTGCCTCCTGCACTCATGAATCATGGTTGTTAGGCACCCCAACCATACGATTGTCAGAAACTGCCAGCATAGTTGGTGCTTGGCCTTTCACGTGGCCACTATCAAGGCGAGCATTCTCATGCATAAAAATGGGTCAAGGCTGAAGTTGTAAAAGAGTGGGCTTATATGGTCCCCTTGGCGGAGACCCCTATGAGGTTGAACCAGCCAGTGAGGAAGTCAGGGCCACACACAGCCATTGTGGTGGATCTCATAAGCAACTTTACCTAATTATTAAACAAATGGGGAGTGGAACTTCTGGAGTCAGGCTTTGAGGTAATCCCAGTTGACCCTATCATAAGCTTTCTGCTAATCTAAGGAAACAAGTGCCACAGTAGCCGTGGAATGGCAGACGTTGGCTACAGTGAGTAATTTGTCCCCTATAGACTGTTTGGGAAGGAAATCTAATTGCTCAGAGTAGATTACATCAAGGGAAACTTCCCCAAAACGGTTGGTCATAATTTTAGTAAATAATTAAGTATCTGTATTAGTAAGTGACATGGGGCGCAGTTGGCTAAGTACAGCTTATCTCCTTTATTATACAGCGTTATCATATAGTCCTCCAGGCCACCAGGAAGGAGGCGCGTTTCTAAAGACATATTTTCATTGAGGCAAACAGCATAGGAGAGATAATTAAAGTATTTTTTGTAGATCTCATAGGGAATCCCATCTGGACCCAAGAACTTCTTGTAAGACATTTTCTCTCCCAGCTCTAGGATAAGAATGTTTTGGGCAAAATAGGTTAAAAAGGGGAAATGTCGGAAATTTACAAGTCTGTGATACTGATAATGTCAATTTAAAGAATAATTTTTATTTTATCACCAATATCCCTGGCCAATTCATGGTGGAACCCCACAAGTTGAGGTAACACTGTTATGTATACTAAACGACAATTAGCACTAATTTGGGTAGTCAAATTGCCCTGACCACATGAGGGAACCCAGGGAGTCTATCAGCGGTTTCTCCCCCTGCCACGTCCAATTCCTTTCAAACAACTAAGCGGGGACCACCCCCATTTATAGGCATTGCAGAGGTCCCTGAGGTGTGATAAATTTCACAAAAAGGATTGGCTGAAATTTATAAACTATTATCCCCGGGTACATATTGCCAGAAAAAACTTCCCATCCGCTGTTAAGCCAAACCAAAGCAAGTTTTTCAAGCTTCAAAAGACTAAATATACATATTTCTTTATTTGGACTGTACTCAAGCCGTTCTGAACTTATCATTGAATTCCCTTTGACCCTCAATACATTTAAATACTGAATGATCAGATATCAGGAGGGTTCGTTTTTCTTTTACAGCGCTGTACTAATAAAAACTAAAAATTCTAGCTTTTTATTTTATCAGTGTTTTATCTTTAAATTGAATAAACAGTTGGGATCCAATGGCGTGAAGCACCAGCAAGCAGAAATCAGCTGGATTCCTACAAAGTGGTTCTCACTACAGGGGATACTCTGTACACAATAATATTAAACTTATATATGGAGGCTTTTAAAGTGAGTAACCCTCCAACTTTTCCCCTTCCAACTGAATTAAGAGTAGTTACCCTAGAAAATCAACTTTCCAGCACTCTATTTCGTAAAGAGCTGGAGCAGAGCCCTTAATACTCTCTTAAAGAAAAGTACACCCCCGGTGAAGAGAGCATTGCTTCCTTTTTGTATGTTTATGAATCTGCCATGTATGGCGCGACTGATAAGCAAAAAATTCAACACATCCCTTTATGCTTAAGCCGTTTGGCACAAGAGATGATAGCTACTTACATGCCCAATATGCATACCTGGTCAGAGATGAAAGAGGCTCTCTTGGCTGGATTTGGTCCAAAGAAGAGTCTTACCAGGGATAAACAGGCTTTTATGCGCCTTATCATGTATGAGGGTGAACCAACCGTTGCAATTTTCTGAGCGAGTTTATCTCACTGCAAAAAGGTTGTCAACGGCTAACATGATAACCCTTATTTTGCTATCGCAGCTATGTTAATTGGGTTAGCTTCCCAACCCTCTCTCACTAGGCATATCATTTCAGTAAAATGCCACTTTACAGATATTTATAACATAAAAGAGGCTCTTTTAGAAGTTGTTGCTTTCCAAACATGTGCAACATTGAGTAAAGATGAGGTGAAACCTTCAGCTCTAACGATTGAGGAGCTTTTGCCTGTATAACAGTTAGGGGTTAGACCACCTGTGCCTATCCCCCAGTGAAAACTGCTTCTTCAGTGCGACTTGTAAACATATTTACTCTCTCCTGTAACTCAGAGGCCTGTAAGGTAGTTAATATTATACTCCTGCAAAAGATCACAAAACTGCTTTGCCTTCCCCTCCAGCCAAGCTGGTAAATGCATGCCCTAAGGCTACCCAATCTCATGTAGCCGTCTCCCCTGCCTCAATCATGGCCTTGCCAGTTGTTGAGTATACCCTTGAGGATGAATCTGATGGGGGTGACAATGATGTTGGCTACTACTTATTGAGAGCTCCCATAGAAGTGGAGGTCCCTAACAGATTGAATGCTGAAGGATTAAACAAAACCACAATACCTGAGGAAACGTACCTCAGCCAAATTTTGGGGTGCCCAAAAGTTATTGATACTGCCAGCGATGGTGATCAATGTTTAGCTGTTTTGATTTGACCTTTTCAGAGGTCCATACATTGAAATCCATCCTGGATAAATACCCTGAGACTGCTTGAAAATTAACCTCCACTTTCCTGCTCAAGGAGGTCTTGGACTTGTCTCCTAACTTTAGATGAACTCTCACCAATGTTGAGTGGTTATTCAAAAAGTCTGTGTAATGGCCATCCTGGATATTGGCTCCCCCAGCTAACGTAATCTCCACTAAGCTCATCAAAAGATAAAGATGGCGACTGATTCAGAGTACAATCAAGAGTTTGGAACCGCTGGCCCATACAACACTCGCGCCATTGGGGCATATTCTCCCATTCTCATTCAACTCTGGAAGCTCATCTTATCAGCCTCAGCAGTGACGTTGGACAACAACACCTATGATATTTTCATAGGTAACCAATTTTTTTATTGAGTATGAGAGAATTATTAACATGAAGCAATTTTTCCTCTCATTACTCAATTATGCAGTCCCTTTAGTCTTATTTAATAAAGAGTCTGTCAATAATGAATACTCTTGACTGGTTGAATATCCGTTTCAGCTATGACTTTAAATTATACCACCTCAGGGTGAACATAAAACTTTCCCAATTTGGCTGATGATAGGGATGGTATTCTTTTCTATGCTGCAGATAAAGATTTTATCATACCTAGTGAACAACGAGTGGTGGAAAAAATAACGCCCAAATCCCTATCACTGTTTGTTAAACTTCTTAAGTGTTGAGGGCGTTGGTCCCTTGGAGCCTCGGGTATTGCCTGGCGTTCTAGACTAAACCTACCAGAGTCCTATTACTCTTCTGTTGGGGAACCTCACTGGCAAGGAAATAATTGTAAGAAAACACCAGGAGATTGACAGAAGCTTTTGTTCCCTCTGGAGGATTTTAAACAAATTCGCTCAATTGGCTCTCCTTGAATATGAGCCTGTCAGCGGATAGCCTGGTATGTACCTTACCCAATGTCCATATCTCGGATGAGCTGCCCCCAGCTGGTTATTGCCAAAGTTCACACCTTATTGGAAAAATTAAGCGATATATTCATCATATCAGATAATGGCTATGGCCACATGAAGGGCTGGTGCCACTCTATTGATGTGGGTGATGCCCATCCCATTAGGAAAAAACCTTACCGTAAGTCAAAGGTGGAAGAACAGTAGAAGAGGACGGAACTCAATCAGTTACTAGACGCGGGGTTACTAGTTCCTTCCTAATGCCCTTGGTCTTCTCCCTTTGCTATCGAAAAAATAATGGAGGTCATTGGATAGTCATGGGATAACGCAAATTAAATAGCCTCACAAAATAGGATAGCTATCCTATCTCCCACATTAATGACGCCCTGGCCTAACTCTCTGGGTCTAACTTCTTCTCTGACATGGACTTGGCTAGCGGCCATTAGCAAATTATCTTTCCCCCAAAGACCAGGATAAATGTGCCTTCATTTGTAGTGGGGGTCTCTTTCAAGCCACTCATTTACCTCAAGGGTTGTGCAACGCACCTGCAACCTTCCAACATGCTATGGACCATATTATGTAAGGCCTAAAGCTAAGTTACATCATTGTTTATCTCGATGACATCAAGGTGCTCTAGAAAATTTTAACAAACATCTTGAACACCTGAAGGAGATGTTTTAAAGGCTACGTGATTCAAATATCAAGTTAAAACCCTCAAAATGTACCTTCCTAAAAACTGAATTTCCTTGGTCATTCCCTTTCTCTAGAGGGAATACAACCCATTCAGGATAAGTTAGAAGCTATCTCAAAGATGCCTCCTCCTAAAAGTTTATAGAATATTCAGGAGTTTTTAGGGACGATGGGGTAAAAACATCAGTTTATCCCCAGGTTCGCCCAGCTCAGCGAACCTCTTTTTTCTATTAACAAAAAACACCCCTTTAAAGTGAGGCAATGAACAGAAGGCCGCTTTTGAGACGTTGAAGCAACTAATACAACACTGTCCTATACTGAGGCAACCTGACAATAAAAATCGTTTCTCTTGTTTACTGACGCCTCTAACTCCGCCGTTTGGTACATCTTAGCCAAACTAGATGAAAATGATGTAGATCATACTATATCCTTTTAAAGTAAGATGTTATCAAAGGTGGAACGCAACTACATGTTTACAGAGAAGAAGTGCCTTGACGTTTTGTTAGCTGTAAAGTACTATAACTCTTTTCTATATGGGACTACCTTCACTGTAGTTACAGATCACGCTTCATTGAAGTGGTTACACAATATGAAGGATCCTACTGAACGGTTAGCTCGCTGGGCTATAAAACTCTAGTATTTTGACATGAAGATCAAACGCTGTGCTGGAACCTGACACAAATGAATGTTGATGGGTTAACTCAGCTTCCAGTACTTCACTTGTATAATAGTGACGCGGAGAGGTTATATGACCTCTTAATGACCCCAAATGAATTGGACGATGAGGATGAGCCTGTCCAGATGTTAGCCCGGCACTCTCGCAATATAAAAGTGGAGAACAGGAAGTTTTATAATCAGGTAGGGACAAAATGGCTGCCTTACTTTCGTCCCTTTGAATGCATACCTGCTATTCTAGAAGCACACTCTACCCTAGCTCATGGAGGGGCCAAGAAAACTTATGAGTGGATTAAAGAATGGCTTTATTGGGACGAAATTATGGAATCTATTGTTGACGTCATGGTTGCCTGCCTCACGTGTAAAAAGCAATCCAGTATCGAGACTAGATACCAGTATCAACCAACTACCCCTCAACAACCATTCTACACCATCATTCTGGAGGTAGTTGGTCCCATCCCCCAGACTACTGGTGTAAACAGATTCATCCTCATAGCCATTGACCACTTCACTAAGTGGGTTGAAGCTGTGGCACTTCCTGCCCAAATGTCCAAGACCACAGCCACCTTTTTTCATCAACATATTTTCACATGTCATGGCTGCACCAAGTACTACTCTGCAATAATTGTAAGAACTTCGCCTCCAGAGTAGTCAAAATCCTGTCTATTTCCATGGAAGCTCAATAACTTTTCTCAGCTCCGTACAATCCATCTACCAACGGGACAGAGGAAAGAGCCAATGGAACCTTGGTCTCCATTCTAAAAAAATGGCCTTCTCTGATGCTTTTCATTGGGATCAATACTTACCCAGTGCACTTATGGCCTACAGGATTAGTTATTACTAGAGCTTGAAAATGTCCCCATTCTATGTCTTGTATGGGCAGGAACCAGGACTACCTGCCTTCTCATCTAAAGATGTATTCTTCTCTAGAGTTGAGGAACCCAAGAAAGTCATGAGAAGAATATCTTAGCGCATAACCCAACTTCAATCTGAAGCTATGACTCAATTTAGCTAAAACAGTGACAAAAGAAGGGCAGGGTGCCAATATGCTTCACATCCCCTACCTGCATTCCAAGTGTCTGACATGGTATTGTACTACCATAACCGCATCACTCCTAGAAGTGATAGGCTTGGAACAATTTTGGGATGGTCCTTTCACCATCTTTACAAGAGAGGAAAGAGTACTCTATATTGCCCTTGCTACAGGAATTAACATAAATTGGGTACATGGTCGCTTCCTGCAGCCTTATTTTTCCCCAAACAATCTTGAAGGGGTGATGTCAGACAATGCCATCCCAGATTCAGGATAAGAATGTTTTGTGGCAAAATTAGCCAAAAATGAGATGTCGGACATTTACAAGTCCATGATACTGATAATTTTTATTTATTTGAGGACGGCTGACCAGGGGACTGACACATCCGATATGTAGGGAAAGAAAGTAAAGAGGAGAGAGCACACAAAGCAATAGAACCTGAAAGATAAGACATGGTACACTTGGATTTGGCTAGGAGCCACTGGTGGTGGGTGACTATGACCTTAAGTGACTTGAAAGCTCAAGGGCTAGTAGGGTGTACCTCCTATAGAGATTGTGAGGCTTTCAGTGTCACAACGAGGAAAAGACTGGTAGCCATTAACCCATTTTTTTCTTCCGTTTGTGTTTTAGTGATCCAAATATTTATGATTGGAAGTGGTCGTCCAAATGGCTGTGGAACCTGACGATAGCTTGGTTGATGTTGTGGAAGATCCCGTTAAAATCATCAAGGGTAATTGTGTGAATGGACCATATTGCAATACTCACAATTAAAGCCCTTAGCTTCTGGGGATAGGTGAGATCATGTTGAGTGCCAGGATATCGTGGGATAGTCGGAATTCAGCTGATGGTGATTGCCGGAATATTTACATCACATTGGCTCAGATATGCTTGGACGGCGGGCACTCTTCCAGGCGGTGGGCTAGCGTGTTGGGTCTGCCGCAGATGGTGCATGATTGGAATATTGAGAAGGTGCAGTCGGCTGTCCTAAACATATGGCGCATGTAGCGCCACACTGTGGAGCTCACTTGTGGGGATAAGAGGGGGCAAGAGATGAGGTCCCACACCTTCCATTGGGTGCGCAGGTCATATGGGATGTCTTGGTAATCTAGATAGTCAATCCAGATAGAGGGAAAGGTGGTTTTGGGGCAGGTGCGCTGGTCACAGTTTGTCCTCTGTGGAGTCATATATACTCTATTGGCGGGTTAGTATCTTCGGATTGCTGTGCATAGGAGAAGCTCCAACACCCTTGTCTTAGGGTGTACATGACGCGTTTGAAGTAGCAGTTGGAGTTGTGCGGTCCAGTGGCGGTTGGATGTGTTGCAAAGTATATCATCAGAGTTGCAGGGTTGGAGGGGGACCTCAGATGTAGTTCCCTTGCGAAGTTGGTTTAGGCTGCCTTAGCTCAGTGGGGGGATGGTGGGTTGGGTGACGTTGTGAGAGCTACCCATAAGCCGAGGATTTGCATTGCTCATTCCATGAAGTTGAGCAGCCCCATCCCGCCTTACTTCCATAGGCCGTACATGGTCTCCAGCCTGACTGGTGCGCGGTATCCAGACCACAGCCAGTTCTGCAGGAGCTTGGAGACTGCTTTAGAAAAAGTTTGCGGAGAAAGGAACTGCGTGAGCACCAATTATAACTTTGACAAGATCAGGAGTTGGCTAACACAACCCTTCCGGCTAAACTAGCCTTACTCCTCTGCATACTTATCATTCTTTTTGTGATGTTGTCCAAAGTTTTGGTTTTAATGGTGTCAAGTGCATATTCACCAGCCTCAAGCCATATTCCCAGATGACGGACTGGGTTGGTGGTGGGGTGGGATGCGAAGGGTAAACACAGTGGTTTTATTGGCATAAGTCTTTGTCTTGTGGTAGGATGTGCGGTGGGTTGGTTTGGTAGGTGGTGGGAGGGTGGGGTCCAATTTGAATTCAATTTGCCCATTACAATTACCTCTGTTTTCTGTTTGTTCAGCATGGCGTTGCTCACTTACTCTAACTGGTGTATAATGCGCTCAATTGCTCTGGCATCCCTATTGCCTGAGATGCCGACTACACAGTCATCAGCAAAGGCGAGCATTTTGGTTGGTAGTTGTCCCTCCAACCTGATTCCAGAGAGCTTTGAGTTTACTATGCGGAGGAGAGGGTCAAGGCTGAAATTGTATAGTAGGGGCTAAGCGGGTCGCCTTGTTTGAGGCCCCTTTGTGGGGTGATGGTGTCGGTTAGGAAACCTGGGCCTCTGATTGCAAACCTGGCTGAGTGTGTTAGGAGAAGCGCCTAGTTTATAAAGCGGGATGGTAGGTTGAAGGCCTTTAGACGTTGTTCCAAGTAGTCCCAGTGCACTCATTCATATGTTTTTTTTGGTCCAGGAAAGCAAGGACGCCTGTGGGGTTAGCTTGGCAGATGTTAGCTATGGTGTGAGGGATAAAGCCAAACTGATGGGGGAGAGGGCTTTCTGCGCAATGAATCCCAGATGCTTAGCTAAAATTTTTGTTAGTATTTTTAGTATCAGTATTGGTGAGAGCAATTGGACGCCAATTGTTTAAGTCTGCCTGGTCTCCTTTTTGAATAGTGTGACCACATATGCATCTTGGCCGCCAGGTAGAAGGGCTGTGTTCTCCAGGCACTTGTTCATAGTTGCCACTAGTACTGGTGCGATGTAATCAAAGTACTTTTTGTAAAATTCATATGGAAGACCATCAGTCCCAGGGCACTTGTGGCGCGGAGTTGATTTTATTACCTCCCATAGTTTATCTCTATTGATGGTTTCAGCAAGCTCTGGTTGATCAGCTATATTTTCAATATCAGCAGATGATAAAAAATTTCCAGTTTTCGCTAGGTGCCGCGAAATCCGCCGTGTACAGGTTGGTGTAAAATTGGTTTAATTCAGCCAATACTTTGGATGTTGTGGATGCCAGTGTGTCATCTTCTTGACGGACCTGTGTGCAATTCGCCAAAATCAAAATTAGTTTAAAACGGCGGAAGAATTGGGCCATTTGAGTTTCACTGGATAGAATGTATTTTGATTTGTGCCATACTTCGATTTAGTGCTGGTGTTTTCTAAAGAGAGAGTTGACCTGTGCAAACAGTTGAAACCACAGGCGTCCCCATTGAGGGCAGTATTCCTCGTGAGGTGTGTTGTTTTCTAAGCGTTGGAGCTGTCTGATAGCCTTGTTGATTGTCATAGACATCACGGCCAGCTTTCTAGAGTTCAAGTAACAGGATTTCTTGGTTAAGCTAGCCTTGAGAATTTCCCACTTGGAGATAGGGTTCCCATTTGGTGGTCATTTTTTGTCTGTGTTGTTAGCACCATATCGATCTAAAGTTTAAGCTCCAGAATATGGATGGTGCTTGGGTAACTTTTTGCCAGTTCAGTGGCTTTTGGTCTTTTGCTGTGGATGGTAATTTTATTGAAACTATTTGGTTGTCAGAGAGGGGAATAATTGTTGTTGTAAAATTTGATACACGGAGATAGAAATCTACAAGAGAAAGTATCAGGTCAATCTGGGTCATTGAGACCAGTTGGTTATTGTTGTAGTGGGGCCTCGTCATGTTGGCCAACGTGGTGGCCTGTTTAGGGATGGTGTCATACGGGCCTAGTGTTGCCTTTAGTATGCATAGTTCCATGTGGCTGTGGGTTTATGGCCTTTGATTTAGGCCAGTGGTCAGTTATGGCATTAAGCCAGCAATTAAAATCTCCCGCAAAAAATGTTGTCTCAGCAAAAAAGATTGAGAGGATATCAGAGAAAATTTTTGGCGGTCATTTAGATCATTTTGGAAATATATGCATGCCACGGCGAAAGTTTCTCCATTCCACTCAAAATCCATTAGAAGCAGCCATCCCTCAAGGTGCGAGGATGTGCTTCAGATATTTACTAGAGGATTATGGTTGAATTGAATTACCACCCCACAGTGGTATGTCCAAAAGGATTTAGCCAGAAGGAGCATGGTTGACCATGACTACTCCTCCCCCGGTGGACAGTGGGGTCCTTGAGCAGCCAAGATGTCCATGGGGATATTTCACAGGAAAGCTAATTTTTTTGGCATGGGATGTGTGGGACCTAGGCTTCCACAATGTTGAGCGTCCCTATGGTTTTTGCGTTAATCTGCACATTAGAAACGTTGGGGCGACCCAATGGGGTCACCTCATTCCCTAGCAGCGTGGGTCATACTATGAGTTTGGGAACAATCAGCCAGAATGGTTCCAGCATGTTGCTCGGTGATCATAGTGCTGGTTTTGTTTGGTTTCTTTGGGCTCAGATTACTCCATGGAGTTTGGCTCTGGCGTGGGTTGTATTGTGCCCCACCAGCGTAAAATTTTCCGCTGCTTACCTGTGGTCTAGATGTGCAGAAACTAGGTGTCAGGGTAATTGGGTTTTGTGCAGGAGTGTTGTTGCATTGTGATTAGCTGGGATGTACTTCCATATTGTACTCATAAACCATGTTGTTGCTGGTCACATGTGACTGGCTAAAAGGATCCACAGTGGTGCATGGTGGTTCTGCTTCAGTGTGGTTGGAGGCGTTTGATTGGTCATGTTTGAAAAACTCTCTTTGGTTTGTTGGATTTTATGTGGGTGATCTGAAAGGTTATTTCACTGTACTGCAGTGGCATCTGTCTGAATCTAGTCTGAGGAAATTATGGTGTGGGTTTGATCTTCAGCAGAACTCACAGCCTGCTTGCGGGCAGCCTGTGCACAATACAATCCTTGCTCAAAATGGGTTGGACCAAAGGAATTGGCTCTTTCACCCTAATAGAAAGCGAAAGTGGAGTCCTTAAATTTTGCCAAATGTTGGGCTCATTTCGTCCATATTATCCTCAAAAATTCCGGTGCTTCCATCCTGCACTTGATGGGGCACGCGTGGTCTTTGTGGCCTAGAGCTGATCAGAAGCCGCAGATGGGCAGGGTGTGTTTTGGAGTGATGTTGAAGGGGTGAGATACACTGCCATTGGGGAGGTTGATGGTCACCGTGTGTGGAATGAGGGTTATATCCTCTACCATGTCCTGATTTGGGTTCAATAATGGCTATTGCCTTCCCTAGACACAGGTGGGGCAGGAGGGGTAATTTTTCAAATTCAAAATTGTTTAATTTCGCTATAATTTTTGAGGATCATGCGGAGCTCATCCTTGAGTATATCATGGTGCACGGTGCTTAGGAGTTGGTCAAATATGATGAATGGGTCATTTGCCTTATTCCATCATGTGCACACCATGCGGATAATACAATCTTTTTATTTAACCGAGGTAAGCTGACCAGGGGACAGAAGTTACCGAATATATGTGAAACTAAGAGAATAACTAAGAAATATAAATTTGGGCACCCCAGGGTAGTCAAGTTACCCCTGTTGCCAGCGGGACTGCCAGGTATGGGGGGGTTGGTGCACTACTCCGAAGGGGTTTCCCTGCTATGGAGCAGGTGTGAAGGAAAGGGTCTGTGTGGAGGAACCAGAGTGGGAACCATGATTCTATGAGCGCTTTTTGTCTTGGTCTCATATATCCATAGAGCCAGCTTGGAAGTGCTCTAGTAAATGGACATGGAATCTGTTAATAATTCCATGAATGGTTGGGACCGTGCCCTTGAACGCATCTAATGCAATTGTGTGTATTGTCCACATTGCAATGGGTATTATTAGGGAGCGGAGGGTATTTGGGATTGGTGACTCGATCTGGAGCGCGAAGATACTCTTTGATATTGAGAATTCCTGTTCGTTTTGAATCTTGAGCAGGCGTGCGACTTCCTGCCATATAGCTTTGGTTGGGGGGCATCTTTCTAGGCGGTGATGTAGGAAGCCCTCCCCTCCACATACTGCACATGTTTTGTGGAGGGAGTTGGAGCGGTCCGCCATCCTATAGGTCCTTCTCAAACAGCGCCAGGCGTTTGCTCTTATCCTTGGTTGTAGGACTGGGTGGTGTGTCATTTTCCACATTGCTTTCTGTATGGTTAAATCATAGGGAATGTCCAGCATATCTAGGTATTCTATCCTAGCTATGCTTGAGGTTGTTATGAGCATATCCCTCTGGGGGTGGTTTTCTGGGCTTCTTAATTTGATTGGGGGCTGGGTCATCCCCTTCCCTGTATAGTACCCATGTTCTCTATGGTCCATCCCATACGGCGGATAGTTTGGAGGATATGTTTGAAATGAGGGGAGGTTCCATGGACCCGTTGCAGTAGGGTGCTTGGCAAAGTATGAAAGTAGTCTGGGTGGACTATGTGGGTTGGTTAATTTGAGCGCCTGTGCAAAGTTAGTCCTTGCTGCTCTGGACCAATGTTGTTGCGGGAGGTCTGAAGCAAGGATTTCCTTTATCCAGGTACCTAGGATGTGATTGGCATGGCTCTCCTCAAAATCTATTAGTCCCATGCCTCCGCTTGAGCGTGGGCCAAATAGTGTTTCCATCCGTATAGGAGGGTGAGAGCCAGACCACAGCCAGCCCTGGATAAGCGCGCGAATTGAGGTTATAAAAGTAGGTGAGAAGGCTATCGCATGGGCCTGGTACCACAGTATTGGGAGGATGAGCGAGTTAGCAACTGTAACTCATCCTGTTAGTCCTGGGGTTCTTACCTTGAGGGAGGCGACGCGTTTGGATACCCGTTGTAACAGGTTACTTTCCATTGTCTCATTAGCATATCCCCTGATTCTAGCCAGATTCCAAGGTGTCGGACAGAAGTGGTGGTGGGAGGTGTTGCAAAGGGTAATATAATTGGGTTTTTTCTTTGAGTGTTGGTGTGAGGTTCTGATGTGGCCCAATTGTTTGTGTATTTGCCTAAGAGGATGATTTCTGTCTTCCTTTTGTTGAGCGATGCATTGCTCACCTTGGAGTATTCCTCTAGAGTGTGTTCCAGCTGTCGGGCATCTTCATTGTTTGCTATACCTGCTACGCAGTCATCTGCAAAGGCCAGTATCTTGACTGTTGGTTGTCCTTGTGCGGTTATCCCCATGAGACGTGAGTCAGTTACTCGGAGGAGCGGGTCAAAGCTGAAATTGTATAGCAGTGGGCTGAGGGGATCCCCTTGTTTGAGCCCTCTGTGTGGTTTAATCTTGTTTGTTAGGAATCCAGGGCCGCATACAGCCATGGTTGCAGATTCTGTTATGGTATCGCCCATTTTATGAATCTTGGTGGGAGTTTGAAGGCATGTAGACATTCTTTTAGGTATGGCCAGCTAACACGGTCATACGCCTTTTCCTGATCCAAGAAGACCAGGGCACCAGTTGCTTTGAATTGGCAAATATTTGCAACAGGGTGAATGTTGTCCATATTGAACGCCCTGGTATAAACCCAAACTGGTTGGGTGATAGGACGTCAGATGCAATTGCGCCTAATCTAGCTGCTAGAATTTTTGTTAGAATTTTGTAACAGTGTTGGAGAGTGCAATTGGGCGCCAGTTGGCCAGGTCCAACTTGTCACTCTTTTTATACAAGGTTATAACGTAGGATTCATGGCCTCCTGGTAATAGGCATGTTTCCAACAAACTCTGGTTCATTGACGCCAATAGGAGGGGGGCGATTTGTTGAAAATATTTTTTGTAAAATTCGTAGGGTATCCCATCAGGCCCTGGGCATTTCCTATGTGGTGCACCGCGAATTGTTTCCCAAAGCTCCTCCCGTGTGATAGGGGATAGTATATTGTAATTTGGTGGTGTACTTTGTATCTTGGCAGTTTGAATAAATTCTTTAATTTTTTGTGGATCTGTTGGCATATCGCGATATAATTCGGTGTAATAGCGGTGTACTTCCGCCTTGACCTCCTCAGGGTCAGTTGCCACAGTGCCGTTGGTCTTGTGGACCTGTGTGCATGTGGGCTGGTTTCCGTGGGAGTGGAATTGGCGGAAAAAGTATGTCAAACAGGTTTCGCCTTCCTTTATGAACTTACCTTTGTTCAATACTTTGATTCTGTGTTGGTGTTCAAAGATGAGATTGTTAAGTTGGGCTGAAATTTCTGCTCATTTGCGTCCCCAATTAGGGCTATAGCCAGATCTCAGAGTAATTATTTCCAGGTGGTCTAATTCTGCCAAGGTACGCTTGATTGTGGCTGTGTCCGCGGTGTAATTGTGTGATGCAATATGTCGGGTTTTGTTGATTAAATCTTTTTTGAAATTTTCCCATGTTCCAATGGGATCCAAAGTGAAAGGGGCTGTGAATTCTGGGTTTGTAGCCTTGTTTTCAACCCAGTCAGATATCTCAGGCAATCTTATATTTTCTGGGTGAAGCTTTCTCCAGGTGACACCTGTGTGGGATTGAGTTGGCACTAACTGCACCGTAACTAATTGGTGATCAGAAAAATTGATCTTTTTTGTTGTAAATTTGGAGATTCTTGAGTGGTGGGATTGTGAAATGAGGATGTGGTCAATACGACTCATTAATATAAGCAGTCCCTCACGTATGTTGGGTCTTGTCATATGGGGAAGGATTGGTGAATTGGGAGGAAGAGCATCCTGTAAGCCTAGAGATGCCTTCATTGTGCGATATTCAATGTGTCCAGGTGGGTATCCCCTGGGATTAGGCCATCGATCTGTATTGGGGTTATCCCAGCAGTTGAAATTGCCTAACATGATGATATCTGGTGGGAGGGGTGAGGGTAGAAATTTTCTAAAAAAAATTTCTCTCAGTTGCAGTGCACGGTGCATAGATACATGCTAACAAAATTATTTCATCTTGGCATGTGATTGTTGCTACCAGGACTTGACCGTGCAAGTGTGATGATGAATTTGTAATTTTGAATTTTTTGTTGTTTTGGACTATCACCCCACATTGAGATGTCCATACTGATTGTGATGGTGCGACCCTGGTTGACCAGGATTCTTCTTCCCCTTGTAGGCAGTGAGTTTCTTGGATGCCAAGATGTCTACAAGAGGTTTTTGCAGGAATGCCAGCTTTTTGGCTTGGGACGTATGAGCCCTGGCTCCCGTGATTTTTAACGTCCCTATTGACACTGAGGTGCCCATGGCGCCTCAGGAGCAGTTGGGAGGACCCTCTGGTCCTATCCCACCGCAGCTCATTTTGGCCATGCTCCGCATCTGTACTCCAACTCTTTCACTGCCATTGTTGGTTCCCTTGATCTGACCCAATGATTCAAGGGAATTGCAGTTTTTTGCATTTGCATCAACTTTTCCTGCACAGGTCTCATGTTGATTTGATGCGGGTTGTTGATTGGATTTTATATTTATGAGGTTCAACTTTGTTGCATTGTGCACCGCATTTTCACCCAAATTGTGGTTGCATTGTTCCTCAGTATGTGTATGACTGATGACGCTTTGTGGCTTTGTCTGGTTACTGTGAAAATTTTCGACCTGGGCATATTGTTCTGATTGGTTGGTTCGGTGAATATCTGAATTATCCTCCTGAATTTGTCCGTGGTTAATGGCAGATTCTGCGAGTGCCGCCGCTTCAGCCGCTGCTCTCTTGCGGGCTTTTTGTGCTGCTTCACGCTGTTTACTTGTAACTGGGTCCACGATGGAGTATAGTACATCTTCACCCCAGCGGAATGGGTGGTGGCCATCAGTCATTTTGGCGAAGTTTTCATTATCTTCGTCCATAGCTTCTTCACAAAAATCATTTTCCATTAAGCCCTTTTTACAGGGCATGCATGTTCCTTGCGGCCCAGTGAGCCACAGTGGTTGCAAATGGGTGGTGCGCGTTCCAGTGTAGCTTGGAATGCAGCCAACTGGCCCCCATCTGCAAAGTGAAATTCTGCTGCATGGGGAATTCTGGATAAATCCTCTTCCACTTCTGGGAAGGGGTTGATTATAGCAATAGCTTTGCCCGTGCACAGGTCGGGCATTAAGCGAAATTGCTGTAATTCAAGTTGTTGGATTTCTCCGTAGGCCACAAGACCTTTGTGGAGCTCCTCCTCGATTACCTTATGAGGAAGGTTGGTGGGGAGCGAGTCAAAGGAGATGAAAAAAGTTTTTGCTTTGTTCCATCTGGTGCGCGCGGTGCGCATAATTTTTTTGCCCTCAGGGAGGGCAATTTCCACGCAGATTTTTGCTCAGCATTGGCTTCATCAGCTGTTTCAAAACCAATATTGATCCAGCCACGGCCCATGTTGTTGGTGGCTACGTACACCGCGTGAGGGAAAAGTGAGGTCTGTGCCTCACATGTTTTCTCCCACAGGGTTGGTTACTCATCACCAAGGAAGAGTCTGATCCCATGTTCCACCTTTGACAAAGGTTGGTTGAATTGAATGTACATGTATTGTGCGTGCTTTACAGTAAATACCATAAACCCAGATGGTGTCTGAGTTTGCAATTTCTTTGCAGATTGGGTTCCTGGTCCCCCTCCAGGGCGTTTCTTGCCCTTAGTTGCACCGTTAAGCGCACCACTTGCCATGACGCTCGCCCATGTTGTATTATTTTTGTTATAAAAGTTGCCTATCTTTCCTGTGTGTGATTATCCAAATTTGCTGTTTGAATTAAAATCGTAGTAACTAAAGTGATTGTTATGAGAAAGAAAAGCTGTATAATGTAATCTTCATTGTCAATTTTAATATAAATTTTAGCTTTTGCTGCATCCGCCGCTTCCTCTGTGATCATGAACCCAACATCCACCCATCCTCTATGTAAATTTTTAAAATTTACCAAAATTGTGCTCAGGAAAATCGCAGAGAAGGCCTCCTCCAATTTATCTCATGACTTGAGGGAGGTATTGCTGACCATAATTTTAAGGCTGTGCTTGAGGGAGGACAAGGGTTGGAAGCGTTCATTTTTGTAAAGCGCCCATTTTTTGCAGAAATTGCAAAACTCTGGGTGCGGCGCTATGCTCACCCTTTTTATGGATGTTGTCCCAATATACTGCCAGGGCATTTTTCTCCAACGGGTTGAGTGGGTTAGGGCCTTTTGCGCTGGCCACTATTGCCCAACTGGTGTTGGTGTTTATGAATCTGCTCATTTTCCTGGTTAATTGTCAAATTCGGATAATTTGCAGAGAATTGTGTTACTAATAGTGATAGTAAAGGGAAATAAAAGCTGTGGCTTCAAACTTTCACACAAAGCTGAATGATACTGATAATTTTTAATTTAAATAATTGTAATAATTTGATCAGCCAGAAAGACCCTAGATGATTCTCAGTGGGACCCTGCAAGTTGGGATAACACTGTTACAAATACAAAATGGGCAATTAGCACGAATTTGGGTAGTCATTTTGCCCTTACCATGCAAGGGAACCCAGGGAGTCTGTCAGTAGTTTCTCTCCCTGCCACATCCAATTCCCTTCAAACACCTAAGTAGGGTCCTCCCTTTTATAGGCGTGGCAGAGTCCCCCAAGGTGCAATAAATTTCGCTAAATAATTGGTTGGAATTTTTTAAATCATTACTTCATGAGTACATATTGCCAAAAATTAACTACCCATCAACTTTCAGCTAAAGTGAAGCAAGTTTTCCAAAATTTAATAAGCTGAATTTTCATATTTATCTTATTCAGCTGTAACAAGCCATTCCAAACTTATCATTTAATTCCTTTTGACCCTCAATACAGTTTAAATACTGACCAATCAGATATCAAGAATATTGGTTTTCTCTCTTTCAGCGCTGCACTTATAAAAACTGAAAAAAACTAGCTTTTTACTTACAAGTGATTTTAACTTTAAATGAAATTAACAGTTGTGGGATCCAGTGGCGTGAAGCACAAATTAGTAGTAATTAGCTGGATTTTTACACTTCCTGTGCAATGCACTGCAAATGGCATACCATAGCTTATCCCAAGTAATTAAATTCATGAGCTCCATGTTTTGTGAAATGGTGTGGATATATGCGCCATTGACAAAATCATTAAGTACATCTGGTTCAACTGGTTTAGACTAATACAACTCAAATTAAATGTCATGAACTTTGACTGCTATGGCGGCTGAATTCTGTGATAGAGGTGTCCAGCTGCCTTACCTGTGTGCAGGACAAGCTCTGTTGGAGTACAAAGAATTTATGGAAAAGGTAGGAGGGCATGTGTCTCCCACCATTATATTTTTTTCCTTGAACTGAACGCAAACGTGATGTCTGCGTTGTCTTATCAGTGCGTTTAGACAAGCAGACACATCTGTCCACTTATGACCCCTAAGACAGGCTGTACCCTACAGCAGAAACATTTGAAACCAGGTGGTCCACTTCCACTAGCATGCGCTTAATGACTGCCAAGGCAGCCTGAGAGCGACGTAATGAGATGTGGCATGCCTGAAGGATGATGTTTGCTTTGAAGGTTGACTAGGTATAGAGTGGATCAGCACAAAGTAGTGTGTAGAACTTTGTTGCTGAAGCTTTGGTGTCCACCCATGATAAAAACATGGGCGACGTTATCTTGTCTGGTCAAAGTTTTCACCACTTCAGCACCTGTGCTGCTGGGCTTGATAAAGTAATGGGAAAAAACCAATCTGTGTTCAGAGAAATTAATAATGTCATTGTTAAGTGCACATTCTGGGGGTGAAAGTTCAACGGGGCAAGAATGAGGTCAATATGGGACATAAACCTCAGCTGACCATTGTGCACATGGGGACAAGATATGTTGGGTAGCAGTGTTGCATGTTTGGGGAGGGCTGAATTCAGACCTTTCAAACCTTAATTCTATTTAGTTCTCAATAGGTCTAAATTTACTAATTTGTCAAAAAATTTCCCACACAGCTTAAAAATGAAAATGTTTTATGTCAAATTCAGCCAAAAAGGGAAATGTTGGCCATTTGCAATTTTGTGGTGATATTAAGAGTGAAATTAATAATGATAAAAATGAAATATCAAGGAAATTGGCCAAAATATCCCAGATAATTCTTGGAGGAACTTGATTTATTGGGATAACACTATTTTGCAACCTGCACGGGCAATAAATGTAAAATTGAACGGCCAGATTACTCCAACCACCCAATGGACCTTAGGGCAACCGTCAGAGGTACTCCCCATCCACTACAATGTCCTTCAATGCACCTATGCGAGGACCCCTTTTTTAGCTTGGTGGGGGTCCCCCAAGGTGAAATAAATTTCTCTAATGGGTATTGGCTCAAGTTCATAAAATTTTTACCTCATGGGTACACTTTGGCCAATCAGAATTCCCCTTCCATCATTCCACTAACCTGAAGTGAGTAACTGAGTTTTGATACGTTATTCCCCCATATTACCTAATTCAGACTAGGCTAAGCTATTCTGAACATATCCTCAAATTCCATTGACCTTCAAATTACTTTAAATACTGAATGGTCAGACGTTGAGGGGGTCGTTTTTCACTTTTATTGCACTAATAATAAAACTTATATTATCCAATTTTTATTAGTGCTTTATATTTAATTTTATTAATAAAAATTTGTGGAATCCAGCAGGCGTCAAGCACCAGCAAGCAAGAATCATCTGGATTCCTACAAAATGGTGCTCACTACAGGGGTTCTGTAAAACCAGAATCATTTCTCTTAAGTAGAACTTGCCTGAGCCTTATCCTGTCTTAAAGAGCTGGAGCAGCGCCCTTTAAAACTCCCCTCTAAAAGACAAATACACCCCTGGAGAAGAAAGCATTGCTTTTTTTGTACGTTTATGAAGTTTTCATGCATGGCACAACTGATGAAAAAAATATTTCAACACATCCTTCCTTATTTATGCTGCCTAGCGCAAGAGAGGATAGTCCTCTAGCTGGACCCTTCGCACACTTGGTCAGAGGTGAAGGAGGCTCTTTTGGCTGAATTCTGATTAAAGCAGAGCCTACTCAAGGAAAAACAGGCCTTTATGCACCTTACAATTAAAAGGTGAACCGCACCTTGCCTTTTCTGAACAATCTTACCTCACTGCGCAAAGAGTAACAAGCTCTAACATGCTCGCCCTTGATGATGCTATCGCCGTTTTGTTAACTGGGGTAGCTTTATCAGCCCTCTCTAGCCAGGCATATTATCTCAGTGAAACGCCATAAAAAATATCCGTAGTCTAAAGGAAGCGTTAGTAGATGTTGGTAATTTCCATTCATGTGCAACAACCAAGGAAGCTGAGTTGAACCCTCCAACTCTCACTATTGAGGAGCTACCGCTAGTTGAACAGTTAGGAGTAAGCCCTGCTGTGCCTATCCTCCCTACAAAACCTGATCCCTCCATGCGACTTAGAAAGGTTATCACTTCTTCTTATGAATTAGATCCCTGTAAGGTAGTAACAATCTTACGCCCGCCCAAGCTCACTAAAGCTGCTGTGCCTACCCCTCCAGTTAAGCTGTTAAATGCGGCCCCTAAGGCTACCTAATCTTCTGTGACCATCTCTCCTATCTTCATTACGGCATTGCCCATCTTTGAGACTACCCTTAGGGAAGAATTTGAGGGGGTTATGATGACACAGGTTACTATATATTGGGAGCCCCTCAGAAGTAGAGTTTCCTCCTCAATTTGGACGCTGAAGGAGTATAAAGGATTACTATGCCTAAGGAAATGTACCTCAGCCAATTTCTAGGGTGTCCAAAAATTATTGACACTTCTAGCAATAGTGACCAATGTTTAGCTGCCTTGATTCGTCTAATCAGCGGGTTCATCCCATAAAAGCCCATCATGGATACATACCCTGAGACTTCTAAAAGCTATCCTCTACCTTCCAGCTCAAGGAGGTCTTAGCTTTGTCATCAAACTTTGAAGGAACGCTCACTAAGGTTGAAGTAGTCATTCAAAAGGTCCAAATACTGGCCATCATGGACACTGGCTCCCCAGTCAACTTAATCTCCACTAAGCTTATTAAGAAGATAAAGCTAGTGCCTGACTTGAAGTACATGCAAGAATTTGGATCTGCTGGCCCAAATAATACCAGTACTATTGGGGCATACTATTCTCTTCCCATTCAAATCATTAAGCATATTTTATTAGCCCCTACTGTAGCTTGGGACAACAATGCATATGATATGCTCATCGGCACCCAAATAAAGATTTACCATGAGGGAATATCAACCTGAAGCAAGGTTTCCTTCCGTTGCTCAACTATGAAGTCCCTTTAATTTTATTAAATAAAGAGCCCAGCAAGCATGAATAAGCTTGCCTGGTTGAGTACCCCTTTTCAGCTATAATTTTGCCTTATTCCACTTCTGGGCGCAACATAAAGAAAATGCCTGATTCAATGGATGTTGGGGATGGTATCCCTTTCTATGATGCTGATGAGAATTTGATTAAGCCTGGTGAAAAAAGAGTGGTTGATACTATGATCACACTGCAAATCCCACACCATTGCTTGTTGCACCTCGTAAGTATTGAGGGCTTTAGTCCCTTAGAGCGTCGTGCATTGCCTCTATAATAGACCCAGACTACCAGAGGCCTATTACCATTCTACTGGGAATCTCATCGGCAAAGACATGGTTATAATAAAACACCAGGAGATAGGCAGAGGATTCTTGCTACCAGTGGAGGACATTGTACATATCCATTCCATTGACTCTATGGAGGATTTGGGCTTATCTATGGACAGCCTGGTTGTACCTTGCCTAAGGTTCATATTTCAGATAAGCTAACTCCAGAGGAGTTGTAAAAAGTCCATAACTTGCTTGACGAGTATAGTGATATATTCTCCAAATCTGATACTGACTATATCCATAGGAAGGGCTGGTGCTATTCCATTGATGTGGGAGATGCCCGCCCTATTAGGTCCAAACCTTATTGCAAATTAATATTGGAGGAACAGAAAATGAGGACGGAGCTTCAGCAGTATAAAAGCGGTTTTACTTGTTCCCTCAAAAAGCCCATGTGTAAGGAGAGTGTCTGTAACTCTCCTGTTTCCAGCATAAAGGAGCTCGGTGCACCAAGCCAACGCGTGGAAACTAGCTGTTAGTACTAAAGCTACTAGCGCCCAGCAGAGGGTGCTGGACCAATAGTAACTAAAACCAAAACCGCGATCATAAAACACCCAATAACGAAGAGGTGAACAGGAAGAGGAGAGGTAAACGGACCAGGATGGAGAGGACCTGGGCGAAACAACGGTGCACTTGGTAAAAATTGAATTGTGTTCAAAATGGCAATTTGAATGGAGCGCGAGACCTTCTCAAAGGGGTCCACGCACATAAACTTTGGTAATAACATCTAAAACGGGAAAAATGGGGGAATTTTTATCTGGGAAGTCAACCAACAAGCAATGCTGGTCAGGGAAAACGTATTTAAGCTTGGACGGGGAGATTGGGGTTATGATGCAGTGGGCCCAAGCAGCGACTCACCAATAGGGCGATAATCTCATCTGAGTTAGTAAAATAGGCCAAAACTGACTTCACTTGAGTTATTGACTGAAGTTGGATTTGACCTGAGCGCGTTATTTTGTAGGTGGAATGGGTTTTGAAACCCCATTCCTTGACTAACCAAACTGAACCATCCGCCTTAATTTGGTAGATAGTTCTTTTAACGCTTGGGCTGCCGTCAGGGGCTGGGCACTCAGCACCCCCTAGGACCAACCTGAGCATATTTTGCCCTTACCCAGCGCTGGTCTAAGGTGTGCTTCAGGTCTGGGAGGCCCTGTAGCTTCACCTTTTGGGCCTCCAAGCGCCCAGCCATATCTTTGGGGTTGATCCCCACAGGATGTCATGGGTACATGACACAATGGTCTTCACCCCTCTAGCTAATTAAAAAGATAACGAAGGTCATTAGATAGTCATGGACTACCACAAAAATAGCTTTACAAAGAAGGATAGCTATCCTATTTTCGCATTTATGATGCCCTGGACCAACTCTCTGGTTCTAACTTCTTCTCCGCCATGGACTTAGCCAGTGCCTATTGGCAAATGGGCCTTTCTCCTCAAGATCATGAGAAATGCGCTCATACTTGTAATGAAGGTCTCTTCCAACCCACACGATTACCCCAAGGGTTTTGCATGCACTGCTTTTTCAGCATCCAATGGATCACATATTGCAGTACCTCAAGTTATCTTATGTGTCATTATATATCTTGATGACATCACGGTGTTCTCAAAATCCTTCAATGAATATTTGGATCATTTGAAGGAGGTGTTTTAACAGTTACGTAAGTCTAATAATAAGTTGAAGCCCTCAAAGTGTACCTTCTTCCAAAGGAAATTGTATTTCTTGGACACTCCATTTCCCAAGAAAAAATTAACCCATGCAGGACAAGAGTGAAGCCTCCTCAAAAATGCTGCCTCCTAAAAATTTATGTTATATTCAGGTATCTCTATGGATGATGGGGTATTACCATCAGTTCATCCCTAAGTTCTCACAACTCAGCGATCCCCTTGTCCGGCTATTGACTAATAATACCCCTTTTATTGGGGTGCTGAACAAAAGGCCGCTTTTGAGACAATGAAACAACTTCTAAAACAACGTCCTATCATATGTAACCCAGATTTAATAAACCATTTATCTTGTTTACTGACTCTTCAGACTACGCCGTTGGGGCCATCTTAACCAATTGGATGGAAACGGTGGATCATCCAGTATCTTATTTCAGTAAGATGCTTTCAAAAGCAGAACGCAACTAAAGCATAACAAAGAAGGAGTGCCTTTCTGTTTTGTTAGCTGTAAAGAACTACAACGCTTTCCTATATGGGACCACCTTCACTGTAGTTACAGACTACGCTTCATTGATGTAATTATATCATATAAATGATTCTACTGGCCAGTTAGCTCGCTGGGCTCTCAAGCTCTAGCATTATGTTATGAAGATTGAACACTGTGATGGGACTCACACATGAATGTTGATGGGTTAACTCAGCTTCCAGTACTTCACTTTGATAATAGTGACGCGGAGAGGTTACATGACCTATTAATGTCCCCAGATGAATGGGAGGATGAGTGTGAGCTTGTTCTAAAAATGTTAGCGTCGCTCTCCCATAACACCAAAATTAGAACGGGAAGTTATAAAAGCAAGTGAGGACAAAGTGTCTACCTTACCTTCGGCCCTTGGAACTTGTACCTGCTATCCTAGAAGCTCATTCCACCCTAGGTCATGGAGGGGCAAAGAAAACTTATGAGTGGATTAAAAAATGGCTTTATTAGTTTAAGATTATGGAATCTGTTGTTGACGTCATGGTTGCCTGCCTCACGTGTAAGAAGCAATCCAGTATCAAGACTAGATACCAGTATCAACCAACTACCCCTTGACAACCATTCTACACCATCAGTTTGGATGTAGTAGATCCCTTTTTTCAGTCTACTAGTTGAAACAGATTTATCCTAGTAGCTATTGACCATTTCACTAAGTGGGTGGAAGCTGTGGCTCTCCCTGCCCAAATGGCCAAGGTCATAGCCACATTTTTACATCAACACATATTCACATGTCATGGCTGCCCCAAGTACTACTCTGTGATAATGGTAAGAACTTCATCTCCAGAATAGTCAAAATTCTGGTCCCATCTATGGGAGCACAACAACTCTTCTTGGCTCCATATAACTCCTCCACCAATAGGACCTTGGAAAGAGCAAAAGGAGCTTTGGTTTCCATTCTTCAAAAAGTGGCATCCTCTGATCCTCTTCACTGGGACCAATATCTACCCAGTGCTCTTATGGCTTACCGGATTAGTTATCACTGGATCTTAAAAATGTCCCCATTACATGTCTTGTATGGGCAGGAACCAGGAATACCTGCTTTCTTATAACAAAATGTATTCTCCTCTAGAGTTGATGAACCCAAGAAAGTCATGAGAAGATTGTCTTAGCGCATAATCTAACTTTAATCTGAAGCTATGACCAATTTAGCTAAAATAATGACAAAAGAAGGGCAGGCTGCCAATGAACTCCACACCCTCTACCTACATTCTAAGTTTCTGACATGATATTGTACTATAACCACATCACTCCTAGAACGGTAAGCTTAGATCAATTTGGGAGGGTCTTTTCACCATCACTTATAAGAGAGAAAATGAGTAATCCATCAAATCCTTAGTTATTGGTATTATCATTAACTGCATACATGGCTTTTCTATACGCCCCTATTATCCTCCCAACATTTTTGAGGGGGTGACGTCATAAATTTTCCCCTCACAGCTGTAAAATAAGAATGTTTTGGGTTGAATTCAGCTGAAAAAGAGAAATGTCAGCCATTTGCAATTTTGTGATGATACTAAGAGAAAGTTTAATAATGATAAAAATGAAGATATTGAGGAAATTGACTAAAAGACCCTGGCCAATTCTTGGTGGAACCTGTTAATCAGGGTAACACCATTTTGCAACCTGCATAAGCAATAACCATAAAATTGAATGGTCAGATTACTCTGACCACCCGACAGACCTTGGGGTGACCATCTGAAGGTATTCCCCCATCCACTACCAAGTCCTCAAACAAACATATGCAGGGACCCCCTTTTATAGGCTTGGCGGGGTCCACAAGGTGAAAGAAAAATCTTGAATGGGGATTGGCTCAAGTTCAAAAAATTGTTACCTTATGGGTAGATTTTGGCCAATCAGAATTCTTCTTCCATTGTTCCGCTAACCTGAAGCAAGTGCCCAAGTTTTGATACATTGTTCCACCATATTACCTAATTTGGACTAGGCTAAGCTATTCCAAACATATCTTTGAATTCCCCTCAACCCTCGAAGTACTTTAAATACTGTTTGGTTGGATGTTGAGGGAGTCGTTTTTCATTTTTATCACACTAATAAGGAAATCTATAAAAATAAAAATTTTATTAGTGCTTTATATTTAATTTCATTTAAAAACTTTGTGAAATCCATCAGGCGTCAAGTGCCAGCGAGCAAGAATTGGCTGGATTCATACACACCTACAAACATTGTTGGTAATTGCGCTCTTTCAACATCAATTTGAAATCAAAATTAGAATCAGATCTTAACATTTAATCCAACTAATATTTTGTAGATGATTATAACCAAACAATAATCATTAGTAAGTCAGATACAAACAAATAACATCTTTAAGTCAAATTGTATTATGTGGTCAAAGAAATTCAACATTCCTATTAGGTACTGCATTCCGTTTATTCTTTAAGCCTCTACTGATAAAGGGGTGAATTAAATAAAATATATGTGTCACAGAAAATGGATAATTAAATTTACAGATAGATTATCATGTCAGGTCTATGAGTAAAGGTACTGCCTCCAAATATTGATGAATAGGAAAAATGCTTATCTATGCCCTTTTAGACTAAGATTCCTGCTCAATTGCAGGTCATTGTTGATGACTAGATCTAAAATATATGCTATCAGAGTATATATCAGAAATTTTATGGTAGAGAATTTCTCTTTCATAAGATTTTACCATGCCTAGGTGTACCAACCCAGCTTATTTGGGAGCCATTTATGTATTATTGTAATTATTTTACCCCTACTTTTCTTTCTCGTTGCAAACACTTTTGCAACCCATTCAATTCAAGACTAAATCTAGTTTGATAATCTCATAGAGGGATTAGTCTGCGCCCATGTCTGGGAGCAGTTGGGCAAGCAAGGCAAGAGGAGCAGGTGGAAGGCCCGTGGCCTCTAATGTTCGAAAACGCCCCGGAGAATCCGGCGGAATAGAAAAAAATCTAAAAAAACTGGCAGTCACAATTTCCCCAGAGATACTCGCGTGGCAAGCACGATGCAACCAGTACATCAATACGCCACATTCCCAGCCACTTTCATCGGTGGAATTCGGAGTCCGTGTGTATCTGGACATCCAAAAACGGCCCTATGGGAAAAATTTTGTGAAGATGTACACAAAATTTTCCCGACCGCGGTGTACGTTGCACCTCACTCCATGTCGCATGGTTGGCTGGACCTAGGTTTTGAAAGCAAAATAGCAGCAGACAAGGCTGCAGCGGTATGCGTAGTGGTCGACCTCCCCGAAGGGCAATGGGTCGTTGAAACTAAATGCACCAGATGGACAAAATCAAACCAAATTTTCCTCACGTTTGACTTTTTGCCTACTACGGTAAAATGTGACATTTTGGAGCAACACCTGAAAGATGGTCTCGCCATATATGGCGAAATACAATCTTTCGAAATGCAATGTTTCACACTGATGCCACACCTGTGCACCGGCAAAGCCATTGCAGTTCTGACCCCAACTGAGGAGATCGCGAAGGACCTAACCCAGATCCCGCACTCCACCTTTATTGATATTGCAGGGCACACCACCCACCCATTCTGGGTAACCGTGGACAGCGCGCCCCCATTTGCACCCACTGTGACGCGTTTGGCCATAAGGCACATGCATGCCCCATTAAAGAGGGCGTTACATTCCAAGAGCACCCCTCAGCGGCCATGGCCAGTTGAGAGGCACACTATGAACCAACCACAAGCACCAAAGAGGCTTTCCCGTGGAGAGCACAAGGCTGCTACCTATTGGTAAAGCCCATCTCCCCACAGGAGTGGAAGAAGGCCAAGCAGGCCCATAGGACTGCAGCCAAGGAAGCGGCCAAGGTCACCACCACCATCCCACACTCACAACGCCAGGAGGACATGGAGACCTTTGCGGTGGAAGCAACTCAGGAATCCATCACCCAATCAGATTGGGAGGCCCAAGCCAAATGGGCCACTCAATCTGAGGATCTGATGGGAGATTTGATTTCACCCAATCACTGCACCCAAGCCCCAGTTGAAACCAACTTGGGACCTATCCCAACCAAAAAAAATTTTTTTGCCCCACTCGACGGTGCACTGAACTTATCCGCACCGCAAAAATTCGTCCGATGTCAGGAAAACAAAAAGCGAAGGCCAAAGCCAATGCAACTCTTTCCACAAAATTAACAAAAACCCCAATAGCGTTGCTGCTAATACCCGCACTGCTGTGAAAGCCCGTGGGGACCTGGAAGAGGCTGGTGGGCCAGGGGCCCACCCCTCGCACCTAAGGTGCGATGGGGGAAACCTTCACTCTAGGGATGCTGAATATTGCTGGACTCAAGGCCTCCCCATCCTGGGCTAGGAAACTGAGTTTTTTACAAAATAATTTACCCGTGGATATCCTGGCCATCCAGGAAACCCACTGTCCATGAGGTTCTGAGGATGCTTGGAAAACAATGCTCCTACCATCCCTATCCTTTTGGTCAAAGCACTGTGGGGTGCTAATTCAGAAAAACAATTTTTTCAAATTTACATCTTCAGAAACATTCCTAAATGACCAAGTGCTCATTGTCACCTTCTCATGGGCCGATGTTGCACACACAATTGTCAACATTTACGCCCCAAACGGTGCACAAGAGCGTCAGGAATTTTTCTCGTTGGTCAAATCCCTCCTGCTACCCCCCAATTCTTTCCTAATCGGCGACATGAACTGTTGGCTAACCTCACCAACGGACTGGTGGCCGCCCTCACCCCATGCCCCACAGGGTCATGTAGAACTACGCATTCTAAAAGCTACCCTTGGGTTAATGGATGCGCTGCTGTGACATGCCCCACTGCTTGAAAACATGATGCGTCCCCACATCCACAACGGCCAATTAAGGTCCATGACCCGCATTGACCTTATTCTAGTGCTGGCGAAATTCCAACCCCACATCTCCCACTTCAAAACAACGAAAATGGAATTCTCCAACCACTGACTGGTCTCAATAACATACCACTTACCCGTCACAGTTGCAAAGGCCCCACATTGGTGCAAAATCCGCCCCCCAGAGCTAGCATCACCAGGATTTTCCACATGGGTGGAAGAGGCAACTTTGGCAAAATCATTTGTTGCACCATTTTGTGCGGACCCCATTTCCACATGGGCAACTTTCAAAAAAGACACCATCTGCCACTATTGCCATCTCTCATCCAGAAGCTCACAAGCCACATCAGCAGTTATATCGCGCGCTAGCAGAATTGGCCCACTTGGAGTCCAACATTCCAGCCTCAGGATATAGCCCTGCATGGTGCCAGAAGTGGGCGGAGGCAGCAGCCCACCTCAACGCACTTGAAAGGCAACACAAACATCAGGTTTGTGTCCAATACAGGGCCACACGCATCACTAAAGGCGACAAGTGCACCACATACTTCTTCAAAAATTTTTTGCACCATGCCAGAGCGTGGCCTGCACACAGGTGCAAAGATCAGATAATTTTATCGTGGACACACTGGCTGAAGTGGCAATCAAAACGCAAAAATATGACTCCAAGTTATACTGGAGCCGAACCAATTCAGCCAGCCGAAATGGCAGAATTTCTTGACAGAGCTCATATCTTCACCATTTTCTGATACCCGGAAATAATGAATTTAATTACTCCAAACGAATTATGGACTACCATTCACAGTGCGCCAAACTGAAAATGCCCAGGCCCAGATGGCATTCCATATGATTTCTACAAAAAATATTTTAAATACATATCCCCATTGCTGCTAGCCTCACTCAACCAAAGCCTGTTGGAAACGCGCCTCCTACCAGGAGGACAGGAGGCTTTTATAGTCACACTCTTCAAGAAAGGGGATAGGCTAGACTTAGCCAACTGGCGCCCCATTTCTCTAACAAACACAGACACCAAAATTTCTACAAAAATCATGGCTAACCATGTAGGGACTGTAGCATCTGCCACCATCTCTCCAGAACAATTCGGTTTCATCCCCAGAAGGTCGATTTGGGATAGCGTGAGTCTGTGGGTAATGTGTGTCAGTCCACAGCCTCTGGGGCACTTGTATTCTTGGACCAACAAAAGGCTTATGATAGAGTAAACTGGGAATACTTTAGGGCCTGCCTCCAACAATTCCGCCTACCTCCCCGCTTCATTAACTGGGTGATGCTGCTCACGGAATCTGCAACAATGGCTGTGCGTGGCCCAGGTTTCCTAATGGATGTAGTCCATCCTCAAAGGGGCCTGTGACAAGGGGACCCCTGAGCCCACTCTTATACAACTTCAGCCTTGACCCACTACTGCGAAATGTGAATGCCCAACTCACTGGGGTCCATGTGCCAGGCCAAACCCCAGTCAAGATGATGGCATTTGCAGATGATTGCGTGGTGGGGGTGTCTAATAATAAAGATGCACGCGCGCTTGAAGCCCTCATCCAGGAATATTCCTGGGTAAGCAACGCGGCACTAAACGCCTCCAAAACTGAAATCATCCTCCTTGGTCGGTTTCAGAACTGCTGGGCCCCAGCAAGTAGTTCCCAACCCAGCCCAGCTGCTCGCCCAAGTCCACGCCTTACTAACTCAAAACACACCGCTCCACTGGTGCTCCCCTTGTGCCGCGACCTACCATAGGACCGGTACGCCATCTGGGCGTGTGGTTGGAGGCAGGAGGATACGCGTCAGCAGTAATGGAGGGCCATATACTGGACAACGTGACGAAGCGAATCGCCTCTCTCAGAGCCCACCCTACTACCCTCACTGGCAGGGTTGTTTTTGCCAACTCTATGCTCCTATCCAAAGTCTGGTTTGGAGCCCACGCCATCCCCTTCTCCCCAAGCTTCTTCAAATCCCTGTATGCTTTGCTACAAGGTTGGCTTTGGTCAGGCCGCCCTCCACCAGTACGGCTAGAGGTCATGTTTGGCCCTCATCATCATGGTGGCATGGGCCTACTTGACTTCAAAGCCCATGTCGCCAAGATCCTAGGCACCTGGATTGTGGCCGTCACTGCTCCTACACTCCCATCCCAACACTGGTCCCGCGCGGCCCGCTCCAACTTCTCCCGAGCCTTGGGCCTCAACAATCCATCAAACCCCCACTCCCTGATGAAATACCTCGCATCACACACATCAGCCACAGGTCCTCACGGGACCAAAACCCACTACAAACGAATCCTACTCTCCATGCGCGCAGAGTGGAGAATTCGTATTAGTGGACATACAACCCAAAGAGGCCGCCCCTCTCCTCAGTTCACACAAGAGGTACAGGGGCTACCCATCCATGATGGCGTGATCCCCACTGACCCCAAGTCCTATCCAGGGTGGACTACCTGGACATGATGGACATCCCTTATTCCACTGAGACCCAAAAGACTATCTGGAAATACGCACACCATCCTCTGTTGCAGCCTCAAGTCTGTTCCCATGTGTGGCGCTGCCTGAGGCGGGTGTATCGTACAGCTGAGCGCTCTAATGCTTTACACTCATCCTGTGTCGTGTGTGGCCAGTATGGAACGCTGTTTCACCGCCTGGAGAAGTGCCCCACCTCTAAAGTAATATGGCGCGAAGTCCAACGTCTGCTAGGCCAGGATCAAACACATCCCTTCAGTCTGTCAAGAGATATGTTTGCTTCATCAATGGCCTCCCCCTCCCACCCTCCCTTCGTGCTCTGGTGGTTGCAATTGCCATGTGGACTATCCACACGATTGTCTTGGATGCCATCGCCGGATCCATCCCCACCCTCCCTGAAGCTGTCCACAGATTCCGGTCTCATTTGGTGGATCACTTTCAAGCGTGGATGTTTGGATATCTCCCACCACGTCGCCGGCAGCTGGTCTCCTCCTGGTTCCCAGTCTGGTTCATCAAATCAGACCCCTTCCTCCACACGTGCTCAATAGTGGCTACGCCCCCTACACACGTTCCCTCCCCCTTCCCATAAGTGGCGTTCCCGCTGGCAACAAGAGATAGCATCGCTTCTCTGGGGTGCCTCACCTGGTACTGAGTTTTGTCTCGTCTGAGTCATATTCGGAAGTGTCCATCCCATGGTCGGCCTTCCCCACAATAAATTTAAAATTTAAAATAAATAATTATTTTACCCCTCATAGCATGTCATTAGGGGAAAAAGCCTATAGATTACGTTAAGTTGTTACACATTAATGCTGTTGTCATGACTTGATGACATTATTGAGGGTATCAACTGTAAGGATAAAGTTGGTCGTCAGAAGGCCAAAAAGGTTAAATTAGCAGGCCTTTTTGACCTTAAACGTACCATGAACCAACGCTGGGTTCAGGCCTGATATTCCCAGGTTGGTCTAGGGGATGTGTGTGATGCTTAGACCTGCATTACGGCAAGGGTGTTAAAGCGCACTAGCTATAGTCTTAATGGTGATGGTTTTGTTCAGTTGCTTGGAGAATGGCGGTTTGAAACCTGTCCATTGTCATCATTGCCAAATCAGGAAGGCTCAACCTGCAATCAATAACTTGAGTTTGTTTAATCTCAAGTCACAGTACCCTGGCTGATGGTAGTGTGTGCCAAATGATCCACTTAAGCTTGGCACCATTTTCCCCAATCATCGACTTGCCACCCATTGCTTAAAGTATGTATTTTGAGACCAGCTTTTATTGTTGGTCATCTTCCTTAATAAAAACTCCCGTTAGTTTACATTTTTTATGGTTCCTTGAGCAAACCTGTGTGCAGACCTCCTTGAAGAGATCTCTAACAACGTTGGCCATTCTGATTTTAAAAAAAATCTACCAGACATAGTGCACCGTTGGGCTCCTCTGGTACCCTCCAGACTGAGGCACCCAAACACTCCAGCACAGATCTCTGTTTAGTTATGGACTCCTCCATGGGGTCCACCCAAGTGTTGTTGTTTATTTGTTACCAACTACTCTATACCGCATTATACACCCTTGCACTAGGCTAATTTGGCTCTGGCACCCTTTGCGGTGCCCTGTTTACCATTATACTAATGACTAGTTCCCTGCCAGTGTAGCTGTGCATCTCGCACCTCTATGGGAATGGAAGAGTTACAGACAACTCTTATGACAGCTGTTCTCAGTGTTCATATGTTAAGCACTTTATGAAATTATGGATTAGGCAACCCTCCTATCATAACTAACAATGTTCATAATATTGAGGATGATTTTACTTCTGCCCATAAAAGGGAGGCTAAAAGTTACTATTTAAGTATTCTGACATATATTCCTCTGGATTTTACAATTTTAAAAAGGTGAACGGGGTTACTCATTAAGCTAATACTGGAGACACATTAGCCCTATCAACAATCCCTACATAAGTATAAAAGGGTTGAGGCACAGATAGTAATAAAAACAAAAGAGCTCCTTGACGCTAGCCTATTAAAACCTTTGAAAAGCTCATGGGATTCATCTCTGATCATGGAGGAGAAGGACGGGATATCCTTAGGTGTTAATGGATTATTTAGAAATTGACCATGATTATTAAACAGGAAAGTGATCCATCAGAAATGATTGATGACTCCCTATGTGTTAGTGGGCTTGCAATTATTTCTGGCAATGGATCTGGACAGCGGCTATAGTAATATTAAGTTATCTCCAAAAGACCAAGCTGAATGTGCACTAATAGCTAAAGAAGATTTTTAAACTAACAAAAATACTGTAGGTGATGTTTGACGCCCTTGCTACCTTTCAAAAAGCCAGAGATGATGACTTAAGGGGGACTAAAGATGTCTAGCATGATGGAATAACTAGATAATATAGCCATGTTATATCAAATTTCCTAATTCACATTATCATTTATAACATGAACTTTTCTCTCTCGCTGTAAACACTCTTGCAACAAATTCAATTCAAGTCTAGGTAAAGTTTGATAATCTCATCGAGGAGATTAGTTGGCGCCCAATGTCAGGGAGCAGTTGGGCGAGTAAAGTTAAGGGCACAGATGTTGGCCCCACATCAACCAAATTTCGTAAATGCCCCGGAGAGTCTGGCAGAATAGATAAAATTAGTAATAAAAACCGTAGGTTACCATTTCCCCAGAAATTTTGGCTTGGCAAGCACGCTACAACCAGTTCATCAATATGCTGCACTCCCAACCACTATCTTCAGTAGAACATGGGGTGCGTGTTTTCCTGGATATTCAGCAAAAGGCGCTTTGGGAGATGTTTTGTGTAGATGTACACACACATTTCCCAAATGCGGTGTATGTCACACCCCACTCCATGCCATGTGGTTGGCTGGATCTTGGCTTTTAAAATAAGGAAGCGGCGGATGAAGCCACAAAGGTGCGTGTAGTACTAGATCTCCTGGACTGTCAACGAGTAGTCAAAATGAAGTGCACCTGCTGGACTAAATCAAATCAAATTTTTGTGACTTTTAACTTCCTACCCACAATGGTCAAGTGCACCATGCTTGAGCATCACCTAAAGGTTGGGCTCTCCATATATGGAGAAATCCAATCCTTCATATGCAGCACTTTACACTAATGCCATACCTGTGCACAGGCAAAGTGATTGCAGTTCTCACCCCATCTGCGGGGATAGCGGAGGATTTAACCTAAATCCCACACACTGCTTTCATTGAAATCAATGGGCATAGCACCCATACATTATGGGTCACTGTGGATAGCGCGCCTCCTATCTGCACTTTCTGTTGCGCTTTTGGCCACAAGGCCATACCTGCCCTGCCAAAGAGGGCATTAACCATCAAGAAATTCTCTGGGAAGCAATGGGCAGTGCAGACACCCACTATGAACTGGCACTAGAAACTGAAGCAGCCTTCCCGTGGGGAGTGCAAGGCTGCTACATTCTATTAAAACCAATGTCCCCACAAGAGCGGAAGAAGGCCAAGCAGGCCCGTAAGGTGGCAGCAAAGGTAGCAGCCAAGACTGCGTCCACAATCCTGCCAGCCCAGCTTCAGGAGGACATTGAGACTTTCATGATAGAAGCAGCTTGCAAATCCTCAAACAATCAGTTTGGGACGCCCAAGCTGATTGGGCCACCCAAGCTGAACACCTGATGGGCGAATTGGTTTCACCTGACCAATGCACCCTAGCATCAATTGGGACCAAGTCGCTCACCAACATTTCTGCCAAAATTCCACCTCTAAGTGAGGGTGCACCACAAATGCACACACCGTAAACAACTCATCCCACGGCAGGGAAAAAGCTAAGGCAAAAGCCAACACAAACCCCACTGCTAAAGCTAACTATTATGACACATACTCCATATCATCAAATACCTGTGGTGCCAAACAGCGCTATGATGAAAAAGAGAAGGCTGAAGGGCTCAGGTGCCCTTCCCCTCGCACCTAAGGTGCAATGGGGGAGCCTTTACTTTAGGGATGTTGAACATCGCTGGACTCAAGGCCTCACTGTCCCAGGCTAGGAAACTGAGTTTTTTACAAAAAAATTTACCCGTGGACGTCTTGGCCATTCAGGAAACCCACTGTCCATGTGGTACTGAGAAATCATGGAAAACCATGCTCCTCCCTTCCATCTCCTTTTTGGTCTGAGCACTGTGGGGTGCTAGCTCGAGTGAACAGTAATTTCTAAATTTATTTCATTATATTCATACCTAAAAAGCCATGTCCTTGTTGTCACCTTTTTGTGGGATGACGAAGTGCACGCTGTCATTAACATTTATGCCCCAACCTGTGCAAGAGAATGTCAGGAATCTTTCTCGATAGTCAATTCCCTTCTGCTATCCCCTGACCCATTTGTTGTTGGATACATGAACTGCTGGATGAACCCATCCACAGACCACTGGCCCTCATCGCCTAAACACCCACAGGGGCACGTTGAACTTCACATTCTCAAAGCCACCCTAAGGTTGATCAATACTTTGCCGCGCCATGCTCTTTTACTCACTAAAATGTTGTGCCACCACGTACACAATAGCCAGTTAAGGTCCATGACCTGCATTGACCTTACCCTTGCGCCGTTTATATTTCAAACCCAAATTTTCCACTTCACCATGACAAAAATCGATTTCTCTGACCACATGATGGTATAGATTTCCTTCTGTTTATCCAGCCCAGCAGCCCAGACACTGAAATGGTGCAAACTTCACCCAGCTGAAATTGCGTCGCCAAAATTTTTCCTTGTGGGTGGATCCATGACCTTTGCTCCAGAGTTTGTCGCACCATTATGTGCAAATCCAATTTCCACCTGGTCAACCTTCAAGGCGAGCAAAATCCGCCAGGCTTGCCACCTCTCCTCCCACCACTCACAGGCCGCCTCAGCAGTCATTTTGTGCACACTGGCAGAATTGGACCACCTGGAGTCCAACGTCCCTGCTGTGGGCTACAGCCTAGCTTGGTGTCACAAGTGGGCAGAAGTGTCCGCCCACCTCAACGTACTGGTGAGACAACACAAGCATCATATTTGTGTACAGTATAAAGCTAGACATATTACAGCAGGTGACATGTGCTCCACTTACTTTTTTTGAAAATACTTCACAACGTGCCAAAGTTTGGCCTGCATACAGGTTTGAAGGCCATACCACTCCATAGCAGATACGCCGGCCAAAGTGGCAATCAAAATACATAACTATTACTCTGAACTGTATTGATCTGATCCAATTCCGCCATCTGAAATGGCAAATTTTTTCAAAAGCGCGCACATCCACACTGTTTCCCAATTCCCATAGTTGATGAATTTGATTACTCAGGATGAACTCTGGTCCACCATTTGTGGTGCACCATATAGGAAATGTTCAGGTCCAAACAGCATCCGTTATGAGTTCTATAAGAAGTATTTCAAGGATTTATCCTCCTTACTGCTTGCCTCTCTTAACCAATGCCTTCTGGAAACGTGCCCCTTGCCTGGAGGAAAAGAAGTTTCAAAATTACATTGTACAAAAAATGGGATAAGCTGTACTTGGCCAACTGGCACCCCATTTCTCTCACTACCACAGACACAAAATTTTTTACTAAAATCATGGCAACCGTCTAGAGATTGATGCCTCTGCTCTCATTTCCCCTGAACAATTTAGTTTCATACCCAAAAGATCAATTTGGGACAATACACACTGTAGCCAACGTCTGTCAATCCACGGATTCTGAAGAACTTGTATTTTTAGACCAGCAGAAGGCTTATGATAGTCAATTGGGACTACCTCAGAGCCTGTCTCCACAAGTTTCTCCTCCCCCTTCACTTCATTAATTGTGTGATGTTAATGGAGTCTGCCACAATGGCTGTGCATGTCTCGGGCTTCCTCATGGATGTAGTCCGCCCTCAAAGGGGACTGCGCCAAGGGGACCCTCTTAGCCCATTCTTGTATAACTTCAGCCTTGACCCACTTCATCGAAATGTGAATGCCCGCCTTAATGGTGTCTATGTGCAAGGCCAAGCACCAGTCAAGATGTTGACGTTTGCTGATGATTGTGTGGTTGGGGTTTCTAAAAATCATTATGCATGTGCGCTTGAAGATACTATCCAGGTTTACTCCAGGGTAAGTAATGCAGCACTCAACGCCTCCAAAACCATAATTGTTTTCCTTGGTCAGTATCAAGCCCGCTGGGCCCCAGCTCCCTGTTTCCTACCTGTCTCATCAGCTAGCGCATGAGATAGCTTGCCCTGCCCACCACAATCCGCCCCGCTTGTGCTCCCTTTGTGCCAAACCCCACCGTTGGCCCTGTCCGCCATTTGGGGGTGTGGCTGGAGGAAGGAGGGTACGCCTCAACGGTTATGGAAAACTATATCCTAGACAACGTTACAAAACGCATAGCTTCCCTCAGATCCCGTCAGACCTCCCTTACAGGCAGGGTAGTGCTAGCCAACTCTATGCTCCTCTCTAAAGTTTGGTTTGAAGTCCCACGCCATTGCTTTTTCCTCATGTTTCTTCAAGTCACTATATGCCCTTCTACAAGGGTGGCTTTTGTTAGGCCGCCCGCCGCCAGTGCGCCTGGATGTCATCTTTGGCCCTCGCCATAGTGGTGGTATGGACCTGCTCAACTTTGAGACCCATGCTGCCAAAAATCTTGGCACCTGGATCGCTTCCGTTATTAATCCTACAATATCAGCCCAACACTGGTCCCATGCGGCCCACTCCAACTTCTTCTGCGCCCTGGGCCTTACCAATCCTTCCCACCCCACTCTCTGTTAAAGTACCTTGCCTCACATCCTTCTGCAGCGGGCCCACATGGGACGTCGCCCCACTTCAAAATGATCTTCCTCTCCATGTGGAGCGCTGAGTGGAGAATTTGCATCTGTGGGCACACCGCCCAGAGGGGGCGTCCCACTTTTTGGTTCACCCAGGAAGTACAAGGACTTCCCATACTGAACGTAGTAATACCCATGCAACCCCCTACCATGGCTAGGGTGGACTACCTGTACATGATGGACATCCCCTGCCCCCTTGATACCCAGAAAGCCATTTGGAAGTATGCCCACCACCCTATTCTGCAGCCACATATTTGTTCCCATGTGTGGCGCTGCTTGAGATGGTTATACCATACTGCCAAACGCTCTAACGCTTTGCACTAGTCCTGTGTCATGTGTGGCCAGTATGGAACGCTGGTTCACCTCCTGGAAGAGTGCCCTCCATTTAAAGCGATATGGAGTGAGGTGCAACGTCTGTTTCGCCAGGATCAGGCACAGCTCTTTAGCCTGTCTAAGGAAATGTTTGCTTTACTCATGACGTCTCCTCTTCCACCCTTCCTCCGTGACATGGTAGTCACAATTGCTATGTGGACTATACATACGGTTGTCTTAGATGCTATTTCAGGCTCCACCCCCACCCTCCAAGCAGATGTATGCCAGCTCCAGTCACACTTAGTGGACCACTTTCAAGCGTGGATGTTTGGGTACCTCCCACCACGTCGCCACCAGTTGATCTCATCCTGGTTCCCAGTTTGGTTCATAGTTTTGAACCCTTTCTTACATACGTTCTTAATAGTGGCGCCTGCCCCTGGACAGGTTACCCCCTCCCATTCTCTTGGCGTTCCCGCTGGCAACAGGAGATAGCTTTTGCTTCTCTGGAATGCCCTCCTCGCGCTGAAGTTTTGGTTTTTTGTGTCTTGTCACAAGTGTTCATTTCTTGGTAGGCCTTCCCCAAATAAATTTAAATCATTTACAACATGCATTTAAGCAATTACAAAAAACCACTCAATTTCAAAACTTGGATGTACATTTTTTGATAAAGTTGAAAATTTTGAAGCTATAAAGTAACTTTTGAAGGAACCCTGCTGCTCTTTATAAAATTATATCTATACTAAGGGTGTCTCCAGATCAAAGTTTTAGAGAAGTCCAGGTTCTCTTGTGTATATTGGGAGACTAATGACAGTTCATCCACCATAAGTGAGCTTGCGAATCCCTTAGTTCATTTGTTACAAAAACATACCCTTCCAATGGGAGTTTTCACAACATCATTCCTTTATTTTCCTGCAGCTAGATTTAACCAATACCTCTGTGATAATTCATACAAAATTTAATAAACCTTTTTCATTATTCATCAATGCAGGCGATATTGCATTATGTGCAAGCTTATTACAACACAATAATAGTTAAGTAAACCACCCAATCACCTATTTTAGTAATACGCAGACTAAAGCAAAAAGTAACTTCAGTGTCGCCAAATGTGATTGTTTAGCTTTAATCCTTACCAGTATATATTTTCACCTCTTCTTTTATAAAACGCATCTTAATTTGTTTTCTATTTACATCTACCTTTTATGGTCACAGCAGGTGTAGGATTATAACAATATATTAGCAATATGCCTTATGTTTACAAAATTATGACTTCAAAATTGTTCACTGGAAAGGCACCATTCATCAAATTGAAGATGGTCTCTCAAGACTTTCATTAAATGTAGTACTAACAGTAGATAAAAATCGCATATATGATCTCATTAGTCAATTCATTTATTTAAAATGGAAACTCTCAAAATACAAACTGAGCTCACGTGGAAAGCAATCAACTTGCGAAAATCTAAGAGTACATTATATAAATTATTACAGAAAAGGTGTATATTTTATGTCAGACCCTCTGATTGAATTGAAGTAATTTTGATTGGCATACTACAACTGGTCATTGGCGGTATATAAAGCTTACTAATAGCTGAAGTGTTGATGATAATAGGGATTATATGTTAGAATATGTTAAAACTTACTAGATACATGTTTTACCTACTGACATAGTGATAACCAACCCAAGGTTCCAGCATCAAGTAGTCTCTCAATTGGAATCCTTTAACACTGTCATTATTGATGCTTTTTGCCTCTGCCAGCAGTTTCATGGCCATCAGTGTAAGTCCAGGGGGAGCATCCCCTCTGTATGAACCAGGTGGTGTTCCCATTCCCCGCTAAAAAGGGCCCAAAGAGGTCAGCTGTCCCTCTTGTCTCACAGGGTGATCTCTCCCATGTGGTCAATGAACGTTGTGTAACAGCCCTCCATCTGAAGATTTCACCACCTGTCCCCACAATTTTCTTCACCAAATTAGTATGGCAAATTGAGGAAATTTGTGCCAAAATATTTGGATGTCACCACCCCCATGGGCTGAAAGATTCCTATGAAGCCAATGACACTGAGCCCTCGAAATCAAGGTCTGGAAGCCTTAAACCCTCAGTAATGAAACCTGATGGGATTGCACATTCAGTAAAAGAGGAATCAAGTGTCAAATCATTGGCAAACTCACTAATGGCATCAGGCCATTGGGAAATTTTGCTCTTGGTTCAAAACCTGCTTCAAAACTATCGGGGACAAAGCCCAATGGGCAGGTACCACAAAGGAAGAATGTGTCCAGTATCAAACCCTCAGTAAAACTCGCCAATAGCATCGGGCCATTGGAAAATTTTATCACTGATTTGAAAATACCTCAAAAACTTTGAAGAAAAAGCTTGATGGGCATGTACCTCCTAAGAAAAATGTGTCAAATGCCAAATTTTTAGCAGAACTCACTGATAGCATTAGGTGATTTTCAAAATTTGCTGATAGCCAAAAACCCTCCCCTCAAGAATCAGGATTATCAATTAATGCATCTTACTTGGCCAAATGGACGCCAAAGTGACAGGGCGCGGGTGGGTTGGGTATCCCAAACCTGTTTCTGACCATTTGGGACCACCTCTATGTGGGTGGCCTTGGGAGATTCCCATTGCCCATTTGACGAGATGCTGTCACACTAACCAACAGAAATGCAGTGAAACCACCAGTTGGGCATCCAAGGTCAAACTGACAGTAATTTGGGTTATTTCCAACTTCTTCAAATTCAGTTCAGATTGAATTTGTTTCCCCTCCCCTTAAAGTTCACCAGGCAGGTATACTTTTTTTTTTAGTACTAGATGGTCCCAACCCAAGGGGGATTCATCGATGTAGGACCAGGCAGGTATACTTTATGGCCCCAATCCCATTATTTACTAAGTTATTTTTCAAATCAATTGTCTATTTAAGCAGTCATAACACACTGAGGAAATTGATGGTCAATTTTTTAAATTTACTATTCATAAAAAAAATCTCCCCAAGTTCGCAATTTTTGATTTATTTCAAATTGTTCTTGCTGAGCTCCCTATGGCACTAACCATGTGGCCTGTTAGGCCCTACATTGGCTGGGCAATACCAATCATAATAGTAGCAATAGCTCTTACCGCAGCCAACTGGGCATATCATGTAAGAATTTTTTTGGGAATTCATTCCTATTGTTGAGACCATCCGCAGCAGGATATTGAAATCCTGTGGGCCCATTTGTCTCCACTCTTAGCATGGATCCGCCCCCTTGCCTCCATTTTTTCTCTTACTCTCCTATGGAGGATACTGAAACAGCAAACCCAATTGCACAACTCCCTGCAAAAGCCCACTAGGTCTGTAGTTGTAACAGTCTAGTTATTTCCAGGTTCATCTTTACACTTGCGGCTCCTGGCGCTCTATTGCCACACACCTTCCCACCCAAGTCAACGTAATTTGAGTGACAATGCCTCTGGAATCCTGGCTTGCCTTTTGGGTGCTTTTGCATTCTGACTGGCAGGACAGTTTAAACTTTCTTTGCCATCTTACTGAAAATTTAATATATATCACCAAATATATATCATTTAACTAAGTAAAAAAATGTATCAGTCTTACACAGCCACTGCTCAAGCTAATGCATTGTTCCTATTTAACACGTCTTTACACTACATGGTAGCCCTAGGGTACTATTGTCTGATAATAAGTTGAGCTTCATTTCTGAAGTGTTACAAAGGTTAACCATTTTGTTCTAAACTAATCAACCATTTTCTTCCTCCTAAATCTATCTATTAAAGGGTCTGTCAAAAAAGTTAACAGTACATATATTTCAATCTCCAAAAGTTGGCTACGTCTGACCCAACGTGGTGAATTATTTCCTCTCAAGTGCTTTACTTTCATAACAGGTTAGTTACCATTGGGGATAAAAATGTACATATTTGAGGCACTTTACAGTAGAGAGCCCATATTACCAACTAGTCCCCAACATACTCTAGCATCCAACACTCCAGAAAAGTCTGAAGTATCTCTAAGATTTCTAACAGATTAAAAATATCTAATTTTAATTATTAACTATATATACAATAAATCATATCAACATTAAAGAAACCAGTTAGAGCAACTTATGTCAGCCATACCAGCCTATATATCACCCATGATATTAATAATTTTATATCATAATTGCTCCAGTGGAATGATCAATTAGATTGTTACATTGTGGCCTAGGTTCTATAAAGTTCTGAAAAAATGAGGACCCAGATACTTAATTGTTGAAGTTCAAGGAATAGTTGTCAGTTGATTACATGATTTAAAATGAACCTATGTACTCTCTGGAAGGATCTTGAGGGGACATTGGTATACCTTTAAAATAAAATGGGATTGCATCAAATGATATTGAAGCTGTAATTTCATCTACCTTTTAAATTATTTCAAAAAAGGTAAATCCAATGAAACGTCCGCCAAAAAAAGTGAAGGACAAAAAATAAGATTTGCTTATGCTATAAGGTTAAAAAGTCAAAAAGATTACTTTAGAAATTTAGTAAACCAAGTTTTGACAGGAGTAATTCATCCCGTTCTCCACACCGACCTCAGAAGATGAAAGTTTCTGATTGTTGTTCCATAAAAGCCTACATATATGCGATAATTTGAGGAATCCTTTACAAACCAAAAACGTTTAATTAAATGGGTCAATTCTTACAATTGTAAAAAATATCCTCTTATTTAGAAAAGTTACACTTGGAGATTGTTTACAAAAGTAAAAGCCATCACATTAGTTTTGGGACCTTGCTTTATTTTGTTAAGATAACACATCCTACTATGAGCCACTTCAAAGCCTACCTTCACCATCCAGATCTCTCAGTTGCAGTGCCAGTACCGCCAATGAGACCAATCAACCTTTTTAAACTTTCTAAATCACAAACTTAGTACTATATTACCACAACTATATTATACAGTGAAGTATAAGATAGGTTTTATTTGAGAAGGTCATAAGTTGTTACCTAGAAAAGAATGCAAAGAATATCTTATCAAGTCCTTATCTTCAAAAAATTACCATAAACGAGGTCCATAGTCAATTCCTATGCTGAAATTCCTATACAAATCATATAGTATAAGATATAATAACTTTTCTTTCTCGTTGCAAACACTTTGCAACCCATTCAATTCAAGACTAAATCTAGTTTGATAATCTCATAGAGGGGATTAGTCTGCGCCCATGTCTGGGAGCAGTTGGTCAAGCAAGGCAAGAGGAGCAGGCGGAAGGCCCGCGGCCTCTAACGTTTCAAAAACGCCCCGGAGAATCCGGTGGAATAGAAAAATCTAAAAAAACTGGCGGTCACAATTTCCCCGGAGATACTTACATGGCAAGCATGATGCAACCAGTACATCAACACGCCACATTCCCAGCCACTTTCATTGGTGGAATTTGGAGTCCGTGTGTATCTGGACATCCAAAAAATGGCCCTATGGGAAAAATTTTGTGAAGATGTACACAAAATTTTCCCAACCGCGGTGTATGTTGCACCTCACTCCATGTCGCATGGTTGGCTGGACCTAGGTTTCAAAAGCAAAATAGCAGCAGATGAGGCTGCAGCGGTGCGCATAGTGGTTGACCTCCCTGAAGGGCAACAGGTCGGCAAAACTAAATGCACCAGATGGACAAAATCAAACCAAATTTTCCTCACGTTTGACTTTTTGCCTACTACGGTAAAACGTGACATTTTGGAGCAACACCTGAAAGATGGTCTCGCCATATATGGCGAAATACAATCTTTTGAAATGCAACGTTTCACGCTGATGCCACACCTGTGCACTGGCAAAGCCATCGCAGTTCTGACCCCAACCAAGGAGATCACGAAGGACCTAACCCAGATCCCGCACTCCACCTTTATTGACATCGCAGGGCACACCACCCACCCATTCTGGGTAACCGTGGACAGCGCGCCCCCCATTTGCACCCACTGTGATGCATTCAGCCATAAGGCACACGCGTGCCCCATCAAAGAGGGCGTCACATTCCAAGAGCACCCCTCAGCGGCCATGGCCAGCGGAGAGGCACACTACAAACCAACCGCAAGCACCAAGGAGGCTTTCCCATGGGGAGCACAAGGCTGCTACCTATTGGTAAAGCCCATCTCCCCGCAGGAGCGGAAGAAGGCCAAGCAGGCCTGTAGGACCGTGGCCAAGGAAGCGGAAAAGGTCACCACCACCATCCCACACTCACAACGCCAGAAGGACATGGAGACCTTCGCGGTGGAAGCAACTCAGGAATCCATCACCCAATCAGATTGGGAGGCCCATGCCAAATGGGCCACTCAATCTGAGGATCTGATGGGAGATTCGATCTCACCCAATCACTGCAGCCAAGCCCCAGTCAAAACTGACTTGGGACCTATCCAACCATAAAATTCGTTTTGCCCGACTCGACGGTGCACCAAACTTATCTGCACCGCAAAAAATTCATCTGACGTTGGGAAAACAAAAGCGAAGGCCAAAGCCAACGCGACTCTTTCCACAAAAATTAACAAAAACCCCAATAGTGTTGTTGCTAATACCCGCACTGCTGTGAAAGCCCATGGGGACCTGGAAGAGGCTGGTGGGCCAGGGGGCCCACCCCCTCGCACCTAAGGTGCAATGGGGGAAACCTTCACTCTAGGGACACTGAATATCAACGGACTCAAGGCCTCCCCATCCCGGGCTAGGAAACTGAGTTTTTTACAAAACAATTTACCTGTGGATATCCTGGCCATCCAGGAAACCCACTGTCCATGAGGTTCTGAGGAAGCTTGGAAAACAATGCTCCTACCATCCCTATCCTTTTGGTTGAAGCACTGTGGGGTGCTAATTCAGAAAAACAATTTTTTCAAATTTATATGTTCAGAAACATTCCTAAATGACTGAGTGCTCATTGTCACCTTCTCATGGGCCGATGTTGCACACACAATCATCAGCATATACGCCCCAAACGGTGCACAAGAGCGTCGGGAATTTTTCTCATTGGTCAAATCCATCCTGCTACCCCCAGATTCTTTCCTAATTGGTGACATGAACTGTTGGCTAACCTCACCAACGGACTGGTGGCCACCCTCACCCCACGCCCACAGGGTCATGTAGAACTACGCGTTCTAAAAGCCACCCTTGGGTTAATGGATGCGCTGCCGTGACATGCCCCACTGCTTGAAAACATGACGCGTCCCCACGTCCACAACGGCCAATTAAGGTCCATGACCCGCATTGACCTTATTCTAGCGCTGGCGAAATTCCAACCCCACATCTCCCACTTCAAAACAACAAAAATGGAATTCTCCGACCACTGACTGGTCTTGATAACATACCACTTACCCGTCACAGTTGCAAAGGCCCCACATTGGTGCAAAATCCGCCCCCAGAGCTTGCGTCGCCAGGATTTTCCATGTGGGTGGAAGAGGCAACTTTGGCAAAATCGTTTGTTGCACCGTTTTGCACGGACCCCATTTCCACATGGGCAACTTTCAAAGAAGACACCATCCGCCACTATTGCCATCTCTCATCCAGACGCTCACGAGCCACATCGGCAGTTATATCGTGCACGCTGGTGGAATTGGCCCACTTGGAGTCCAACATTCCAGCCTCATGATATAGCCCTGTATGGGGCCAGAAGTGGGCGGAGGCAGCAGCCCACCTCAACGCACTTGAAAGGCAACACAAACATCGGGTTTGTGTCCAATACAGGGCCACACGCATCACTAAAGGCGACAAGTGCACCGCATAATTCTTCAAAAAATTTTTGCACCATGCCAGAGCGTGGCCTGCACACAGGTGCAAAGATCAGATAATTCTATTGTGGACACACCAGCTGAAGTGGCAATCGAAATGCAAAGATATTACTCCAAGTTATACCGAGCTGAACCAATTCAGCCAGCTGAAATGGCAGAATTTCTCGACAGAGCTCATATCTGCACCATTTTCTGATACCCGGAAATAATGAATTTAATTACTCCAAACGAATTATGGACTACCATTCGCAGTGCGCCAAACTGAAAATGCCCAAGCCCAGATAACATTCCATATGAGTTCTACAAAAAATATTTTAAATATATATCCCCATTGCTGCTAGCCTCACTCAACCAAAGCCTGTTGGAAATGCGCCTCCTACCAGGAGGACATGAGGCCTTTACGGTCACACTCTTCAAGAAAGGGGATAGGCTAGACTTAGCCAACTGGCGCCCCATTTCTCTAACAAACACAGACACCAAAATTTCTACAAAAATCATGGCTAACCATGTAGGGACTGTAGCATCTGCCACCATCTCTCCAGAACAATTCAGTTTCATCCCCAGAAGGTTGATTTGGGATAACGTGCACTCTGTGGCTAATGTGTGTCAGTCCACAGCCTCTGGGGCACTTGTATTCTTGGATCAACAAAAGGCCTATGATAGAGTAAACTGGGAATACCTTAGGGCCTGCCTCCAACAATTCTGCCTACCTCCCTGCTTCATTAACTGGGTGATGCTGCTCACGGAATCTGCAACAATGGCAGTGCGCGGCCCAGGTTTCCTAACGGAAGTAGTCCATCCTCAAAGGGGCCTGCAACAAGGGGACCCCCTGAGCCCACTCTTATACAACTTCAGCCTTGACCCACTACTGCGAAATGTGAATGCCCAACTCACTGGGGTCCATGTGCCAGGCCAAACCCCAGTCAAGATGATGGCATTTGCAGATGATTGCGTGGTGGGGGTGTCTAATAACAAAGATGCACGCGCGCTTGAAGCCCTCATCCAGAAATATTCCCGGGTAAGCAACGCGGCCCTGAACGCCTCCAAAACTGAAATCATCCTCCTTGGTCGGTTTCAGAACTGCTGGGCCCCAGCAAGTAGTTCCCAACCCGGCCCATCTGCTCGCCCACGTCCACGCCTTACTAACTCAAAATACACCGCTCCACTGGTGCTCCCCTTTGTGCCACGACCTACCATAGGACCGGTACGCCATCTGGGCGTGTGGATGGAGGCAGGCGGATATGCATCAGCAGTAATGGAATGCTGTATACTGGACAATGTGACGAAGAGAATCGCCTCTCTCAGAGCCCACCCTACTACCCTCACTGGCAGGGTTGTTCTTGCCAACTCTATGCTCCTATCCAAAGTCTGGTTTGGAGCCCACGCCATCCCCTTCTCCCCAAGCTTCTTCAAATCCCTGTATGCTTTGCTACAAGGTTGGCTTAAGTCAGGCCGCCCTCCACCAGTATGGCTAGAGGTCATGTTTGGCCCTCATCATCATGGTGGCATGGGCCTACTTGACTTCAAAGCCCATGCCACCAAGATCCTGGGCACCTGGATTGCAGCCGTCACTGCTCCTACACTCCCATCCCAACTTTGGTCCCATGCGGCCCGATCCAACTTCTCCCAAGCCTTGGGCCTCAACAATCCATCAAACCCCCACTCCCTGATGAAATACCTCGCATCACACACATCAGCCACAGGTCCTCACGGGACCAAAACCCACTACAAACGAATCCTACTCTCCATGCGAAGCGCAGAGTGGAGAATTCGTATTAGTGGACATACAACCCAAAGAGGCCGCCCCTCTCCTCAGTTCACACAAGAGGTACAGGGGCTACCCATCCATGATGGCGTGATCCCCACTCGACCCCAAGTCCTATCCAGGGTGGACTACCTGGACATGATGGACATCCCTTATTCCACTGAGACCCAAAAGACTATCTGGAAATACGCACACCATCCTCTGTTGCAGCCTCAAGTCCGCTCCCATGTGTGGCGCTGCCTGAGGCGGGTGTATCGTACAGCTGAGCGCTCTAATGCTTTACACTCATCCTGTGTCGTGTGTGGCCAGTATGGAACGCTGTTTCACCGCCTGGAGAAGTGCCCCACCTCTAAAGTAATATGGCGCGAAGTCCAACGTCTGCTAGGCCAGGATCAAACACATCCCTTCAGTCTGTCAAGAGATATGTTTGCTTCATCAATGGCCTCCCCCTCCCACCCTCCCTTCGTGCTCTGGTGGTTGCAATCGCCATGTGGACTATCCACACGATTGTCTTGGATGCCATCGCTGGATCCATCCCCACCCTCCCTGAAACTGTCCACAGATTCCAGTCTCATTTGGTGGATCACTTTCAAGCGTGGATGTTTGGATCTCTCCCACCACGTCACCGACAGCTGGTCTCCTCCTGGTTCCCAGTCTGGTTCATCAAATCAGACCCCTTCCTCCACACGTGCTCAATAGTGGCTACGCCCCCTACACACGTTCCCTCCCCTTCCCATAAGTGGCGTTCCCGCTGGCAACAAGAGATAGCATCGCTTCTCTGGGGTGCCTCCCCTGGTACTAAGTTTTGTCTCGTCTGAGTCATATTCGGAAGTGTCCGTCCCATGGTCGGCCTTCCCCACAATAAATTTAAAATTTAAAATCATATGGTATAAAATGTTAGATATATCAATATTATCAGAATTTCTATGTAGAAAACCAAACAGCATGTTCTACTGATAAATTCACTCTTGGGAGAACCTTAACAAATGCTCCTGAAATTCTTTGATTTATCTATCAACCTACCAATATTTTAACCCTAAGGAAATATTCTTCTTGGATTAAAAAATAATTTTGCAAAAATCAAAATTTTATCATGCTTGATTGACTAAAATTAAGATATCTGCTGTTTATATCTGAATAGATTAATTAAAAGAATAACATTAAGGTCTATGAATCAATATAAATCAAGATTTTATCTTATGAGTAAAATGTAATATATCAGAAACCAAGTCTGACTCAGATAAATATGCATTTCTTTGTCCAGATCTAATAATCCATAATATTAGAGAAAAACATTGTAGCAAGGCACGCTGATGCAATCCAACATGTTGTCCCTCATCTGACTCCCCTAACATAGTAAAATAGTATACTGGATAATCAAGTAAAAAACTCTCTTGTTTTCTAAGCTTTAGGACTTATTCTTTTTTCAATGGAGTTATATATTATATAAGCCCTAAATTATATATTAAATTTGATTGCCTTTCCAACTTTATCTATTAAGCTGGATTTTTTGCATATAACAACCTTTGCTAGCAGCTTCAGAAGTTTAGAGATTAGGGGTGTTTTAAAATAACACTTAAATTTTTAAAATTATTTACTTATTAGCTTCCATAATAGGAGAAAGGTCTACTTGTCAAGTCAAGATTGGTATATGGCACCTAATAAATAGGATAGATAGTAAGAGTATCACTACCTATCTATAATTTGTTAGATTTATTAGAATTTTCATTAGCGAGTCAGCACTAAAATTACAACTGTAAACCCGTGGAAAATGGTTTGGTAAAGCCCACAATATTGGAAGCAAACTGTAAAGTTGTTTTCAAATTGGCGGACGCTTTAATCAGAAAATATGGCACCTTTATGTAGACCTAGTCTATTTGATTAGTTTTACTTTCTAATTCAGCTTAATAATATAGACCATGTTTTTACATCACACTATCACATCTACAAAATGCCATTTCTGCCTTAAAATTTTATTTATGACTCTGATGATGGATGTTATGCTTATAAAAAATATTCTTATTGATATGAGTTGCTTGCATCCACAGCTTAACTCACCACCCTCAAACTTCATAATCCTATTTTAAAATTCTCTCCTTGTAGGAATTAAATCTCAAAAATATGTACTATGGATTAAACTCAAGATTTTCAAAAAGTAATTATCTTTGATTCAACCTCCCTACCTACTTTTTATAAATTTAGCCCACAACTTCAAAGAGAAAATTTGGGTGATTTTCTAGGATTAATTGAAGGTTTACAAAGAATTCCTTAAACATCTTCAATTTTAAATTTCTCATGCTAAGACAAATTGTAAATATAAATATGATATGGCCACGCATGTCCCTTAGATCTGGTTTCTGATATCTTTGTATACAACATCATATAATTTTTCTTGATAATTAAAACCCATTCCAGAGCCAAACTAAGTCCATAAGGAGGAACATACATGGTCCTAAAACTTCAACAAATGTCATTTTGTAACACTGTCCTGTCCATTTTATACTCTTTTCTAACAAGGACATGATGACTCCAGAACTCACCATCAAAACTCCAATCACAAGTCACTAGTTCAACTTATCATGGGCGAGCTTAGCCCTTGAAATAGAGCTGATTTTTACAAATTAATTAATTTACTTAATTATCTATTATAAACCCCATCACTAAATCATCTAAAGAGATACGCCATGAGCATTATAATGATCTCCTTATTATTTAGACCTTCCTCTCTGAAAGCCCTGTTTAAAAAATTGATGTTAATAAAAAGTTTACTTATCTAGAGGTACAATATTCCACATTTTTAGATATTCTGATCTTTATTTTCAAAGTGTTACATTATGGTACTAATTCGCTGCTGCTATACTATTGAATCATATTTTAAGTACCAAATAATTCCACTTAAGACAACTCCTTTTTTTCCAACAAAATATCCATTAAAAAGGCATGATGTACAGTATTAAACTAGCAAAAGTAACTAGTAAAACTTTCTGTCATACTCATATTGTATATTTCAATTATGTGATTTTTTCTCTAACACAATAAGACAACCACTACTTACAGTTCCACTTAATCTATACAGATTTAAAGTATCATGGGCTCCACTATGAGATATAACTAAAGAGCTAAGATTATAAAACAAAGTAATGTATAGTAATAATGATGTACCGCTGCTATTATCCAATCCTCTCAGTACAACATTCAGTTATATAATGTGTATGTTAGTTTATTGCTTACTCATTATTTTCATATAGTTCTTTTGATGTGGGTCTAAATTTGCTATTTTATACTTAAGGTACAAATCCAATATTTATCAAGACAGCATTAACCACATTGTAGGTAAGTCCAGCATTTGCTATTATTTTACAATTCCAAAATTGATGTGTAGTCTTATAAGTGACTTATAAAACCTCTATTGAGTATCCTCTAAAAAAATAATAGGAAGATTTTTTAACTTGCACATAAACACATATAAGAAGTTACTAAGAAGCACTAAGGTACTTTACTTAGGAATTTTAACTGTAATACATGGTATGAGGTCATAGTTTATAGAAAAGAAAGCTTTTATTGATACAAGAAGAATCATATGTGGTCTTAGCGCATCATCAACATGGGTATAAAGCATATATATTAAGATTACTTAATTAGTAATGTAATGTAAAACACTATATTAATCTAGCTTTCACGTGTATGTTGCTAGATAAACTTAAGCAGATCTCTAGTAGGTAGCCCACTTTAATAAAAATAAAACTTTATAAGCCATTGGCACTTAGTGGGGTCTATTAATGCATTTTACAATAAAAATATTGGGCACAATAACTTTAGGTAAGTACTACATGGTTTGAAAGAAAATTTATCTTTGCAAACCTTGTTATAAAATTGGTGGAATCATTAATATATGCCATAAGGGGTTTTGCACAGGGTCAACCCACTGAGCAATTGGAATGGATGATATGAAGATCATCTGTCCCTCCAAACATTCTCAAACAAATAAATATAACAAAAGGGAGAAATTCCCCCAAAAACACATCTTTATTTTGATATGATAATCTCAGCAGATCCTTCCTAGTCCACTTTCTCTCTCTATATCTTCTACTAAAAATCCTCCTCTCTCAATCTCCTCATCTTGCTGATATATCGGCAACTTCAGCCAGTGCTGACACTTGTGCTTAGACTATTCGTTCTGCCATATTCTGATTGGTTCTGGCAGAGTTCATCATTCATTAAATTCATGATTGCTTTAGTTTGAGGCGATCAGCTCAATATTCATTGTACGTTGACAGCTCATTATTTGTCATCCATCAGCATTACCTTATCACCTAATTTGGAGGCGATCCAATATCATCCATTCAACCCAATATCGCCTCATTGCAAGGCACTTAAATACTTAAACTCTCTAATTGTCAGCAAATTCTAGCTGATCCATCATGACTATTTAATCCTTATTGTCCAGTCATATTAGAATCTCAACATTACCCCCTTAACTGTACAATAAGGCTCCTACTGTTTATATGGCCAAAGGAACTTTGCATGCACTTGGTTAATTATCTGACCACTCATGGGATCCTTGATTGTATAGGCGTTGACGCCCATTTTCTCAATTACCTTGAATGGACCAATCTGTCATGTGAACATGACATAATAGTGGGGAACAACCCCAAAGATAAGGCTGGGCGCTTGGAGGCCCAAAGGTGAAGTTACAGGGCCTCCCAGACCTGAAGCACACCCTAGACCAGCGCTGCGTAAGGGCAAAATATGCCCAGGTTGGTCCTAGTGGGGTGTTGAGTACCCAGCCCTTGACATCAAGCCAGGCATTAAAACGAACAATTTACCAAATGAACGAGGACAATTCAATTTGGTTAGTCGAGGAGTGGGGTTTTGAAACCCGTTCTATTTTCAAAATAACGCGCTCAGGTTGAGTCCAACTTCAATCAATCACTCAAGTGAAGTCAGTTTTGGCCTATTACATCCACTCTGATGGCAGTATCGCCCTATTGGTGAGTCAGTGCTTGGGCCCACTGCAGCATTAACCCTATTTCCCCAGTTGAGTTCAAATATGTTTTCCCCAACCAACTGTCCTTGTTGGTCAACTCCCAAATAAACCTATACCCTGTTTTAGGTTATTTTAATTTTATGATATTCAGAACGCTCCTAAGCGTGAACCTCTTCAAGGAGAACTCTCATTCCATTACATTTGCCATTGCAAGTACCATGCATCTCTCCCCTTGTGCACCATTTGTCCACCCAGGATCCCTCCAACCTGGGCCGCTTAGCCCCATCCTATATGTGCACCGCGTCGCCCTTATATGGGGTTTTTTATACAATTCTCAATTATATGGTTAAGTGGTTATTGCTCCAGCACCCTCTGCTGGGCTCTAATCACGTTGGCACTAACGGCTAGTTCCCTGGCATTGGCCCTGTGCACCAAGCACTGCCACGCTGGGAATGGGAGAGTTATGGACACTCTCCTTACACAATCCATATGTTGGCCAGCTTGTGTTTCCAACCAAAGCCATGCTATTCATGAAACAAGACCATATCTCCATCTTGGAACTGACCGAGGCCACTACGCCATACTTTATCAGCTGACTGAGCCTTAATCTTCTTGGCTAAAAATCATGAGTATGCTTCAGTTTGCAGTTTGATCAGCGTGTCTGCTAGGTTATTCAAATACCGGTGAGGATCCATTCTGCCTGTATTCTCTACACAGGAATAAAGCAGCTTCAGAAGAGCAGGGTGCCGTCTATACAATAATTGAAAATGACTTTTCCCAAGTTGGAATGGTAGCTAATGTTATAAGCAAAAACGGTGGTGGAAAGGAGAGAAGTCCAATCAGAAGGTCGATCTGTTACCAACTTCTGGAGTATGTTCACCAAAGGACCATTAACTTGCTCAATTATTCCGTTAGATTTAGGGTGATACAGAGTCGTCAAAACCCCGCAGATGCCCATCAATTCGTTGAGCTTAGGTAAGATGTGTTAGGTGAAGTTTGCTCCGTTGTCAGTAAGGATGAACTGGGGACAACCATTTTGCTGAATTATAAATTTCATAACATACTTATCCACTGTGATTGAACCCAAGTCACATATTGATCATGCCTCAACCCACCTGGTCAAGTGGTCAATCACCACCAGGATGTATTTGGGCTAGTTTTCCCTGCTGGCAGAGGACCCACAACATCAATTGAAACAGTAAGCCAGATGAAATGCAGCTTCAATAACCAGTATGAAGTCTTTTGGTGTAATGGCTTTTCCATCTGGCACTGGTGGCAGCAGGAAATTTGTTTCAAGCACATTGAAGTTCATGATTTCCTAGTAGTACCATGGTCGCAGCAATTCAAAGGTCTTAAATACTCCAATTACGTCCAAAGGCTCGATGTGTGCTCATAATAATAGTTGGGCAGGTGGAAGGTCTTGGGATATTCATGGTAGTGCCCCCTATCTGCTTATACAATTCCCCATTTTTCTGGAACGTATTGGCCCTTATTCCGTCCAATACCTTGATGATTGAAGGTGGTTCATTATTTTACTTGCTGCTGAGCATCTTATTGAACATTATGTCACTCAGATCCGCCATAACTGCAATTATGGGTAATCTTGATAAGCAATCAGCATTATGGTGTTTTGCTCTGGGTCAGTGAAGAATTTTAGAGTTTTATTCCAGCAGTTTAAGAGACCATCGGGCCAGACATCCTTCAGGGTCTTTAAGATTCTGTAACCAGTGTAACGAGGCATGATCTGTTAAAACTTTAAATTTCACTCCATGCAAATACACCCAAAGTTTCTTATAGGCGTAGATCACCGCTAAGCACTCCCTCTCAATCACAGTACAATGCACTCATGGCTGTTCAAGCTACAACTGCATTATGCTATGGGATACTCCTCCCCTTCCTTGTCTTTTTGGGATAGAACTTCCCTATAGCAGAAAGGGATTAATCCATCTGAACAGTGAACTCTTTTTCAAAATTGGGATAGTGTAACACCGGCGCACTGATCAACGCCATCCAAAGTGTATCAAAGCACATTTTAGATGTTCCGTCCATTTGAACACGGTGTTTTTTTTAGTAACTCAAATAGTGGGCCCCAATAAAGCTGAAGTTAGGGATGAAGCGCCAGTAATAGCAAACCATTCCTAAAAATACCTGTATATCCCACTTACTGTTGGGAGGAGTCATTTTTCAATTAGCTTCCACCTTGACCAGTTGAGGTCTCAGCCCCTTGGCATCAACCACAAAGCCTCAGGTACTCTAGCTGGTTTTTGAAGAGATGGCATTTATGAGGTTTGATCTTGATGTTGGCCTCAGTGAGCTGGCGGAATACTGCATTTAAATGATCAAGGTGCTCAGAGAAGAGTTGGGAGAAAACATTAATGTTATTGAGATATACATGGATACATGACAGCTTTAGGTCCCCGAGAATAGAGTACATTGCCCATTAAAACATAGCCGGGGCATTACACAGCCCTTGCGGCATCCAGATCAGTTGAAAATGACCTATGGACATGATTATGGCGCATTTCTCCTGTTCCACTGCTGGCAACTCGATTTTCCAGTAGCCTGAGATTATATCCATTGCTGAGAAAAATAAGCTCCCCCTAGCCAATCCAAAGCATCATCAATCTGTGGCAAGGAAAATGAGTCCTTTTTGATGGTGCTGTTGAGCTTCCAGTAGTCTATCACCACCTGGTTGGTACCATCCTTCTTTTTTACAATCAGAACGGGTGAAGCCCAAGGACTCTTGTATGGTTCAAGCATCCCTTGCTCTAGCAGCTTGTCAATCTCCTCAGTCACTACTTCTTCCATCGCCCTTGATCAGCGGATTAGCTGTGACCTGATGGGAGGATGATCTCCAGTGTCTAGCCAGTGAACCACCCCCTGCACATCCTGAATCATGATCATCAACAGCGAAAATCTCTTATATCTTTGAAATAAAGCAATTGCCTGATCCTTCTGTTGTTCTGACAGCCCCATTAATTCACAGCACAATACAACTGCCTTTATGCCAAGCTGTGGTTCAGAATGCAGATCAAATTCCTCCAGCAACCTAAACTTGTGAACCAGAAGAACCTCCTCAACAGTGATCAAGTGTAAATTGCCACTATTTGGTGTTGGCGGATTTGCAGTGGTTCCATTTGTAGATTTGCAAGTAAAACCTTGATTTACTTCTGCCCTGTTAATATAATGTGCCTGGAGCCATGTGGGGCTCAAACCGTAATTGCTGATACAGCCCAATAACTTCCCATAGAGTCAGTCTGGAACTTCAACCACCAATTCAGTGTTCGCTATAACTTGATGCCAGATGGAATGGAAAAGATCCAGCAGCTCTGAGCGGCAGCCCTGATATTAATAAATCTGTTGGGAAGGGCCCAGGTTTTGCCCTTTAATTGATGGTAGCATATGAGGATCACCCCATCACTATAAGCTAGATTGATATTCCCATATGCACTGGATCTTTTGTCACTCTGCTAGAGGTGAAGTGAATTGGGATTTGATGACCTAATATTTCAAAAATCTCATCCATCATATCAATGACAGCCCCACAGTGTCGCAAGAAGGCAGTTCCAATTAACAGATTATAATTGCCATTTGGTAATACTATAGCTGGGGCTACCATAACAATAGAACCAAACTGCAATGGAAGTGCACTGTATGCTCCCTTGGAGACCATGTTTTCTGCTCCAGCAGTTATATATACCATCCGGTGTTCCACATCCAGTTTAAATTTAACTTAGCCACCAGCTTTGTGGAGACTATATTGATGGGGTCGCTGGTATCTATGATAGCACAGACTCAGGTTTTAGCTAAAACCAGGTCACAGTAAGTACATTTGGAGCAAGATGCGTCTCTACTATTTATAAAATGGACATCTAAGGAGTCTCTGTTTCCAAGGAAACACGAAATTCCTCGCTGATTCTGGGGTATTGTTTTATAATAGTGTTGACTGGAAGAGCGACGTTTACTGCTTGCAAGGAAGGTGCATTGGCGGAAGGGTATAACTTGTCAGGTGAAACTTGGTCAAACATATGACAAGCATACAGCTTGACCTGCATCTGAGACCCATCTTCACCACAGCTGCAGACTGCACTCATGTCAATCCATTCACCCCTTCAACCAGCTGCTGATAATACTGCCTCATTGTAACGGGAGACTTCCATTGAATATTATGGGATGTGTTTGGGTGGGACGTTTGGATTTGGGATAAAAAGAGGTAGAGAGTCCCATTTCTACTCCGCTATGACTTTTCCCTAGCAGTACTGTTCCAGCTGCACGTGAGGACCCTGATGATTGGGGCACCACCGTGCCAGATGCCCCTGTTGACTGCATTTGAAACAACTGACCCCATAGGGCCCACGTCCCTGATTATTTTAATATAAGCCATGTCAAAAGTTGGAAAGTAAGTGATCAGCGTAAACTGGTATAGGGCATTAGTTGGTTTGGTGAATATAAGCAGGTATTGGGCGGACGTTCAACTTCTGAGGGTAACTCAGCAGAAACTGAACTGGAAAGACAAATTTCTTTGAGTAAGATGATTTGGCGGTGGTAATGGAATGATTACGCTCTGTATTAGGTGGAGGGAAGTTGGCAGCTATATGGCGCAAAAACTGAAAAATTCAAAGCAAGGGTACGCCTTCATCTAACATTGGGGTCATAACGTTATACAGCTCGCGGTATGGCTTCACAGAGGAGGTCATTGCAATACACACATCAGATTTGGATAAAATTCCTGTTCCAATCACACATGGTCTTCCATTGTGAATCTATCAGCAAATATGGTGAGAGTCTCATTATGCTGAAATTTGATGGTCAAGAATTCAGTCTTCCGTTGTGACATTTTTGCAGTACCCCAATCAACTGCAACACAATATCCTTCACTTCTTTGTATGAAATGGAACTGCTTGAGAGATAGCAGGTGACCTGGTTGGCACTTCCAACATCCAATGTAGATATTAACAGTTTTGCTTTTCGCCAGTCAGAAGCTCCTTCCTTTGCAAACTCAAATTGCTTAAAGAACCCATGAATATTCCCATCGCGATTAAATGGAGGCAAGTTATCACTACAAACTTCTTTATAAAGCTTATCTTGCTTTTTGAGCACAGCATCTAAAGCTAATTTGAGTTCCACATATTCAATTGATGTAGTATGTCGTGAAGATCCCCAGTTCATGCAAGCTTGATGCACTATGGCCAGTGACTGGAGATTTAATTTTTGATCAATGGGCACCCCTGTAGTGAGCACCCCTGTTATTAAATTGGCGGAATTGTTAAGATACTCCATAAGGGTTTTTGAACAGGGTAAACCCACTGAGCAATTGGAATGGATGATATGAAGATTGTCAGTCCCTCCAAACACGCTCAAACATATAAATATAATAAAAAGAAGCAATTCCCCCAAAAACACTTCTTTATTTTGATATGATAATCTCAGCAGATCCTTCCTAGTCCACTTGCTCTCTCTATCTCTTCTACTAAAAATCCTTTTCTCTCAATCTCCTCGTCTTGTTGATATACCAGCAACTTCAGTCAGTGCTAACGCTTGTGCTTAGACTATTCGTTCTACCATGTTCTGATTGGTTCTGGCAAAGTTCATTGTTGATTATATTTCGCAATTGCCTTAGTTTGAGGTGATCCACTCAATATTCATCATACTTCAACATCTCATTATTTCTCATTTGTTGACATTACCTTATTTCTTAATTTGGAGGCAATCCAATATCATCCATTCAACCCAATATTGCCTCATCGCAAGGCGCTTGACTACTCAAACTCCATAATAATTGTCAGCAAATTCTAGCTGATCCATCATGACTATTTAGGCCTTATCATCCAGTCATATCAGAATCTCAACAAAACTTTTTAAGATTTTTGTTTCTATAAAAGGTTTGGTATAAGGAAAAGCTGATTTTAAAGGTAGCAGCGTCAGAACCCTATAGTATGTTTACTTAAAACCAGAAATTGCATAGAATTGAGTCAAGCAATTTATATTATAAGAACTTTATTGTAGCTTTAAAAGGTGTTTAGAATGCCAAATTTTAAGTATTTCATTTCTATATACATACTAGGCAAGCTATAGTTAACAAATAAGCTATATTTAAGGCTAAATCAGTTAGTGGATTGCTAGGGTAACTTTTATGAAACCCTTGCAGTAATATTGATATTTAAAATAACATTTATTGTGACTGGTTGTCACCAAGCTGGTGTGTAAAAAACTTAATAGGAATGTATGAGCTTTAACGATTATGAAGTGTGGTTAGCCTGGAAGGGTAATTCCTGCTTCCACTCTAGTGAAGGTTTTGTTCAACACAAGTTCAAAACCTATGCTAAGTAAAAAATCTTGGTGCGGTATATTTATCCTAAGGTTGACCCACCTCAATTACTTTTTTTAAATCTTATGAATTTTATATACCATAAAGATAATATATAAGGAACATATGAGAATTTTACCAATTATAAAAAATGTTTATACTTGTGCTTATCTGAGAAAAGATAGCTGCTATTATATAGTTCATAAAAGATTACTTTAGCTGATGAAAATAATGGCGCAAGAGAAAGGCTAAGGTAGTTTTGCAGCATATAGGGCCTCCAGTTTGTGAAATATGTAAAGTTATTCTATATTTACCATCAAATTTTATAATGCTTGTGGTCGCCAGTATCTAGAGAAGCAAATACAGTTTTTAGCTATTTATTTGAGGTGGGCTGACCTGGGGCAGATAATAAACAGACTGATGGGGAGAATGGGTATTCTAAAATTAATATAGGTAGGATAAATCAGTAAATATCCAAATGCAGTGTATTAATAATCCAAGAAATTCATGGACTACCTTACTTGCCATCTTAATGTAGTGAATTAATGCGCAATGCAAATAAAGTCACAAAACCTTCTCTACCCAAGTTCATCTACTAAGAGTGAACTAAATTGGCAATGGTCATTGTGTACATATTATACCATTGGGGCACCCTCCCACCCTATAGTTATTCTAGATAAAGATAAAGGTTTGTATAGATTTAGGAATGGCCACTGTTGTAGCATCAGCAATTAAATGAAGGATTATGGTTAAACGTATTAATTTTACAAAGTAAACATCATATCATTGACAGGTGCATCAGTCTAGCAGGAGAAGTCAAATCTAACTTTATACTGTAGGTGAAAATCACTAGATCCAGAAAGTAAAAAGCAAAGAAAGTGTTGCAAATTTTAATTTTCTACAATAGGAACTTCATTAGTGTGCCAGGCCAACAGTATGAAGACTGCTGACTCTTGGTTTTTTGCCTTTATAGGACACCTTTCACTACAAGTCCGCAGGCAACTCCCCAATCCAACAGACCACCAACTTCACCTCAGCATATTAACCCCTCTTGGTAGGCACTGATGATCCTCATCCCCCATCCTGAGAGGCCTGACCCCTCGCTCCACCATTCTCATAGTTGATCCCCACATAGTCCTTTAGTGAGTCCACTAACTCGGAAATTCCTCATGCAGTTTCCTTAAAGTGTTGAGGTATTAGAGTTGGTAGTGCTTACCACTCCAGATCCATTAACCCAGCATCTAACCTTGAGGATCTTCAGTTTCACCTCTAACAGCCAAGCCAAACACTATCCACTTTAACTAATAAAGGTAGGCGCAAAGAGATATTTTTAAGAGGGAGATTCAACTATCTATACCTAGGCATCTCTGTGGCAATCCGCTGCCTGCCTATAAACATCATTGGCATTCATAACCGACATTCCAATTGTCAGCACTCTTGCTGGCAATCACAACCATCAGCAATCTCACTGGAAATCGTCCCTAATTTACTTTTCATCATCAATGTTAATTATCAAAATGATTATTCAGCATAAGTAGCTGTTTAATTATATATAAATCCTTACTATAAATCATCTTTAAACTATCCTCAGCATCCATCACTGATAATTCTAAGTTTCAGTCAGCACAATGTCCATCTTGCGCACAACTTTTGGATCCCTTTAACACTATAGCCAGTAATCTTATCATCCTTAGCATAAGTCACTGGCTTAATCTAAAATAGTAAATGATTAGATCACCCTTGGCAATAGTCTCCAGTGATCCTGAATACCTTGACATCAAACTACTGATTTGTCATAAATCTATATTAATAAGAAATAAATAAATAATTGTTGACATCATTGGCCTCAGTTGCCAGTCATAAAATAGACCAATGCGCTTAATGGGATCATCCTCAATGCTTCCTCACCATCAAAAAAGCAATCTTACATCATTATTATTAATAATTGGACATCCTTGGCCTCAGTTGCTAGTGTTGAAAGAACAGAATTTCTATCAGTGATCCCATATATTTTCCATATCTGGCAGATTTTTGAAACATCTCAACCTAACTGAAAGGGGAGCACATATTGGTAATATGTCATTAATAACATTATCAAAACTAGGAGTTTAGTTGGCAACCATCTTTGACTAATCATTAACTAATTTTGGTGATTATCGAAGGAATTTATCTGGTTAAAATCCCACCAGTGAGCTAGTTGCCTATTAGATTATTTATTTTTGATAAATTTGCTTCAAATTTCACATTATAAAGTGATGCAAAGGTATGAATTATTGTTCAAGTGCATAAGATGTTAAAAGTACAACCTAGGATATATATTAGTGACCAGAAGTAGAAGTGATGGACTTTAGAACATAGCCTTGTCTTATGAAAACTAAAACATGCTGTAAATCAAATCTCTTAATATATGATAGACTCAAATCAAAAGACCAAAAAAATTTTAAAGCATAGTAGCAGGACATTTACACTACTAAAAAAGTTTGTGATATAGATGATGGAAAATTATTTTAAGGACAAAAATCTTTTCTGGACCTTTTTATCTTGCTTTTCTGGATTTTTACCGGCTTAAACTTTTAAACAATGTGTTATTCTCAAAGTTGCCACACCATAAAATTTTTACTCTAAGATTGTCAGAAATTCAGTTGACAACATTATCTATTATTATAATTTTGGGCAATACTGTTAGGATATGCCATAAGGGTCGCACAGGTTTAATCCACTGATTCAGATGGATGATGTGAGGATTATTAGTCCTCTGAACACACTGAAAGTGTAATAAAATATAGAGCAATTTCCCCAACAACACTTTTAAATAGGTAATAAATACAGCTTTTCCTAGCTGTTCCACTCTGACTAAACTATAACAACCTCCTTTCCAATCGCCCCATCTCACTTATATATCAGTAACTTCAGATGATACCAATCTCTTAGATTAGACTATTCTTTCCGCCATATTCTCATTGGTTTTAGGATGGTATTCTTAAATTATCTATCTCCTTAGTTTGAGGCGTTCTAAATAATATTTGTTTAATGTCAACATCGCCTTATTGCGTTATGTGTAAGCAATCCAATAAAAAACATCATATCCCAAATATCGCCTCATTTCAAGACGCTTGAATGCTCACAATTAATCATCCTAGTTGGCGGATTCACACCATTCTGCTGTAGATCTTCAGGGCTTATCATCCAGTTATATAAGAATTTCGACATCACCCCTCTTTGACTGGATAATAAGTCTCCTTTTGTATATACGCTTGAAGGAACTTCATGTGCAAGCAATTAATGATTTGACCACTCGCTGGGTCTTTGAGGGTGTAGACGCCAACGCCCATTTTCTCAATTATTTGAATGGACCAATCCAGATTTTGGCCAGATTGTGTTTCCACCAAAACCTGTGCTGGTCATGGAACAAAACCATTTCACCTTCATATAACTGAGCTAAACTGCTATACTGTACCTGATTGGTGGCCTAATTCTTGATCTTTTTGCCAAGCTGAAGGAGTACGCTTCCATATGTAACTTAATCAACATGTCAGCTAAATTAGTCAAGTAACATTGGGGATCCATTCTTCCAGTATCTTCTATGCATGAATAGAGAAATTACAGAAGATCTGGGTGACATCCATATAATAGTTGAAAGGTGAATCTCCTGTGGTGTAATGATAGCTGATATTATAAGCAAAGATAGTGGTAGACAGGAGGGAACTCCAATCAGAGGGCCTATCAGTTACCAGCTTCTGGAGTATGTTCACCAAAGTTCCATTAACCTGTTTTACCATTTCGTTGGACTCAGGGTGGTATGGGTCATCAGAGCCCCACAGATGCCCATTAGCTTATTCAACTTTGGAGGAATGTGCGAAGTGAAGTTGGTTCCATTATTGGTAAGTATGAACTAAGGAAGCCATGTTAATGAATAATACATTCCATTACAAACTTGGCCACTGTGACTGCCCCTAAATCCTGTATTGCCCGCACTTCAACCCACCTAGTCAAGTAGTCGATAGCCACCAGAATGTACTTGGACTGGTTAGCTCCCATTGGTAGAGGGCCAACGACATCCAGGGAAACTTGTGCCAAGCAAAATGTGGTTTTACTAACTGTACAAGATCTTCTGGTGGAATGGCTTTTCCACTTGGCACTGGTGGCAACAGGAAACGGTTTGAAGCATGTCAAAGTTCATTCTTTCCCAGTAATATCAAGGGTGCAACAGTTCCATTGTCTTGTGCACACCATCATGTCCTACTGCCTTATGAGCGCTCACAATAATACCAGGCCATGCTGAGGGTCGCAGAAAGTTCACCGTAGAATTGACAATCCGCTTGTAAAGTTCCACATTTTATTAGAAGGTATTTGCTCACATCTTGTTTAACGCTTTGATCACTTGGGGTTGTTTATCATCATATTTCCCAGAGAGCATCTTATAATACATCATATTGCTGAGATCTGCCGTCGCAGCAATGGTTGGCAATATAGATAAGCAGTCAGCATTCTGATGTTTTGCTCCCAGTTGGTGAAGGATCTCAAAGTTATACACCTGCAGCTTAAAAGCCCATCTGGCTAAACGCCCTTCAGGCTTCTTGAGTTTCTGCAACCAACGTAATGACGCATAATCTGCTACAACTTTAAACTTTACCCCATTCAAGTAGACCCTAAATTGCTTATATGCATAGATTACCGCTAAGCACTCTTTCTTGGTCACGGTATAATTCCGTTCATGTCAATTCAAGATTTGATTGCAGTATGCCACTGGGTGCTCTTCCCCCTCATCATCTTTTTGGGATAGGACCATCCCTACAGTGGAGAGGGACGCATCCGTCTGAACAATGAACTCCTTATCAAAGTTTAGATAGTGGAGCACCAGTGCGCTGATCAGCGCCATCCAGAGGGTGTCAAAAGTGCATTGACGGCGTTCTGTCCATTTGAACATAACATCCTCCTATAACAACACAAATAGTGGGCCCCCAATACAGCTGAAATTATGGATGAAGCTCTGGTAATAGCTGACCAACCCCAAAAATACCTGTATGTTGCACTTACTGTTTGGTATAGTCATTTTCTGGATGGCCTCCACCTTTGCTGGCTGTGGTTTCAGCCCCTTAGAGTACCACAAACCCCAGGTATTCCAACTGGTCCTTGAAGAAGTTACATTTATGAGGCTTAATCTTGATGTTCACCTCAGTGAGCTGTCTAAATACTGCTTCTAGATGATCAAGGTGCTCAGAAAAGGTTCTAGAGAAAAATTGATATCATCAAGATATATGAGGACACATGACAGCTTCAGGTTGCTGAGGATAGTGTCAATGGCTTGTTGGAACGTAGCTGGGGCATTACACAGCTTTTGTGGCAAAATTGTTGGTTTAAAAAAGACCTTT